>JAXCHO010000008.1:17640000-18077500 GCA_036630365.1 Acanthiza pusilla | reverse complement strand
CTCCCAAAGCAGCGTCACATTCCACCTCTGTGCTGAGAAGATGTAAGAAATCGTGGTGAGAATCAGGAGCTGAAATGTCATGACTTGAGGCTGTGCTGTCAATTCATTGATAGTGACAATAGCAAGAATTGCTGCTGCGATTCGGAGGAAGATCTGACACTTGCCTGTCACCAGACAGGGGCTGAAAGCTGGCTGATAAACTCCTGATAAATTATCCCTTGCTTAGCCTTTTGGGAAACGGAGGGGTGAGGGTGTTAAGATCCTGTTTATGGATCTGCAGAGCATCTTGTTCCTCGTTTTCTTCAGGAAGAGAGAGCTGTCAGTGCGTGACTGGGTCAGCTGTGAGGATGGGAAGGACACTGGGTCCCTGTTCCCAGAAAAGCAGCTTGTTTGGACCCTCAGGGACTGAGGAATAACAATTGCTGGGCAGGCGTGTTTTGGCTAAATGGAATCTGTCCTTTTTTTGGGAGGCATTGGCCACAACCTGATGGAACTGGCTGGTTTGCAACACCTGACTTTTATCTGGGCTGCCTCAGTGTTAATTTGTGGTGCTGGGCCAGGTCCATCTCCTTCCCAGTGAAATTTTCCTCTGCCCTTTCATCGCCTTGTCTGTGTGGCCCAGATGAATGAAGCCCGAGTTAAGGGTGACAATCTGTGGTCAGTGAAGGTGGAAAAAGGAAATTCCAACAAAACAGGCACCAAAAAACTTGTTAGACCAGGCAAAATGTAGAGGGGCACGTGTGAGCAGTTTTTTTGTTATTTTTTTGTGTTTTCTGGGGCTCTGTTCCTGGGGAAATCCACACAGTGATTGGTGCCTTGGGTTCCCTGTTGATAAAGGGAATTTCAAACATTCCCAGCTCCCAAACATTTGCCAGGTGCTTCATGATCTTTCAGGGAAAGAGCTCTAGAAATGACAAGCTTGTTCCCTTGTCTTACAAAAAGCCAGAGCTCTGCTGGGTTCTGCCTTTACCTTTGCTAAAGAACCCCCCCTGCACCATTTAGAGCTGAGCGCAGCCACAGCTCCGTGCAGGGCTCACAGTGACACACTGGACCTACAGAGACCTCAGCCGTGTGTCACAGTGCAGCTCCCTCCTTTTCCAGCACCCTTCCAAGCAGGGAAAGTTCTGTAGGATCTGTGCTTCCTGCTGCTTGGGGTATGCTTCCTTAGGATCCCAGACTGGTTTGGGTTGGGAGGGACCCTAAAGATCATCTTGTCCTGCCCCCGCCATGGACAGGGACACCTTCCATGCACCAGGTTATGCCAAGCTCATCCTGGAACACTCCAGGGATGCAGGGGCAGCCACAGCTTCTCTGGGCACCTGTGCCAGGGCCTGCCCACCCTCCCAGGGAGGAATTTCCCCCAATATCCCATCGGACCGTGCCCTCCTCAGCCCTGGTGTGGTGTCCATCAGCCTGACCTGTCCCCCCCGTTGTGCCTTCACAGCAAGATGGCTTCTGGATCTACTCCGAGTACTGTAACAACCACCTGGACGCGTGCATGGAGCTCTCCAAGCTGATGAAGGACAGCAGGTACCAGCACTTCTTCGAGGCGTGCCGCCTGCTGCAGCAGATGATCGACATCGCCATCGACGGCTTCCTGCTGACGCCCGTGCAGAAGATCTGCAAGTACCCCCTGCAGCTGGCAGAGCTGCTCAAGTACACGGCCCAGGAGCACAGGTAACTCAGCAGCCTCAGGGGGTGCTCCTTTCTGCTCGCAGGGCTTGGGATTTGCTGCCCAGCTCTCGGCCCTGTGATTTCCTGTGTAAATGGGAGCAGGACAAAGGGTCAGCAGACAGTTCAAGCTTCTCAAAGCAGCAATTCTCGATGGAGACACACTCAGCTCTGTTCTAATCAGACATGTGAACTAATTACCCTTGGATGTACTTTCTGATGCTACCAGTTACACTAGAAAAATTACCTAATTAGCATTCAGTGGTCCGAGAGGCTCCTTCCCTGCTCCCGGGGAGGACCAGGGCACACAGCGAGTACAGGGCCAGGATCTGCAACTGGAGCTGGATTTGTGGACAGCTCCAAACCTGCTCAGTCCAAATTTCAGCCCAGTCCCATCTCTGATTTTGCCACGGGGTTTAGCTTCAGAGGAGCACCCGCAGTTTGATTGCTTCCCCAAATTTCCAGGATCTCTTTTACTGCTGCTGAGGACAATCAGCAGCACTGACTCCCTGACAGTGTAAATCAGGAGTGGTGCCTGTGGTACCAGCTGGGAATTACTGCTGTAAAAATAAGGTGAAAGAAGAAGCAGGTCCTGTAAGAGTAGATTTGCTCCTGCCTTGCCAATTTTCTTTCTTTTTCCAAAACCCATTTAAAAGCAAGTGAGAACAAAACGAACCACACATATTTCAGAAATCTCTACAAATGTTTGACTGCTTGTTTTTCCCAAGCCCAGCTCTAGAAGAGCAGAGGTGTAATGTGAGCAGAGATGCATTGATTTGCTTTGACTTGACCCACAAGTCTGAGTGATTCAGGGTAGCCAAGTGCCCAAAATCACCAATTCAGACAATCCTTCGGCACCAGATCCAATTCCAGCTTTTCCAAAGACCAAATCAAACTTGGGGTGGACTCGTGGGAGCCTCAGGGTATCAGAAAGCAGCTCTGGGATCCCAAAGGTTGTGGGTTTTTCCCTCAGCATCCATGTGAGGACCCACAGCACTGCCTGGGGGCTCAGATGTGGCTTCCCAAAGGGAGGGTGTTTCAAATGCTCCTCTCTGAGCTGTTTGGCAGCCACAGCAGAGGGGATGTGGGCAGGGTGATAACACAGGGATTGGGTTATTTTGGGAGCACATTGCTGTCCCTTTGGGACGTTTCACATGCACCATGTTGTTAAGGAGTCACACACGGCGGTGTTCTGAGGAGCCTTGGAGCTCTCCTGGGCTTCAGCAGCTGATGGTTGACTCAGCCTGAGAGCTCTGTGTCACTGGATTGCCATGCCAGCCTTGGACACTCCATTTCTCCTGTTCTCCATGCTCTGGGGAGGGAGGGCAGGGGGAGATTTGCTCACCTGCCACTGGGAGCTGTAACACCACAGAAATCAAACCTGTGCCATATCCCAGCCCTGGAGTGAGGCAGAACATGGAAAACCCCCGGATTACCAGGGAAAGCAGGGATGTGAGCTTCATCTAACAGAGGAACACGGTACTTTCTTTTTTTTACCTTCCTTTTCACTAGCACCACACCTGTAGAGCTGTGGATTTTCCTTGCATCAGGTCAGGACAATGCTGAAACCAAATCCTGACCACACTCCCCAGAGATAGCATGTGATGCTTGGCAAGGATCTAGACTTGGATTCTGATGGAGCACTGGGAAGTGGTCACTGCAGCCCCAATAGAATTGACAAACCATTTATTTACCTTCGTCTCATGGTTAATGGGATCCTATTATTGCTTCATGGCCGAACGCTCTGCTTCTGTTATTTTTTCCTTCTAAGTTTTTGCCAGCTCTGCCACAGACATGGGCTGGGAGCCCAAAAAGTTCAGTCCTGAGCCTTTTCTTCATTACAGCGTGACAGAAGAACGTGCCTGGGGTTTTCTCACTGGAATTAGGGAATTAGCATTCCCAAGATAAAGCTGGCTGGCACCGGCCCACTCCGTGTGGAGGCAGGATGGGGATGCACTCCGGGCCTGCCTCCCTCCCATTGCTGCTTCTTTGCAGCCTGCCTCATTTGAATTTTTCACAAAGCCACATCTGTTCACCTCTTAAAGATTTACTCCAGCTTCATATGAATTAAATATAGGAAGGTCCTAAGTGCAGCTTGCTGGAGTCCTGAGCATTCCCGCAGCAGAAGGGAGCTGGAGTTGGGGATTCAGGAACACAGAGCATGAGGAGACTCTGCCAAGGAGTGCCCTCCGTGCTGAGCAGGAGCATCACTGCCAGGGGATTATCAGTGCCTGTCTGCAAACCTCTCCAGATCCTTCCTGGCCATAGGGACTTCCCTGTTTCCCTACAAGAACTCAGGGATGTTCTGCACTCTGTCCCCCTGGCACAGCTCCTTCCCTCCCTTACACAGCCTCCGCTCCCTTCACACAGATGCTCCCACAAAGGGAGGCACGAGAAGTTGTTCCTTGTGTAGAATGATCACTTCCATGCCTGGAAATGTCCAAGGCCAGGCTGGATGGGACTTGGAGCACCCTGGGGTAGTAGAAGGTGTCCCTGCCCATGGCAGGGGTGGAGCTGGATGGGCTTTGAGGTCCTTTCCCACCCAAACTCTCTGTGACTCTGTGATGGATATATCAGGCAGCCCATCCTCTATTTTCCTTTATTTTGCTGAAGGACCACTCCTGCCATCCTGGAATTTGTGGGATGTTTTTTTGAACCTCAGCTAGAATTCTGACGTAAGAATTTCAGAGAAAATGAGAGCTCAGCTTAAGATTTCATCCAAGCAAGGATGCCAAAAAAGCAAATAATATTTTCTGTATATCATAGTGTGTTTGTTTCTTAATATTTTTCCTGTTGGGATCACATGGAGAAGGGATCTAATTCTCAGCATTCACCCCTCTTTTAGCTGTCACCAGCACAATCCTTAGCAATAATCAATAAAGCCATTCCCCCTGCTGCTGCCCAAGATGGCAGTTTTTCTCATTAGTCAGCAATCAATAGCAGCCCTCAAGTTATTAATACATTATGGTGGTGTTGTGGCAGCTGGCCTTGCCTGTCTTCCCAATGGAAATGAACATTACAGCTCCTTGGAATGGAAAAGCAGGCGCAGGGCAGAAATCAATGGCATTGATTTCAGCATCACTTTTTGAAAAGACTGATCATCATCCTCAGTGGCCCTGGCAGGAGCCTGTTCTCACTCGGTGTTACTGCACTCACAGGGCCATCCAGGGCAAAAAAAAAGAAAGAGTTGCTTTGATTTGCTCACCTGAAATCTGCAGTGAGAGTGAATTCCATGGGGTGACTGCACCGGGGCACTCTGGGAGTCACCTTATGGCTTGGAAGGTTAAAATGGAATGCAATATTTTCTAAATGTTCATTTTAAAACCAGAAGAATCTGGGCCCAAAGAGAGAGGCTGTAAAAATGCTGTCTCTGTCTTTAGGATGCTCTTTAGCTCAGCCCCTTCAGGCTCCAAAGTGCTCCCAAATTCTGGGCTGGCAGAGACCAGACTGAGCTCCCAGTTCAGTTTCCATCAAGCTGCTCCGTTGTGACAATCCAGATGGAAAAATCCCATCCTAGTGCTGAGTTCTTTGGGCTGGGGAGGTTGGGACAGACCCCTGGGTGTGCCCTGCTCCCTCTGATGGCCTTTCCCTCTGTGCCCAGTGACTACAGGTACGTGGCTGCTGCCCTGGCCGTCATGAGGAACGTGACTCTCCAGATCAACGAGCGCAAGCGGAGGCTGGAGAACATCGACAAGATAGCTCAGTGGCAGGCCTCTGTCCTGGACTGGGAGGTACAGTGAACCTGGGCTGGGAACCTAGGGAGGGCAAATTCCAGACTGTTCTTGGATTATCTAAGACCCTCTAGTTCGTCTCCCGCAGTTTGGGATTATGCCTGGGGTGGAGAAGGCACAATTGTGGACTTCAGGGTGGTGCTTAAATGTGAACGGTGCCCTGAGGAAAATCTTGGGTCCAGTTCCAATTTGATCATTAGAATCCTGGTGTAACTTTTGTGATTGCAGTGCTGGTAATAGGTGAGACGTGGCTCAAACTCTGCGTGCATTTTGCCTCTGTGCTGTGTCATTGGGGAGGAGACGTAGCAAAAAGTCCTGGGAATTGCGACAGGACAGGAAAATGGAGAAAATCCTTCCTGGTGGTTGCTTTATGGTTGGAAGCCAAACTGTTAAACCGGAGTTAGAGATGCTATTTGCGTTTTATAAATGACTTCCCACTTAAAGATATTTCTGAACCACCCTGTGTGTAGTGATGGTGTAATTAAGGAGCTGAGAGGCACAGGGAAGGCAGAGTCAGCAGAAGGATTCCTCACCAGCAGGCCTTCAGTCTCTACATTTGTGCCATGTGTTTGGAAGAAAAGCCATACTAAAATTATGTTCTGCCTTTCTTTTCGTCCCTGATTTTTTAAAATCATTGTATGGAAGTAATCCGTAAATAGGGTTTTGAAGCAGATTGAGGACAAACGTTTTTGTAAATCCTCTCGCTGTTGTCATCAGTCCATGTGTTCAGCAAGGAGATAATCAGAGTGATGGAGCAGCCTTTCTGCTTCCTCACTTGTGAAGTCTGAAATAACTCCGCATTCCATCATTGGGATCATACTGTGTAAATGAGTGGATGGGAGAGAGGTGTTAATCCTTTAATTACTGTGTTTCTGGCAGAGATCTGTGAAGCCTGGCGGGAGAGAGAGAAATACAGGTGCATCACCTGTGTCCTCCCTGGCCAAATTGGTTTCATTTCTCTGATGGAGGTTGGGTTCAGCCCTGGCTCTGGTGATAAAACACCCAATAAAACACATAAATGCAGCAATCAGAGCTGGCTCTGGGATTATGGCTGGCTGGGAGAGCAGAGAGCTCAGCCCATGTGTTTGATTGTTTCTCTGCGAAGGAGCATCTCTCACTGCCACACAGACTCATTTCAGAGAGAGGAACTGCTCTGCAGGAGGCTCAGGACCATCAGCTCCACCCTCAGCCCTCGGCGTGCCATGGGATGAGCTAATGGGGGTCATTTGTAAGGAGCTCCGAGACCCTCACTGTGAATAAATCTCGATTAAGGACAGATCCATTCCAAGTCAGTGAATATTCATGTGTGAGTGGGAAGCCAAGGTGACCTCCACACAGGATCTATGGAATAGCAGTTGCTTTTTCTCTTCCATTAGCTCAGTTGATAACTCATTTTTATTTAGCCATATCCTTGATAATTCATTCCTGCTTAGCAGTACCCATTCTTTATCTCCATCCTATCCTCAGGAACTTGCCAAATTATTCTTCCAGGCTTTTTTCAGCTATTCCAGATTTTGAGCACATTATTGCAGCAACATCCTTCAGTTTCTCATAACACAGCAAAGCCTGCTGTTGGTGTGCTCAGAAATCCGATGGGAATACAGCTCCTGGTCAAAGGAAAAAACCCTCCTTGCCTGTTTTATTCTGTATTTTGGATCAAGGAGAGTCACAGAGTTTGGATGAGAAAGTAGAGGATGAGAGCTGGACCCAGCAGAGGATTTCACTGCTTGATTCTTTCCTCTAAAGCAGCTCTGAATCATCAGATGCAGCCCCCACTTCACAGCTGTCCATGGAACAGCCAGAAGGATGCACAGAAACCCAAAATACCCGGCAGTGAACCACAGTGTAATGCAGGAAGAGAGTGGGAGAAATGAAAAGATTGGATCTTTTGGAAATGCTTGGATTTGCTGACATGTGTGCAGGTGTTCTTTTGGCTCTGCAGACCCCAAAGCCCACTCAGGGGCTGCAGGAATGTCCCCAGCTCGTGGATCATCGGGGTTGGTTCCTCACCCAGCCCCTGAGGGCTCAGACCTTTCTCTTCTGTGCAGTTTTGGGGTCCAGGAGGGATCTCCTGGTGTGTGTCCCCAGCCTCTCCAGGCTGTGAGGAAGGGACATTTCTGGTTTGAGGAGAAGACCACGGCTCCCAGTTGGTGTTTGCTGTCACTGCTGTGCTGCCATGAGGCCTGGCCAGTCCGTGGGAAGCGCTCCTGACCAGAGGGAGGAGCCCAGAGCTGGAATTCCCAGCTTTCCTGGCCCTGTTCCTGCTCTCACCAGACCTTTCTCTCCCTGTTCTCTCCATCCCAGTGGCTCCAGCCAGCCCAGAGCATAGGCACTGCACAGCTTTCCTGAGACCCCCTGAAAACAGCACTGACTGCACAAAAACAGCAACCAGGAGTAAAAAATTATCAGTTTGGTCTTTTTTCACCAGAAATCCAGGCAGGGCACAAGATAGAGCTAATCCCAATTCCCACTGCGTCGGCACTCGGTGAATGATTTCAGTGGCTGAATGTTTCAGCACGTGGAAATATTTCATTTGGAGGAATGTCTGTTTTTCTCAGCATCTTGAGACTGATGATGCTGATTCTCTGATCTGAAGTTGCGTTTTCGTTTCTAAATTTACCCATGTTTTGTGAGGAGACGGTGGGAAAAGATTTTTTAAAGAAGAAGAAAAAATCCCAACCAAACAAAAAACACTTAGTGAGTGAATATTTGAAATGTTCTTGTATATAAAGTGTGTGTACATGTCTTCTTACAAGGAGAGGTTGTTTTTGGGAATGCTGATCCTAAAACAAAAGGAAAAATAAGGGCAGGTCCCAGCTGTTTTAAACAGAGGGGTTTTACGGAGCCCTGTGTTTTAGGAATAATTTATTCCTCCAGATTTCCCACGTGGCCCCGAGAAGGTGAATTTCAGGATGAGATTTTGAAAACTCTGAATATCCTTGAGTTAACCAAGGCCAGAGGTTTTTCCCAAGAAATCCTTCGAGCAGGATCTGATGGTTTAAATTCCAGTGGGACCAGGAAAGGGTGGCCAGGCATGAGGGAGCCAGGGCGTGGAGTCTCAGGGAATTATTGGCAGCTTTGGCATCTTTAGACAAGTAATGACTGAGCAGAATCTTAAGGAAGATTGTGATCTCGCTGGCTGCTGCGAATTAGAATAATCCCAGTCACTCGGAGATGTGTTCTGTGTAATTTGTGGGAATGTGGGCTTGACCGAAAAGCCTGCCTTGGTCTGCTGCCATGTGTGAGTCACTTCTTTATTTTGGAACCTGAATTCCCAGTGTATAAACAGCCCCAGAGAGGTGCTGCCCACACCAATCTGCGGTGCCTTTGTCCTTTGAGCTCCGAATTCGGGGCTTCCACAGCCTCCCGCCGAGCCCTATCTGTGCCTGGCAGCTCTGTGTGTTCTCAAGTGTCCCCTGATGTTCCCCGTCCCTTTCCCCTGCTCAGCACCGTCCCCTGGCTTGGGGTGGAGCACCCTCAGATCAAGGTGCTGATGTTTGAAGGCAGAAGGCAGAGCAGCCTTCAAAGGGGGCAGCCAGAGCCCATCCTGGGCAGCCTTTGCTGCTGCCCTCCGAGGGAGCTCCAGCCCAAGGCTTGATGGGAGTAGCTCCACACACCCAAGGCAGGATTAGAAAGAGATTCCCACAAAGCCCATCCTCATTCCCCAGCCCTTGCCAACCCCAGTTTGGGCAGGGCTGTGTTTACACCACGCAGAGGTACATCCCTGCCTTCCCCTCTGTGCCATGGCAGGAGCCTGGTCCTGTCTCCTGTCCCCACAGGGGTCCTGTGAGAGCCCCGTGCCACTGTGCCCAGCTCGCTGGGCTCTGCTCCTGTGCCATGGCAGGAGCCTGGTCCTGTCTCCTGCCCCCACAGGGACCCTGTGAGAGCCCTGTGCCACTGTGCCCAGCTCGCTGGGCTCTGCTCCTGGGGTTCCTGGGGCTCTGTTTCCATGAGCACGACCCAGCACAGCCTCTCCGAGTGCCCTGTACGGATGATGCTGAGATGGAAAACAGGTCTGTGCCTCAGCACACCTGGAATTGCTCAATTTTATGCCTTTTCACACAGCTCTTGAACCACATCAAAACAAAATGAAGCAGCAATCACTGCAGCGGTTCAGGCTCCCTCTCCAGCTCTCCAGCAACACTTTCCTCCCTTAAAGCCCAGTTTTTTCTCGCAGGAGGGAGGTGATGTGGAGGGAGGAGATGTGTGGAGGTCCCTGATCCAACAGTGGGATGTTTGGCACAGGACAGAGCCTTGCTCATCAGCCTGGATGGGTTTGAACTTGCAATTTAAACAGATTGCTTTGGTTTGTGTAGATATGTAGATATTCCTACCAAAGATTCCCATGGGGTGCCACTATGGCAGCTTCCAAGAGTATTACATTTCCATGAAAGGACAAATATATTTGGGAAATTCCATAAGCATTGTCCTTTTAAATTTCTTCCCATTCCTGTTATTTACGGGTCCTTTAAATCAAGACTTGCTGCCCTTAATTATGTAATCCATAATCACTGGCTTCAGCCTAATACTGCGTTAGTGAATCCAAGAGTGCCATGAAAGGAAGCTGCGTGTAACCAGCAGAGTGAGGACAGCCTGAGAAATCCTCCTGGGAAAAAAACCACGGCAGGGACTGAAATGGAGCCTTCTTTTTTCTTCTTCCTTTTTTACCACCTCCCCCCCCCAGCAACAGAAGGTATCAAGACGGAGCCTGTTGAAAAGGACATTTCGCTGGCGTTCCTTTTTGTGATCTCAGTGTAGCCTCGGGTGCTAATCAGCCTGTCAGTCTCTAATTGCAGAACAGCGGTGTCAGGCACAAGAGAGCCCTGCTGGCTCCCTGGGAAGTGAGAAAGGGCACAAAATCCTCTCCTGGAGCCCAGCAGGGACAGCAAAGGGCCGTGTCAGGGTGGGCTGGGTGCAGGGGAGCAGCTCCCGCGGGTTGTGAGCATTGCTGAGCCCAGGGAGGTGTCTGCTCCTGGGAGGGGAGCAGCTCTCAGTGCCAAGCCCTTCCCTGATACCCTGGTGCTCCCAACAGCATCGATTTCATGACAAAACCCCTTTGGTTCCTCCCAGCTGCCCATTGCAGTGTGGAGAGCTGGGGGCTGGGGATGCACATCTTCCCAGGCAGCAGCAGCAGCAGCAGCAGCAGAGCTGACCCTGCGCTGTCACAGTCAGGAGTAGCCTGGGGACTCTGTGTGTCACTGCAGGGCCCCAGGGAGCTCTCATCCAGCCCAGATCTGGGTGACCTTCTGCTCCCATTACTGCACACCAAGGACTTGGGCTCTGCCTGCACTGTGTGAGGAAGAGAGGACTCAGCTTTCCTTGGGCTGCCCTTTGGATGCTGCAGGATGTGCCCTGGAAGCCCTGCACACTGCTGGGGTGGGCTGAGGGCTTTTGTTGGAGACATAAGGGACATAAGTCAGGTCGGAAAAGGCCTCTGGAGTCAGGGCTTCTCTTGGCCGTTCTGCTGCTGTGCTCTGCTGAACGTCTGCCAGTTCGGAGTAGCTAAAAGTTCAGCCTCTTCTTTTTTCAGCAGCTTTCCTCTTAACTTACTGAAGGATACAGATGATCCAGCTTCTGTAGGAGTTGGAAAAAAATGGAAAAGAAAAAGGAAATTTTTTCCTAGTTCTGTACAGGATTGGAGGCGTGGGACTGGGAGAAACATTTGGGGAAGTCTGCCTGGAGTCAGGACACGGATCGAGGCGTGCTGGGGGAGCCACGGTGGCAGCAGGGCTGAAAAGCCAATCCCTATTTGCCCCCCATCCTACAACTGCCCCTGAGCCCCTCCATGGGGAGCAGCAGGAGACAGTCTGTGCTGTTCTAAGAGGTGCCAGGACAAGAAAAACCTTTGGAGGTTGTGCCCTGAGGCTCCCCAGGGGGATTGGCACAGCAGCCCAGGCTGCAGGAGCAGACAGGACCATGGACACACTGCTCTTGGCCAGCCACGTGCCAGTCCCAAGCTCCTTGCAATCTGTATTTCCCCTTTTGCTCACCCCAAATGGAAAATCAGCTATTTCCAGCCTATAGACTGTATATAGAAATTGTTTTCCCCACATAAGAAATGCAATACAAATCCCATCATTTCGGATCTGGATGTTTTTGGGTTATGTTGCTTGCAGGGACTACACAGTTTGGATTCAGCTAATCAAGTAGAAGTGTTTACAGAGCCCTCTGTGTGTCCTCAGGCTTCAGATGCTACCACAGGAGTAAAAGACAAAGCTGGCTTTCTATTTTTAGCAGCCAGCCTCTCCTAGGCTCGCCCCCTCTCCTAAAGCTCCCATCCTTAGGCTTGTGGGAATCTTATTCATATAAGCTCCTGTTTAGCCAGGAGAGATCACAATTTCTGGAGCTGGTGTGATTTCCTCAGAGGGTTCTTGTTCCTGGGCTCGTGTCCACCTGAGCTGTGGCAGCAGCACACGTGTCCCTGAGCTGTGGCCAGGCTGCCATGGGGCCCTGCTGAGGCACTGTGTGATCCCAGCCCATCCCATCCCATGCCTCTGTGTCCCTGGGCAGTGATCCCACGTTAGCCCCCGGGCTAGCACAGGCACAGCACTGAGGCAGGGAGGTGGATAAAGCCCTGGCTAAGGCGATTTGGAAGTCTGTGCTGCAGCTTGCTGATGCAGTGACTTAATGAAGCTGCTGCTGTCACAGGGCCCGGGGACACAGGCGGTCGCTCCCAATCAATGCTGAGAGGTTAATTACACATTTACCTGAGCAGCAGTTGGAAATCCTCACCCAGGAGTCAGGAGTGGGGGGAACTCTTGGCTGCTCTGGCACCTGCAAGTGTGAGCAGCACCAGAAGTGCGTGTCTAGCTAGATGCCCCCCATAGCTGGCTGAACCTCTACAAGCTGTTTGCCGGGATTTTTGGGACGCTCTTGTCCCAGAAATTGGTTCCAGCTTGGCATCAAAGCCAGAACTGCAGTAGTTTCACAGCCAAAAAGGAAAAAAAAAGCTCTTCTCTGACTTGCTCCTGAATCCTGCTCCTTACCTTGCAGCCAGAGCCATCCCGCTTCCCTCCGCCGTGCTCCACCGAGATGCCCACAGGGCAGGTGGTGGTGAATTCACCCATTTTTAATAAATAGATTTTAATTAACTTTTTAAAAAGTCCAGCTCATTCCAATTAGTGGAGGGTGACTGCATTTGTTCTCTCCGAGAGTGGGAGAGAGAGCGCTGTGTTTTCAAGACCATCTGCTCATGAATCCTTGAAAAAAACTCGGAGAGGAAAACAAGCGTTAGCCAGAGGCAGGGAAGGGTGAGGGCACTCTGGCAGCCAGCAGGGAGGCCTGGCCAGCCGGGGGGAGCCGGGGTGGTCCTGACAGGATTTTGGAGCTGGGGAGCTGTCATGAGCTGTGGGAGAAGGGACTGGCAGTGCCTGGATGAGTGGGAAGAGAGGCAGCAATCCAGAGGGCTGAGTTCTGGCAGCCTCAGAGGTGGGGAGCTGATATCCCAGCGTGTCCCAGGCTTTTGGAGCTGGCCTGACATTTCAGGAGGGGAAGTGCTTTGGGATGCTGTTTTAAAGGGAATTTGGCACCCTGGATTCCCAGTGGCTCTGGGGTGGGCAGGAGGAAGGGGCATCATTCTCTTGATACCAGCAGCACCTGCAGCGAGATCCAAGGGGCTGGGGGTGCCTGGAGAGGGCAGTGGGGACTGTCTGGAGCAGCTCTTCCCCCATTGCAATGTGAGCCGTGGTGACCATGCTTTGAGTGTCCACACTCCCTTCCCTTCAGAATTATCCCCTAACCCCAGTTTCTGGCCCGAAATCAGATGGGGTGGCTTTGAGAGCTGCAGAAGGGCCAAAATCTTACTTAATTGCAGCTTCTCCCCGTCGTGCAAAGACAAACTTGTCCAGTGCAGTTGACTGAGCCTCGTTGTCTGTGCCCTCCAGGGAGACGATATCTTGGACCGCAGCTCGGAGCTGATCTACACGGGAGAGATGTCCTGGATTTACCAGCCTTATGGACGGAACCAGCAGCGAGTTTTCTTTCTCTTTGATCACCAGATGGTTCTCTGCAAGAAGGTAAGGACACAGCTAAGGGCATGCTGTGGACAGGCTAGCCGGTCCAAAGTGGTTTTTAGGGCACGGTGGCTGTTGGCTGCACGTGCAGAAGAGGATGTGGAGAGCCCTGAGGAAGGGCAATCCGCATGCTTGGGATGGGGAGCCTGCAGTGATTGAGGGATTTTTGTGCTCGTGGCAAATCCAGCCTCCACTTGTTCTTTTCATGCCTTTTTCTCATGTGCCCCTCGTTTGGCTCGGTGCCTCCCTTCTCGTTTTAGGTTTTGGCTGCAGTGTATGATCTGGGATTAGATAGCCCTGCAATTCCTGTATGAACTACAAAAGCTGGCACTGGGGCCGCCAGCCCAATTGCTGCGCTGAGATGGTGATGAGCAGCAGCCAGGCTGTGCTGGGTGTCTGGGGGAGAGGCTTTTTGAGCCTCCCCCTCCTGTCGCTGCCGTGCTGGGTGTTCAGGGCCCCTCCCTGCCGTGGAATTCATGGAGAAGGTGGGCAGGCAGTGCAGGGGGTGGTGCTGGTGTGCTGTGGTTAACAGCAGCAGGTGAGCTGTGTCCAGAGCAGCTCTCGGACCCTGTGTCCCACCAGGGTGATCCCAGCTCGCTGCTGTCACGGCTGTGTGACATGAAGGGACACAGCTCACCAGTCCTGGCTGTGACAGCTCAGGATTTGCTGCACAGAGCTGTGCAGGGGAGGGTTCCCGGGACAGCACAGGGCTGTGTTCCTGTCACAGCTCCTGGGCTCGGGACAGGCTGAGCGTGGCACCCTCTGAGGAGGCTCTGCCACTGCGGGAGGGGCGTGGGTGGGGACGTGGGTGGCTCCTGACTCAGCGCAGCATCACTGCCCCCTCCGCGGCCCGGGCACTGCAGTGGGTGGCACTTGCTTCTCCTGAGTCATGGTTGACTGAAATTCTGCCTTCTGGAATGCTGTGCTTGTTTTTCCCCTCCTCGTGGCTGTGCCTTTCCCTCCTTGCCCGGCTCTGGACAGAAATAACCACAGAGCAGCGATGAGAGCCTGGCGTCCAGAGAGCTGCCATGAGTCTGGAGGTGCACAGCTGGTTTCCTTTTTAATCCTGACCTCCTCCTCTTTGGTTGTGACCCTGAATTTCCAATTCAGAAGGCAGCATCCAGCTGGGCTTGCAGCTAGGTCTGGGCCAGAGAGGTTTGGAACATTCCCTTAACTCCGGGAAAATCAGGGATTTCCGTGCTCATCAGCGTGAGTGGAGAGTGGCCAGCAATTCCCTGGGCTGCTGGGGGCCTGGAAGGTTCCATCAATGTGCAGACAGTGTTAGAGTGGCACTGTCCTCTCCCTTCTGCATGGAAAAGGCATTTTGGGGCTGTGGAGGTGCTGCACGAGAGGTGCCTGCATGGAAAACACCCTGGGGATTGTGCCCTGGGGCTGGGCCTTCCTGCAGGGAGACTGGAGCCACGGTGTGCCCACCGAGTCTGGGGTGCCAGGGCAGAGGGTGGCAGCCCCCCGGTGACCCCATGGGCGCAGGGCTCAGACCCCACTCCTGTGTCTCATTTTCCAGCATCAAACTGGAGCTGCTGCTCTCGGTGTTGGGGTGGGAGGGGACAGGAGGTCCCAGCTGGACTCGCCCACCCTGATCAGGCTTTCCTTTATTAAGAATGATGTTCCAAGTCTGGAATTCAGAGGAGTGTTAGCTCACGTTTTGGGAGCACACATCCCATAGATAAAATAAATCTGAATGATTTGTAGTCTGGGCTGTCCTGACCTTCCTGACAGATCCCACAAGGCAGGATCACCTCTGCTTTATGGGAAAACACCCCTGCCCCATGTCCTGGGACTTCCTGAGTGAGGCACCATTTCCCTCAAGGTGTGGGAGGCTGGAGCCAGCCTTCCTTACCCCTGCTCTAAAATTGGCCCCTGAGGGATATGAAATGTGGCCCACACTCCCCTGAGAAGAGCTTTGGAACCACTTAGGATGGCACATCTCAGTGAATCTTCAGAAAATCTGCATCTGTGGGTTTTCTTCAGGTATAATAAACTGCTAGGTATGATACATCATGACACAGTCAATATGAAAATACTTTTTACATTATAATAGTTGATTTTTATCTCTTTATTGTCCAAATGAGATTTTAAACAGAAATAAGAAACTAATTCCTTATTTAAATATGCCACAGATGCTTCAGTTTGATGAAGGCATGGTAGATATCCTGAGAGGCTTTAGAAGGCAAACACATTTCAGATAGGATCTCCCACTCCTCAGATTTTCCCAGCACATCATCCCCACCCTCATGACCTGTGGATCAGCTGTTTGCATGCCCTGGTGATTCCCATGGATCCTGTGCCTGGGGAGGCTGATCCAGGAGTTCCTGGTGGGGCAGGGTTTGATATCCTGAGCTCTGTGACAGCTCTGCTCTTGGCATTCTCTGGCATTCCCTGTGAGCTCCATTGTCTCCAAGCCCTGTTCCACCAGGGGCTCACCCGGCAGGTTCCTGCTCACAGTTCAAGCAGTGGAAGATGAGGTTTTTCCTGCTGATCCACCCAATGTTCCGTGCATGAGGAACAGCATTGGCTGTGCCATGTCCAGCTCCCTGCTTTCAGCAGCACTAACATATTTCCAAAGAAGCCCCATCTGCTCTGCTCGTGTCCTGCTTTCCAGAGGCTTTCCATCCCTTCCTCTTGGTGTCTGAAAATGTTTTCAAGGTCACAGGGCCTTTTTTTGCTGGACAGCTGGCCCAGACATTTCTGTGAGGGAGGATTCAGGGCGATTTTTCATGACATTATCATTTTCATGACATTACCCTGCTTTTTACACCTGTGAGACTGGGAATTCCTGAATGCATTTCCATGACCCCCATTCTGCAGCCAGAGCCCTGGCTTGGCGAGATGACTGATTACCCAGGGCTGCACTCGAGTGTGCCTGGCAGATGTTATTTCCACCACCGTGGCTGTATTTAAGTGTTTCTTCCAAGCAGGAAAGCTGCCCCAAGGTTTCCAAGGGCTGCAGCAGGTGGAGAAGCTGACACCATGGCAAGCACCTCAGCCTGCCATCCACCATCTTGCAAAGCAATTTGTGTGGCATAGTTTTCTCCAAAATAGTTTCCAAGCTTTACAGATAAATCTCTTTGGCTTAGATTTTGCCATCAGACAGCACTGGTCGCTCCCCAACACCACCACTGAATTATTTCCTGGTGTCAGAAGTGAGGATCAGGTGAAATGGCCTTGTCAAGCATTTCAGGGTTCAATAAACTGAATGTTGAAGCACCACTTTGGATGCTGCAGTTCCTGCTCCAGAGCCACTGGCAGAGCTCAGGGTTGAGGTTTTCCTTGCAAGCCCAGGTAACTCTCAGCTGTTGGATTAATGTCCAACTCTCCCAATGCATTTCTGTTTCCTGAGCCCCAGGCTGGGACATTGCTGTGTGCATGAGGACAAGGTGTGCCTCTTCCAAGAGCTGTTTGGATGCCCTCGTGCAGAGCTGCCTTTTGGGAAGGTGAAGGGAACAGCCTGGGCAGGAAGAAGCAGAGCCTCAGTGTGCCTTGCCATATGTATATAATCAGGAGAAAAACGCCTGTTCCGGGATGCTGACCATAATTACCAAGAAATGAAGGCAATCCTGGGTGATGGTAACACTAAAAGATGTTGCCTTAAAGGCACAGGGTCCACTTTCCTTATCACCCTGAAGTTGAGAGAGTTTGACACAGAGATGCTTTAGATTTGCAAATCACGGTACTTAACATCCAGGCCTGTGACACACAGCATTAATTATGATCACTTGGGGGATGCTTGAGGTTCTTAGCAGATGAGGATCTTCTTTTTTCTGTTCTGGGTAATAATTTGAATTCCCCCAGTGGGCTCCAGGGCACTGGCATGGGGCTGGGAATGACAGTAGGAAGTAGGAAGGGTTAACAGCGTTCCTGCTCTAAATTCCACTTTTCTTTCACCAATAGCCGAGCAGTCCTTGATGGGGCCCCGTGTTTAGTGTTTTCTGACAGCGCAGAAAGATCAGTGACTGCATGAAACACATTTAGTTTTCATTTGTGCTTTTTATGTGTCTCCTGTAATCAAGAGGCAATGCAAGCTCCAGCTTGTGGTTTATTGCTATTGCTGTCTTCCCTTGAGCTGCCTGAGCAGAGCAGGTTGGATGAGAAGCAAAATGAGACCAGTTTAATAGCAGTAGCCAGACAGCCAGCCAGAAATAGCTGTGCTACAGGAGATGGAGTAAATAAAATAATCCTGTCAGACTCCATTGCAGTCCAGGTTTCCAAATGGGAAGATAAAAGAGACATTTCTGAGCCCTTTTAGTGGAAGAAGGTCTAGTTCCCATGTAGCTCCTGTTGGGAACACCGTGGTAATCTCTGCACCAAAACAACAACTCTGCTTTTATTACAGCTTAAAGAGGGCCTGTGGGACCACCCAAAAATCTTCTTTGCAAACACAGAGCAGCCCTGGGACAGTTCTTAGTATTTTAAGTGGGTTTTTGACCCACCAGGAACAGTGCTTGACTTCAGCAGCACCTCCCAGCCCTTCTCTTTTTCTCCCAGTAGCACAGATCAGCACAAAATGCCACATTTTGGGTCAGGCCTGGGCCCAGCCTGCAGCAGGGTGGGGAAATGGGCCAGGCTGGGATTCAGCAGCTCAGGAGAGACTCAGTGCTGCCCTGGCAGGCAGAGCCTGGAGCTGCTGACATCACTGCTGATTCCTGGGGTGTCCTGTGCAGGGCCAGGAGCTGATCCTTGTGGGTCCCTTCCAACTCAGGATATTCCATGATTCGGTGAGCTGGGCACGGAGATGACCAAAGAGAACTCATTGGCTTGGTCACAGAGTGTGAAATGAAGTTTTGAGAGACAATTTTCCCACAGCCCCACTGACAGACCCCTGTGCTCTTGCCCAGCTGGTGCTGTCTGCAGGCAAGAGGTTTTGTTGGGACCACAGAGCATGAAAGGGAAGCTGGATGCTGCCATCAGTCCCTTGGCCAAGGAGGGCAAGCCCAGCAATTAACAGGATATAGATGAAAACCAGTTATGAGACAGCTTTCACATGGGGTGCTCAAGGGAAGAAAGCATTCCTGATAGTCCCATAACCTGGAATGCTCGGGGAGCCTTTTGCAGGGCTGGGCAGGTGCCAGGGACGTGCCTTGAGCAGGGTCACAGGGGGCTCGTGTCACAAGGGACTGGTGTCACAGTGTCACAGGGACTGGTGTCACGGTGTCACAGGGGGCTCATGTCATGGGGGACTGGTGTTACAGTGTCACAGGGACTGGTGTCACAGTGTCACAGGGACTGGTGTCACGGTGTCACAGGGACTGGTGTCACAGTGTCACAGGGGACTGGTGTCACAGTGTCACAGGGGACTGGTGTCATAGTGTCACAGGGGACTGGTGTCACGGTGTCACAGAGACTGTTGTCACAGTGTCACAGGGGACTGGTGTCACAGTGTCACAGGGGGCTCATGTCATGGGGGACTGGTGTTACAGTGTCACAGGGGGCTTGTGCTGACCCAGGCGGGGACCTGCTGCCCTTCAGGGCCTGGGGGGAGCGGAGGGGGAAGAACAGGATCCAGGGGGACTGGAGGAGCCAGCGGGAGGAGTGCTAAAATCCAGACAGGGCTGAATTCAGAGCCCTTTGCCATCTGTGGTGTTGTCTGGGCAGGGAGCAGCTTTAGCCTCCTGTGACCATACAGATTTGTAGGATGCTCTACAAAACACACTGTGCCTCACTCATCACCCCTGCAATTGCAGTGGGTGTAAATTTGGCCCACAAGCAAAACCTCCAGAGCTGCCAACCTGCCCCTCGTGCTGCCGTGGCCTTTCCTCCACACGTGGGGCCCCTGGGAGCAGCTGGAGAGGCCAGAGGAGCACAGTGACGTGGCTGCACAAGGGTTTCCCATCTCCTCCTGTTATCAGTCCTTTGGAAAGGCTCCACAGCCAAAGGGATGGGGCTCGGGGTGGAACAAGGCATCAGAATGGCATGGATGTTCACTGAATCCACGGAGCGAAAATAGCGTTTCCACACAGCCGCTCGCAGCTCCAGTCCTCCCCCTCTCGATCCCACACTGCAGCTCCGTGGAGCTGGCGAGGATGAATCAAACGTCTCTTCCCAAACTCAGGAGACAGACAGTGCTGAATAATTTGGCAGGAATCTGCCGACCTCCCCAGCACAGCTGTCCTTGTGCAGGAGGAGTTACGTAAACTGAGAGCGCCGGCATCTCGGCTCCCCTGGGGACACTCCTTGGCCATGCTGGGAGGTTTGGGGTGGGAAATGAGTGGCTGAGGGGGTTTTGGGGAGGTGGGGTTACATCCCCTGTGCCTGATAGGATCCATCCCTGAGCTCGTTCCAGGCTGTGCTGTGCAGACCCCATTTCCCTGCTCCCTGTGTCCGAGGGCTCCGAGCAAAGCTCGCAGGCTCTGGCATCCAGACACTTAGCAGAGCTTAGATTTATTTTCTGTTATCAAGGAATATTTAGGACAAAAGCACTCCAAAGGGTTCACTGAGTTTTAGGGTCTCATTTGGACCGAGGAGAGGCCCAGTGTGGTGTTGCACTTGAGCAATGAGCTCGTGTGTCACTGTCACTGTCCCATCCAAGCACTCAGCCCACGGCAGGGTTAATTTAAATGTACAAATGCTACAGAAAACTGTCCCCTTGGTGTTCATGAAAAGCAGGCTGGGGTGCTTTCGTCAAAGGGTCTCTTTAAGGTAAATTAGACTTTAAAAATGTAGGCTTGGAATCTTTTTTTAAAAAGTCAAAGAACGTCGAAAGCCCTTATGACTAAAGATACCCAAAGACATGGCAAAGTGGCAGCGTGCCATGCTCTCATTGCTCACGGCAGGCTGGGCAGAGGGAAGACAGAGAGCAGGCAAGCAGGAAAATCAGGACAAATTTCAGGAGTACATTGAGAAACTCTGCTCCTCAGCTCTGCAGTCAGTGGCCAGGCCAGAGGGAAATCACAGAGAGGGGTCTGAGACCCTCCCACACCTCAGCACTAAAGGCAACTCAGCCTCTTCCACACCTCTGCCTTTCCCAAATCATGAGCTGCTGTTTGGGTGCAGTTATTGTGAACCCTGGCTTAGTCTTTCCCTAATGGCAGCCTCATCTTTGGCTGTGTTCTTCCTTTGAACCTGGAGGACACATCATCTCTGGGCAGGGTCTGCAGGGATTGCTGCTCTGCTCACACCCCCAACAATCCCACCCTGATTGTCCAAACACTCCTGGAGCTCTGGCAGCCTCGGGGCTGTGCCCATTCCCTGGGCAGTGCCCAGCACCCTCTGGGGAAAGAACCTTTCCCTGAGATCCAACCTAAGCTTGCCCTGACACAACTCCAGGCCATTCCCTTGGTCCTGTCCCTGTTCACAGAGAGCAGAGATTAATGTCTGCCCCTGCTTTTCCTCTCACCAGAAGCTGTAATTGCAGTGAGTGTCCCCTCAGTCTCCCCCAGCTGAATAAACCAAATGCCCTCAGCTGCTCCTCATAAGGCTCCTCCAGACACTTCCCCACCCTTGTGGGCACCTTTGGATGCTCTCCAGTGGATTAAAGTAATTTTCAGATTGTGGTGTCCAAAGCTGCCCCAGGACAGGGCTGTCCCTCCTGTCTGCCAAGGCACAGTGACTCAGATCCAGCTTTCCATGGACCAGGATGATGTTCTGTAAGGCTGGAGGGGATGGAGTGCTGATCCCCATTGGAGGAGCCACCTTGCTGCCTGGTGCTCCTCCTCCCCGTGCCTCTCAGGGCTGGAGGGGCTGTGCTGTCCCTGCTGCCTGCAGGCCTCCTCTGTCTCGCTGGGCTCTGCCAGTTCCCATCCCAAGGCATGGGCAGTGTTGAGCAGTTAGAGATCCACCATCAGAGCCTTCCAATGTGTCCCTCACCAGTTGCTTACAGCTCCTCATCGAGCTGTACAATGAATAAATGTCATTATCCCATGGTAGAGATGGGGAAGGACTGGAGAAATGTCATTATCTCATGGTAGAGATGGGGAAGGACTGGAGAAATGTCATTATCCCATGGTAGAGATGGGGAAGGACTGGAGAAATGTCATTATCCCATGGTAGAGATGGGGAAGGACTGGAGAAATGTCATTATCCCATGGTGAGATGGGGAAGAGCTGCAGGGGAAATGTCGTTTCACCCAGAGCCACAGGAGCTGTGCTCACAGGGCCTGGCTGCATCCATGCCCTCAGAGCACTTAATTCCTCCCTGAGTCATTCTGAAACTCCTGTGCCATTGGAATATGCAGGGTTAGATAAACAGGAGCACCAATAACCTACATATGCAATGAGGAACTTGCAGTGGATTATTGTGGGGTTGGCATCTCCTGTGCTGTCAGCTCCTAAGAGGATCTAATGACTCACGGCTGGAAATGGCTCTTCCTCCATTTGTGTTTCACGGATGATTTGTTTCACGCATGAGGAGTCGAGTGTGACCTAGCACAGAGTAAACCACAGCTTCTGAAAAAAGGCACTGTCCTAAATCCAAAGCCTGACTTAGGGCCTCCCCATCCACCCTGCACACCACCCACTTGGGAGTTAATAGGAGGAATATGGAAGTCCTGGAATGCTACACACTTGGGAGCGAAGGTCTTGGACCAGGCCAGGTCCTCTCAGGTGCTCATTTCCTCCTCAGGTGCCCTGTGCTGCTTAAAGCCTTGAATGGCTTTTAGTCCTGGTGCCCTTCTGCACTGGTGACTGCAGCTTGCCTTCCTTGTGATTATTCCTTTTCCCCTTAAGTGTCCCAGGAGGATTTGACCCTTCCGCTCCCACAGGCAGTGCCAGGCACAAGGAGCTCTGGTTTGGACTAGTGGGGCAGGAAAAAGTGATAGATGAAAGCTAGAGAGCAGGAGGAGCAGTACTGAGGAGAAGGAGGAGTCAAGGAGCTACTGAGCAGTGATTTACAGGTGCAGTCCTTCCTGCAGGTGTCTGGATCACTACAACTGGAGCGTAATTCATTGTGGGAACTTGCCCCAGCTTCCAGGATTTCCACTAAAGCTCAGCCTTGCTTTCCTTATGGTGGTCACAAAGGAGATTTTTTCCCTTCCGAGCACTGTTACATAAAGTCACCTTCCCCCTTCCAAGAGGGGACAGTGCTGGGGGTGGGAGCAGAGGGGGTGGCCCCAGCAGGTCCCATGGGCAGGGCCAGCCCCGAGCGTGGCCGCAAAGCCCAGCACAGCCCCCGGAGAGCAGAGCTGTGGGGGGCTTATGTAACGTGTCAGAACTTCGTTTTGTGCTCCCATCAAACCACTTTTTTTGGCTTCATCTTTTCCTTGTGAATCCTTAGTACAGATTACGTGAACAGACTGCAGAGCATTATTCAGAGGAGCTTAATTAACCTCAGCGAGGGGAAGAAAAGGAAATCATAGAAGCTGTAGGGTAAAAAAAGATCATATTTAGACAAATAAGTGCAAATGACCCAGATGCATCAATTTCCTTCGGAGCCAGGCAGAGCAGGCTGGGTGCTCTGCAGAGGCTGCAGGTCTGTCCCTGCTGCTCCTGCCGTTGTCCCACTCCAGCCCAGGGTGTCCCACAGTGCCCCAGGTCCCTGCTCATCCTACCTGCTCCCATCCCTGCTCCAGCTGGCACCTCCTCTTGGAGCTGGGAAGGACCCCAGGAGATCAGCTATTCCCTCTGCAGGATTAAGCACACTCAGATCATCTCTGATGGATGTTTGTCTAACCTTCTTTTGAAAATCCCCCAGGAATGCCGTCCCAAGACTTCCCTATTTTGTCTGTTCTAGGGTTTAACTACTCTTCTAGATAGAAACATTTCTTTTCCCAAGATTCCAATCCTGTTCTCCCTTGTGGTAAATTAAGCCAAGCCACAATCAAAATGGAGAATAATTGATCACCAGCCTCCTTAGAAGAGGAGCAGCATTCACATCCTGGAATACCAGTGGCACGTTCCTTTTTAGTTATGGCTTTTCTAGATTAAACAGCTCCATTTCTTTGGCCTTTCCCCACTGATAAGGTTTTGAGAGTCTTTTTTTTTGGTTTTCATATTTTCTTGCTGTTGCCTGATTTAACCACTAGAAATAATCTTGTGTGACATTCAGAACTGGACAGTGCAAAGCAGCTGATCATCACCCTGGCTGAACCACAGGCAGGATAATAAACTACCCAGCTAACAGAGCCAGCATGTGAACAAAGGTGTAAACCCTAGGGTTAATAATTTCTTCCTAATTCTCTCATCCCTGGGATAAGCAGGAGCAGGAGCAGCAGCTGCCATTCCTGTCCCCCACAAAGCCAGGGCTCCTCTCAGCAGTGTGGCTGCTTCTGTAGCTGATAAATCTCTGGTGTTTGTGCACAGATCTGCTTTGTCCTCCTGCCATGCAGTACATACCCCAGGCTGGTGAAACAATCCATTTTCCTCCTCAGCCATGCAGCTCTTTCCTTTATCTCCCCTGTTTGCTTGTTTGACTGCACTGGGAGAAAGGACAGAGTGGTGTGAGCAGCAACAGGTTCCTGTGTGAGCATCACTTCATGCCTCTGTGCTCTCTGATTCTATCCTCTTGGCCACATGCATAAAAAGCTCCTCAAAACAAGGGTTTGGCCTTGTTTGCTGTCTCTCATGGAGGCCAGATAATACCTGCATTTATTGAACTCAATTACAGTGGAAGGTGTTTGAAGAGGGCCATGCTTCACTGAGGAGCTAAGTAGTGTCTGTTATTCTTTAAAAGCTGTGATAAAATATCCACGGAGCGAATAATTATTGTTCTTTCCTATTATGAGTGTTAAAATTTGGTCAGTTGGGAAATAATATCCATTCATTGAGTGTTGGCAAGAAGAAGGGAGAATGATAATAGGAAATGCTGAGCCCATTAAAAATTACATTATCCAGTTACAGTTGTTAATCTGCTCTGTGGACTGAACTTTCTGGGGCCAGGTGTGGACAAAGTCCTCCATGTCCTGGCACTTGTTACTCATGAGATTTGTGTGCTCTGCCACTCTGTGAGAAATAAAGGGTCTCTTACAAATTCGGGGTACAGGTGTGGAGTTTGTGGTCAACAAGTGAGGAATAGTCCTTCTTTTGAAGGAAGGCTTTGGGAGAAAAGATGATCCATATTTTTTAAATTATTATTGAGTCAATACCTCCTCCAAATGACAGTAAAGGTGGCAGACAGGAACTCTGTGCTGTTGTCTTTCCCATGCTCAGCTCAAGGCCAAACCGCGGTGTTTCCTCCTCTGCAGCTGAGCCGCTGCTTTCCCACTCCTGCATTTCACCTGTGGGGCCATTTGATTTCCAGGGGCACTTGTAGGATTCCATTATCTCCTTGCTGCTCCTTCAGGAACTCCTGGGCAACACCTTTATCTTCACATCCAATGCTCAGCAGCTCAGGAGCCTCGCGGGAGACAGCGACAGCTCCTGCTGCATCCCGGGAGGGCAAATGTGTGGAGCAGCTCAGTCAGACACATCCAAACCCATGGATTGTCCTCTGGAAGCACAAAGCTGTTAAAGCATTCTCTTGGCAGTAGTTATTAAAAATAGCTCATAATGTTTTCTGAATCAAAATCGGAGAGATAAGAGGGGGAAAATATATTTAGTGTGTGCAAGGAAAGAGGAAATGCACAGAGCCTGGGGTTTTCAGAGCCTGGGATTATTGATTCTTGTAATACTTTATGAACAAATCTCTCCACAGTCATGAAAATGGCATGGAAAAGTCCATGGGATCCATCCTCCCCGTGTCACTCAGGTGCACAGCCTGTGGGGCTGGCTTTGGGAGCTCTCAGCAGCACTGGGAAGGGGAATGGCTGCTGTGCAGCTGATTGAAGGAGCACAGCTTTGTTCCTGCGAGATTTGGTATCAAGTTTTTGCGAGAATGTGGTGGAGATAAATGTTCTTTCTAAGAACAAGCCCCAGACTCCCATTAAACACCGTGTGTGGTATTGATCTGATTGATCAGGCTCCGTGTGGCTCTTGCAGCCTTTCCACAGCACTGAGGGAAAGAAGCAATTTCCTAAGTTAGGACAAAACTGAAAAGATTTTCTGTTGCCTATTCAGCCTGAAATACTTTTTTCTTATGTTTTGGACAGCAGCAGTATTTCAAGCCTGCACTACAGGAAGGTATTTGTACAAGATATTTGTTAATGGAATTTGCCCCCCTGCCCAGAGCATTCCAAAGGAAGGAGTCAGGATTCAAAGCCTGTGAGCTTCTGGCCAGTCTTGTGATAGTTAATACTGCCTGGCAGATCTGGGAGCAGGTTTGCTAAATAAATTATGATGTAGAGTTTATTTTCCAAGATTAATTTGTTTAAAATAATACCTACTGCTTATCTTTAAGAAAAACTCACTGTTAAATATTATTTCAATAAATAAATGCTGCACATTGCCTTCATTTCTCCTCTTAAATGAATCCTTTGGCATAGCATTTATCTTTAGGGCACTCTGAAAAATCCAGAGATATTTAGGTTAAGTTGATTTAATATACCTAAATATTGCTTTTGAGAGTGGTTAGAGGAAGGAAATCTTGATTGTGTGTTGCTGAATTTGGTTTTAAATATGTTGAATCACCTTGTGTGGTCACGAGTGGAGAATTAACATTCTGTTTTCTGCTGATCATCGTGTGTTACCTGAGATAAGACACACAGCTGTGGGGCCAGGAAGAATTTACTTTTCCCTTCCCAGCGCAGAGAAATGAGCAGTTGCTGAACAACAGGGAACAACCAACTGAGAAAGGAGAGGAACATGGACAGGTTAGGTTGAAAAGGTTATAAATGTCAAGGAGAGAAAAAGAAAAAAAACTAAGCTGGCTCAAGAGGTTAAATCCAGGGTAGAATGAGACAGAGGTAGGTTGGAGTGGTTTGACCTGAGAGTAGGGTGGTTTTTCCCCAGGGAGCTGTGTGTGAGGGGGAAATGGCTCCAAGGAGAAGGGGCAGAGACCAGTCCCCCCTGACTGTGGGAATGTGTTTGAAAAACAGATCTGCCCTGGGCACCTGTGCTTCCAGAGCAGCTGATGGCTCCAGAGTTGGGCTTGGGCACAGCCTGGGCAGCCCCACAGGAATCCCTCAGGCCAATGGCCTGTGCATTACATTTCTCACCCTGTGGAGCAGAACCTCCCATATGGAAATGCTGGAACATGTCACCTGCTCCAGGGCATTTCTTTGTGCGTACCAACCGAATTTTGCAGCTCAGGGGTGTGCATTTTGCCCTTTCCTGCTCATGGTCTGCCCTGCTTGGTCAACAAGAGATGTGCTCCCAGCAGGTGAGGCTGGAAGGATCCGACCAGGTTTCACCATCACTTCTTTTCCTTAGGTCTCCCAGGAATTGAAGGATCTGACCAGGGTTCACCATCACTTCTTTCTTTTCACCAGCTCTCCCAGGAACTGAAGGATCTGACTAGGTTTCACTATCACTTCTTTTCTTCATCTCTCCCAGGAACTGAAAGATCTGACCAGCTTTCACCATCACTTCTTTTTCTCATCTCTCCCAGGAATTCCCTGCTGAACTCAGGCTCCGTAAGACCTCCCCATTAACCCTGTGCCCTTTTCCCTCTGCAGGATCTGATCCGAAGGGATATCCTGTATTACAAAGGGCGCATAGACATGGATAAATATGAAGTGGTGGATATAGAAGATGGGAGAGATGATGACTTCAATGTCAGCATGAAGAATGCCTTCAAACTGCATAACAAGGAGACTGAGGAAATGCACTTATTCTTTGCCAAGAAACTGGAGGAGAAGTTACGATGGCTTAGAGCTTTCAGAGAAGAAAGGAAGATGGTAAAAGAAGATGAAAAGATAGGTGAGGAATGTGGAAATGAATCTGAAAGGAGCTTGTTGGTAGTGTTTAATTTAGCCCCAATGGGTGGAGGAGCCCACATTTTATTTGTGATAGAATTGTTGAAATGTCCTTGGTTGCTCTCCTAGTCCCAAATAGTCTCCTTCCAGCTCAGTTATTGTTCTTTTTGGCCCCCAAGAAACAAATTCTGCCCATAGCTTCAAGCCTGGACCTCCGTGGGTGTGTGGGAGAGGGAAGTGTTTGGCCATCTGCCCTCAGGGTGTCCTGGCTGTGTCCTGCTGCTCTGGGTAGCGATGTCCCCGTGCAGGGCTGGGCAGGACAGTCAGTGACAGCCCTTCCCTCGCACCAGCCCCGAACTGGCTGTGGCCAGTGTCAGTCCAGGCTCAGTTCGGTGCTCAGCTCTAAAGCACTGGGCATATTTATAAATAAAAATGGGTCTAATCTTACTTTTCATCCAGCCCCTGCACAAGTGAGATTAGAAAGAGGCCCATCCTGCTAAGGAGGAGTTTTTTTCAGCAGAATACCTGCCCACACACACCCTAGAGCATTCCATGTTTGCAGACAGTGCAGAGCATCCCCCCTCCCCAAAAGGAAACAAGGCTTTGTGAGCAACCTTCTGAATTGTGTTTGCCATGTTCCCTTTTCCAGGCTTTGAAATTTCTGAGAATCAAAAGCGGCAAGCGGCAATGACAGTAAAGAAAGTCAGTAAGCAAAAAGGTAACCGGCAACACGCTCTGTGCCTGGTGATGTGAGGGTGGAGCGGGCTGGGCTGAATCCTGCTGGGTTAGGATCCAGCATCCCCTCAACTTCCCCTCCCTTCTCTTTTTATATCAAATACCGTTTGTGCTTTGTATCCTTTCTTAATGTATCTGTGGGCCAAATTAATCTCTGGTCGAAGGTGGTTGAATGCCAGTGGAAGTGCACCAGAGATGAATTTGATCTCGTGTCTCCAGTCTGATGTCCGGAAACTGTCCCTGGGGGCAGAAATCTATCTCAGTTGTTTATCTCAGGCTGAAATGGGAGTGAGTGCGGAGGTGTGTAGAGGTTCTGCTAATTCCCAAAGTCTCCCATTAGCAAAAAAATAACAAAACAAAACAAAGATTGCTAAAATGCTGGAACTGGGGAGGGAGTACCCCTTTCCTGCTGCTGGAAAGGGGACACTCCTGTTTCCTGGGGCTGCCTGTAACTTTTTTAAGACAGCACAGTAGCATCAACTGTAGGAAATAAAGGATTTTAGTAAAGACATTGTACCTCTGGAATGTCAGCTTCATTTCCCCAGCCAGGCAGGCTGCAGCCAACTGATCAATGCCATGCCTGCTGTGAGGCAGAGTCTCAACTGGCCAAAGCCAGCGGTAATTCTCTCTCGCAATAACTCTTGCAGCTACAGGTTTGGAAATCCTCGACACAGAGGGAAGGTCAGACAGATCATTTCTCAAGTTCTCCAAAGCTTCACAAACTCGTGGATGTATTGATTTGTTACCAAAGTACCATAGCACAAGTAGGCCTACAAGTGGGTTTTGGGAGAACTCCTCAAGGCTTGGCTCCAGTCAGGTGCAGGCAGGTTGGTCCCCGCTCTGTGCAGGTGTTTTGGGGGTTTTGCAGAAGTTGGAGGAGCTCTTTGCTTTCTGCCTCACCTGTGTGTTGTCTACTGCCTTTGCTGGCCCAGGAGTGGTTTGCCAGGCCAGTGTGAGCTCCTTGGTTTGCTGTGTCTCTCCATTGTCATCAGTCTTCTCCTCTCTACTAACTTCTTCCGTTGTCTCCTGAGATGTTCTCTACAAACTCTCCTGGCCAGATGTTCTAAGCTCAGAGTGTGCACAGGTGCACAGGCCTCAGAGCAGGCCCAGGTGCCTCCCACTGTCCCTGTGCCCTGTCACAGCCCCTCAGCACCTGCATGTCTGTCCCTCAGCTTGGGAGCATCCACAGGGCTTGTGGCAACTGCAGAATGAGAGAGCCTGACTTGCATGACTGCCGTGACAAAAGCAGTTGAAATTATTGCTAGCTGTTCAGTTAATTATATTATTAATTAAGTTATTAATTAATAATTGTACTGTTCAGCCAGTAAGTGACACAGTTCAGAGGTGCCTGAGCATGCCTGCCAGTATTCCCACGTAAATCACTGGACTTGCATCCTGACAAATACAATCTGCCTGACAGGACTTATGTCTTACACAGCAATTGCTCTCTGTCTGCTCTCTTTGTCTTTCTCTCTCTTTCTCTCTGAGATGAAAAAGGAGGGGTTGTTATCCTGGGCTTCTCGGACTGTGAAATTCATTAGCTCCTAAAACAGCAGTCAGCATTTCTTTAGTGAAGAACGAGCTTAGACCGTGGCACTGGCAGTTCTTTTTATGGGATTAAGTCCTCGAGCCAGGCAGAAGTTCAGTCACACCCCAGCACCGAGTTAAGCACAGCCTGGTTGGTTTTAGGCCGTGAAATCTGAAAAATAACAAATAGAGTCATTAAAGCAGTAGCTCTGTTTGCTTTGCTGTGACCACTGTGGTGATCATAGCCCAGTCTCAGGTTGATTAAATTAAATATTGACACTGAAAACTCTAACTTTTGTTACTCTGTGGTTTGCCTTGTGCCCAAGCCCCAAGGAGAGGTGTGTGGCTGCTGGGGCAGGGAGCTGCTGGCACTGCTTGGAGGAGGGAGGTAGGAGGAAACTCCTGAGAGCTGGCTTTTAGTGACTGATTTTTTTAATCTTGCCATATGCATTTTACAGATATCGACACCTTTTTTTTTGCCAAGACCTTGGCAGGCTCTTGGGGCTGGCAGGTGTGCCCGTGCAGGAGCTGCTGCTGTCTCTGAGCGCTGGAAAGGGCTTGGAGCTGCTTTTGGAGCATCAGTTATACCCAAAAACCAGGGAAGCCCTTCAGAAGGAGGACTAGGTCACTGCATTCCACGGAAGCATTTATTGCTTGAAATGCAGGTTTGCAGGATGGCCTCGTGGCTGCAGCAGGGCTTGGCAGCTCAGCAGCCTGAGGTGTCGCCAGCTCGGCTCCCGTGTCACAGGATGCCTATTACAGACTTGTTCCTAGATTATCTCACTTGTTCCCTCCACCTCTTAAATGGGAAACCATGGTAATTCCCCTGTCACAGAACACTTAAGGAAGAGAGAAAAGCCGTGAAGGAGGTGAAATGGAAAATGCAATCAACTTTGTTAGAGGTGAAGCAGAAAAACATTTTTCAAATAGTATAAACTGCTGCTTATTTCATGCACTGTTGTACCACACCTCCCAGAAGTATTGCTCTGGAGATGGCTGGCATGTGTTTGAAAAGGAGGCATTTAAACCTCTGCTGGCTGCAGCAGGAGAGGGGGAGAGCCGCTGAGAGCAGCAGAAGAAACCTTAAAACTCTGCTTTTTAAACTGACAGGACCTTTATCCAGGTGATGAAGTGCTAACACCTCTCTGTGTGTTTTGGGAAGTGTTTGAGGGTCCTGTGTGGGGCAGCAGCCCCTCCTGGCTCTCAGGTCTGCCCAGCCATGTGTGCAGGGCCAGGCTCCCTGCCAGACCCACTTAATGATGTGCAATATCCCAGGATTTGCACTCCTTATTGGATTGGGCAAAATGTAATGATATTAGACCAGGTGCCTTAAGACAGCATTAAACCAATTTTTGGCCTTCTTTAAGTCCATTAGACATGCAGTAAATGGGTCGTGTTGGCTCTGCACCTCACTGACAGAACAGGGCTGGTTGCTGCTGTTTGCCATTTGCATTGATTGGTCAAGATTGTGCCTCTCTGTTGCTGCCCTTTAGCTTCCTTCAGTGCCAGGGTGGGGACTGGGAAGAGAATTCAGCGTGGTGTCTCCTAGAAAGAGTGTAACACAAGAAATTGATTGTCTGGACTTTAAAAAGCAACAACCCCCTGTGTTTGCAGGCTGCAGCCAGGCAGGAGCACAGGCTCTGTGCAGAGCCCAGTCCCACCAGGGACACGGCAGCACCAGGGTGGCACTGCCTGCCCTGCCAGCACTGAGCTCCTCACTGACCAAAGGGGTGGAGACTGCTCCAAAGTTGCCTTGAAAGTGGATCCCTTGTGGATCTCCAGTCCAGCCTTTAATGCAGACACAGCTCAATCCAGGGTCATTTTCCCATTCCTAAGCATTTGCAAACAGAAAGTTTGTGGAGTGCCTCTCTCCATGAGGGAGCTCTGTTCCCTGGCCACTGGTGACCCCCCAAGGATTAGTGTTTGCAGCCTGCAGGAGCACTCAGTTCCTCTCTGCTCCCCAGCTCTGCCCGTGTCTGTCCCCTTGCAGGACAGCCTGTGCATGGCAGGGATGTTTGATCATGTTCCTAGCAGCTGCCAGCCACTGGTGTCAGGGAATTAGAGGTCCTTCCAGGAAGCAGGCTCCAGTCTTAAAGCACCATTTCCCACTTTTGGAAAAGGAAATGTCTGTTGTTTTTTTTATTTAAAGATTTAAAGAAGTGACCTTAGTGTGAGCTGAGAGGGTTTCCCACCCTAGGGGAGCTCTTGAGCCCCACACTACATCCAGCTCCTCTCCTTGCCCTGTGTATTGCCCCTGCCCTGTGCACAGCTTCCCCCCAGGGGATGCCTTCAGCCCTGACAGGTCTTTAGGATGAGGGAGGCAGAGATTCAGTCAGCATCACCCGAGACGGATGCTGTCACTAACCCTGCCCATGAACACTCAGCCGTGCAAACCCAGCAGAGGTTAAATCATCAGCCAGCATGAGCTGCCTTGGCCTGTCACAAAACACCCTCTGAATCACTGGGTTTTCCTGTTAATTTATTCCTTTCTGATCACTTGAGCTCACAGCAAACTATGTCATAAAATCCCTGACCCAGACACGCAGCAGTGCTGCACTGGAGGCTCTCCAGCACCTCTGCACAGCAGAGCTGGGCAGGACAGGTCTGAGCAGGGCCTGGCCATCCCTCCGTGCTTCTGCTGGGTGTTTAATCCTGTTTTATTGCAATCTTGCTGACAAGATTGACGTGGCCCTGCCGTGTTTCCCCGTCTATTCACACGTGTAGGCACAGCCTCGGGGGATTGCAGGAGCCTGAGCAAGCACAGCCCAAGTGCTTGAAAACAAAGAGGGGCATTTGCATTTTCGGATAATCAGGGTCACTTCCCTTTTTTCACAGCGCAGTAGGTGAAAGGATGGAGCTAATCATTTTGTGGGGTGGATTTCCCCCCAGATTCAGGGCAGTCATAGAGCGCACCCCATTTCTTGTAAAATCCAGACCCTCCCAGCGCTTCGTGCTGTGGGACCACAAGCACCATCTCCCTGATGGCAGCAGGAATCCAGCTGGAGTCCTCAGTACCCTCCAGGAGCCAGCCAGATCTACCAGCTGAGGCAAATCAGGAATAAATTCTTGGCCAGGAAGCCTCTGAGGATGGTACCTGTGACTTGGCAATGGGCGCTGAGCAAATCCCCCAGGGCAGTTTTTGGTGAGATGTTCATGGCCCCAGCGAGAAGAGCCAAGGTGTTGACATCGATGGCATGTTGAGATTCCCACTGAATAGCTTTGTGAGCCCAGATAGTCCTGCTCGTTTAGTTTGGGGAGGGGTTTTGGGTGAGAGCTGCTCCCCAAAAGCAGCAGCATTCCAGGGCTGAGCTGATCTCCTGTGTCAGTGGAGTGAGCTGTGTGATCAGCCTGCAGGGCTGGGGCACAGGGAGCCTGTATAAACACAGAAGGGCAGAAATTAGTTTTCACCTGGCTCTGATTGATAAAGCCCCAGTATCATTTATTCCATCTTGCCTCGATTAGCTTTTCTTATCACATGTGGGATCATTATCTTAATGTCTGGTCTAATGACATCAGGCTGCAGTAGCAGACTTGATAAATAGACTCCGGAGGGTCGGGTTAGCTCAGCGTGTGTAGGTAGATATTGTGGTTGTCTGGGGAACGTCAGGACGTGAGGTGACTGTTTCCTCCTGCATTTCTCAAGCTGCAGTCAGCCCTTTCCCTCCTCAACAGAGAAGGGAGGGTAGAAAAGGGAGCTCAGGCATGTTCTCCTCCCTGGTACCATCCCTGGAAATACCTGCCTGGGCCAGGCCCTGGAGTCAGATCCTTGGCTGTGTAAAGGGCCATGGCTGAGGCACCACTGAAATTCCTCTGGAGTTGGGCAAATATGGCAAAATGAGAGCTGGGTAATTCAGCAGGGAGGTTTAAAGTGAAGTCCAGCTGGTCAGGACTGCCTTGGCAGGCAGAGGGTTCCTGTTCACAGCTCCATCCTCACCTTGGAGACAGCCAGCTCCAGGCACATCATCCTTTGCCACCCCTACAGGTGACCCAGCGAGGTGGGGCAGTGCTTTGAGATCCTCTGTTGAAATGTGCTGAAGAGGGCAAAGGGCTGGGCCCACTCAGCCAGTTCTGCTCGATTCTTTACCTTAAACTTGTTGCTATGACAGGAGTAATTAACCATCCAACAATTAGTGCTCCGGAGGCGTGTCCCTGGCTTCCCCGCGCTGTGTAGGGTTATGGGTTCAGGAGGAAGCTGAATTTGGGGTTTTTGGGTGTTTCCTGAAAGACACAAGTTGGCAGAGCTGCTGTTGAGCTCAGAGGGAGCTGAAAGGTTCCTCAGGCAGCACTGCTCCCTCTCCTGCCAGCAGCCTCCCCTCGGCCAGGCCAGCACTGCCAGCAGGGCTGGCGATGGCACTGTCCCCTCCCAGCTCTGCCTAATGAGCAGCGTGGGCAGCAGGGTAGGGGGAAAGCCTGGGAAATAGCTGCTGATCAAAGGATAAGCTCAAACCTCCTAGGTCGAGGACGGAGTAAACAGCTTGTAAGGCAAGTTTCCATGGTTATGTGGAGGAGATGTGCGTGTTCTCCGTGTCTGTGTCGTGTGAGCCCGGGGAGGGGCCGTGTCCTGCTGTATGATCGTCTGCACGTGTCCATGTGGATTGCCTGAGAGGGAACAGCATGCTCCCAAACCTTCACGTGCTGCTGAAATCGTGTTGTAACCTCAAAGAGAAGAGACACTTCGAAAAAACAAAAACAAACCCAAAAAAACCAACCGAGAAGGGAAAAATGAGACGGTTTCAAATCTTTTTAATTGTTTCCTTCTGAGCTGAGAAATCTGAAAGGCTCCAAGTGACGTTGCCTGGTGCTATAAAAAGACATGATTTCAAGTGACAGCGCAGCATCTCTCACCAGTTTTGTCTAGCCAAATTACGAATCTGGGAATTTTCTTGTTCTCCTCGTGAGCAGCTCTCCCCGCCCCGCCCTGTGAGCGATCCCTGTGTGCAGCTGCAGCCGTGCTGCAGAATGAACCTCAAACCAGCAGAAGGAGCTCCAGCTCTGCCCATGGGGTGGAGTTGGCTGCTGTGCCTGAAAATCGTTACTTATCCATCGATTCTTCCCTTTGTGCTTTGAATTCCGCTCGCCATGCAGCCCAAAATTGCCTTGGAAAAGAGCTTGGCTCATTTCTTTCTGGTGAATTGCAGCGGAGTTATGGCTTTGCATATTAAAAAAATATCCCTCAAGAGACAATTTTGCACGATGGTCCCGAGTTCTTTCTGATGAGCGAACAAACCACTTCAGAGCAGAACAGAAAAATACCTGCCTGCCAGACTTTCCTCAGAATTTTTCTTTCTCAGGATTTAAAGATGTACAGATTAGGTGAATCTTCCCCCACACACCAACCCTGAGTTTCTGTGTTCCAGAACATGGGTATATTAAAAAAAAAAAAAAAGGAAAAGTCATTCTTGGGGCACCTCAAGTGCTGTCTCACTGTTCCACAAGGAAATGCTTTCTGGAATTATCAGAAACAGTGGTTTTATTTGCATGTCCCACCCACGGTGATGGTGCATGTCCTTGAGATGCACAGGTTTGATGTTCAGGCCATTGGATGCCTCTGAGACATATGAAACTTTCAGCTGTTTATGCAAGTAGAACCAGCCAGGAGCTTTTGGCATTCCTCCAGCCCAGATGTTGATGCCAGTAGCCCAGATGTTGATGTCAGTAGCCCAGATCGTCACACAGGGCCACACCTACAACTGTGGGAAGAGCTGCTTTACTGAGGGAAGGGGCAGGGTGTGCATGGGTGTGTTTCAAGCAAGGACAGACATTTTTCAGGAATTTGGACCAAAAAGGCTGTTTTGGGAAAGAACTGAATGGGGTTTGGTAGTGATCTGGCCAGGGGAGTCTGCCCTTTTCCCTTTTTGGAGACTACAGACTGTGGATTCCATTCCTTGCAGGGGAACTCCATCACTGTCAGTGGACAGCAGCCAGCCTGTCCTTTCTCTACTTTTCCAGCTTCCCAAGTGCACAGCGATCTGCTGATCCAGGAGGTTTCGTAGCATTTCTGTGTCATCATTAAAATACATTAGTTCACCCTGCACAAATGAGTTTAGAGGCAGTAAAGAGCTCAGCCCAGCAAGGCCAGGTGCTCTGCAGCCGCAGGATGCCAAAGCCGTGGGGCCGTGGCACTAAAGCAAGGTGGCTTTATGATCTTACAAAGCTAAAAACAAATTCTGTGTCCCCTCCTGCAGCAGCAGCTTTAGATTCACAGCTCTCCTGTGTTGTAGAACATGAGTAATTTTGGTGGCACAGGGACTGTTTGCCTTTGAAGTAATTCCTGATCCTTTGGGTCAGTCTGAGAGCCAAAGCAGAAGATTTATTTCCCAACTTTAGCCTTGTAAGGCATCTGTACCAGATCCTAACCTTCCCACAGATCCTAAAATCCCTCACCAGTCTCTGCTGGGAGAATTGTCCAAGGGCTGGTGGCCTCCAGGAGAAGGTCAACACCCCTGTGTGGGTTCAGGGCTGGAGTTTGCCCTCCAGAACAGCTCCTGCAATTGGTCTCACTGCCCACACATTGTCCTGCCTGGAGCAGGGCAGTGCCAGAAGGGATGGGAGAGGTGTGCAGGGAGGAGCTCAGTGCCTGCCCCAGGGGGACATGGTTGGTCTGTCACCCAGTGCAGTCAGTTCCAGCTGTTCAGTGGCATTCTGTGCCAACCAGGGTGGCGCAGGAGTTGTGTCAGGTTTTGTATAGCTGCCCCTGCCCAGGTGGGACCCCAGCGCAGCTCTGGGGCTGCCCTCGGCTCTGCAGATAGGAGACAGGAGCTTGGCCAGACAGCAGAGAACTCATGAGTAACTAGTCCAGCATGCAGGTACAGATGCAGAACATCTCCAGGCTGATCTTTCCAAACAAGTTTGAAACACTAACCGTGATGAATTCGTTTAAGGTTAGTAAGTGTGAATCGCAGAGTGGTTTTTGCCCACTGCTAAGGAGTGACTTTGGTTATTCCCTACAGTGGACAGAGAGCTGCACAAAATACAATTAAAAAGGAGAAATCAGTTAGACATACTCAAGACATCTCCATTTGCTCTAAACCCTTTGAGGATTTTCACTCTTGATTGTTAAACTCTATAGCAAGGAGAAGCGAATCAATTCTCTCCCCTAAAGACACGCCTTAGTTTGTACCCAAAAGAGGTCCTGCCTGCCAAAGCAGCAGCTGCCCCAGCTGTGTGTGACTCTGTGGGTGCCCTGTGAGGCTTTCCCTGTGTGTAAGTGCCCGTCGTGTGCCGCCGTCCCGTGCCCGGCCAGCGCTGGTGTGTCTGTGTGCGGCAGGAGCCGCGAGCCGCATTGCTGTGCACGCCTTGCTCTGGTACCTGGGTGCTAATCACCGTATTTTGCCTTCTCCAGCACCTTCCCAGCCGAGGATCTCAAAGTGTTTTACAAACATTAATTAATTTAGCTTCACAACCCTCCTGTGAGGTAGGTGGGGGATGCCATCCCGCTGTCCAGATGAGGACACTGAGCTGCTCGGGGACGGTGGCCTCGCTCCTGCGGTTAAAGCCCGGGGAGGTGACGCCCCGAGCCAGCCCTCGCGAAGCCTCGCCTGTCCCGCAGAAGGAAGAGCAGTTCTGCATGATCCAGAGATGGCCAGAGCTTGCAGCACCCTGCTCCACAGCCCTGCTCCTCTCTCCTTCCTGCACTCGTGGTTTCCAGCCGGCCCCGCTGCCCCGAGGCTGAAGGAGGGGTTGTCCCTCGTCAGCGGCGTTGCGGGGAAGGACATCCAGACTGTGTCACTGTGCCCCGTAGGCTACGCTGTGGTGGTGACACACATCCCTTCTGTTCCACTTCAGTCACCCAGAGCAGCCCTTTCCACACCATCTTTTACAGCAGGTTGCTGGAGCCCCCCTTTCCTTGGGAAAGCTGTAAGGGCAGCTCTCCCTCTCCCTGCTCTGCACAGGAGCTGTGCTCACCTGTGTGGCAATCAGACGTCTACACCCTAGAAGTGTAGCCTTGCCAGTCCATCCATTGCTGCCAGTTTGGATTGAGCAGAAGCTCAGCCTTTCCTGCGTTGCGTGCAGCCGTTTTGGGCTGAAACCAGACTGGTGAATTGAGAACAAACCCTATGGAAAAGTCCTAAAACGTTCCCAAAGAACGAGCTGCCCTTGGTGTAGGCGCATCCCTGCAGGGTAGGGTTCTTGCACAGCAGCTCTGCTCCGTTCCGTGCGGGAATCGGAGCAGGGCAGTGCTCGGGGTCATCTCGGGGCTGGTCAGTGGGGCATGGCGGGGCAAGGCTGTTTTCCAGGGAGAGCCGGGAGGGAGGGTGACAGGAGCCTGGAGCAGGAATGTTAAATCAGAGCGGGGCGAGCGGCGCGGGCGTTGGCCTCGGTGCGGCCAGCGCCTGGCCCTGCTCTCCTGGGCCGCACAGGACTTTTCCATCAGGGCGGGCACAACTCTGCCCACGCAAAGTAATGGATCTTGTCCCAGTCTCTTGGCGTAGGGAGGCAGCCTCAGAGCTCAGAGGTCAGGCAGGCTGGCGTTCCTGTAGCTCTGCCAGCTGTGGCACGTGCTGGGGTGTGGGACCCTGGTTTTGGAGCGATAAGAAGCGATAAGAAGCGGTAGCATGACGAAGAAAGACTATTGACCCAATTGCTCTTTGACTGATCTGTTTCTTTTTCCCCCCAATCATCGATGCAGGTGTGAGCTACTCCAAGTCGGTTCCTCCAGCCTACCCACCACCCCAGGATCCATTAAATCAGGGACAATACATGGTGACAGATGGCATATCCCAGTCCCAGGTCTTCGAGTTCACCGAACCCAGACGCAGCCAGGCACCATTCTGGCAAAACTTCAGCAGGTTAACACCATTCAAAAAATAATACCTAGAGAGATGGAGAATTTTAACTTAAAAGAACTAAAATTTAAAAATAAAAATAAATAAAATTATATTTATAGATGGACCTTTTTTCGGAGAAGCACTGTTGCAACTAAATATATATACATATATATATGTATACACACATTTTAAAAATAATAATATATATACATATATGTATATATATAGAAGGACCAAAAACTTTTTTTGTTGTTTTTGGGAAGTAATCTGCTACTAGATACTAGGAAGCACCAATGATTTCTAACCATGTGACCTGTTTTATTTTATTCCATTGGTTGGACATCTCTTTTTTTTTTTTTCCTGTTTTCCTTCATTTCCATCTGAGTCGTCATTGGCATCCCAGAATGCTTTCTCGCTTGTGTGACTCCGTCATGGAAGTTCCTCATGGACTACATTGGTGTATATTTTCTTTGATTTTATTTATGGGGGGGTGTTGTTTGTTTTTTGGAGTGCTGGGAGGTCTCTGCTCCCTGTCCCTCCCTCTCCGTCCCTCCCTTGGCTGTCCCCGAGTCCCTACCCCGGGAAGGGCCTGTCCCTGTCCCTGTCCCTGTCCCTGTCCCTGTCCCTGTCCCTGTCCCTGTCCCTGTCCCTGTCCTGCATTCCCTGGTCTGACTCGTGCCTGTCTGGATGTGCTCCCTGTGCCCCTGCTCCGCTGCGCAGTATTTCTCTGGCTTTAACTGTTCTCTCGTGGGCAGGTCAAACCCAGCAGAAGGGCAAGCAGCTGTTTAGGAAGTGAGAGATGGGTTTTCCTCGGTTCATTTTTTGCATTTTTTAAGCACTCGTCTTTTTCTCAATTCAGTGTGATTTGCTCACACTCGCAGTAAGACTGAGAAAAGAGAATCAGGGGCTTTTCTTCTTTTTGCTTTGTTTCTGTGGGCTTATCTTTGATTTATTTTCTTTTCAAGCTGAGACACAACTCTGAAAAGCCCACTCCTATCTTTGTTTTTCATGCAAAGATAAAAGCTTAAAAACTGATGGCTTCACGCCTCCATTGCAGAGAGGAAAATTGGCTCCGAGGCTCCGAGGAACAGCCAGTTTTCTGTCTTCAGGAACTAAGGTCCCATCCTTGGCCACACTCAGCCTGCACAGCCCCACTGTAATGAGCCCCTAATTGCCATTTGCAGCAGCAGGGACCCCGAGAGTGAGGACATGAGGCTCAGTGCCTACTCCAGCCCGGGTCCCCCGAGGTAGAGCCCTGTTAGCGAAGGATCCCTGTCCCTGTCCCAGGAATGTCCCACTGAGGTGCAGCCCCTGAGAGCTCAGAGCTGTGGCTGGACCCCCCAGGCCCAGCTCCCAGAGGGGTCAGTGCAGGGGCGCTGGAGTGATGGATCAGCCCAACCCTCCAGGTCTCTTTCTCTCTCTTTTTCTCCCTCTGGAGATTCACAGCTCTGTTTTTAAAGACACGTCCTACAATTTCAGCCTTAAGTACATTTGTTTGCAAGTGCAGAAGCTTATGGTTAAGCTTGTAAAACAGACCATTGTCAGGAGGAGGATTTTTTTTTTCCTAGGGCAAATGAGACTGTTTAACCAGATTTAGGAGATGAACTTGAAATCTTTGCAGAGCTATTCTGCAAGCTCCTTTGAAAATGTGGGATGAAGTGATTGATCACGGTATTTGTCATTTTCTTTGGAATCTGATACACCACATAAGCACCCCAGGACAAAGAGATACTTTTTTTCCCCCTTTTTTGGTGTTTTTTTCTTTTTTTTTTCCTTTTTTTTTTTTTTTTGCCCCTAAGATATCAAAGTGAATGGGAAGAGCAGAGAGTGTGATTTCATTGTTTCCATGGAGCCTGTTTTATTTCAGGGCATATTGCAAGGGTGGCATTATTTTTATTTAAATCCAAAAATAATCTCTTCTACTTTTGAATAATCTATCAATAACCAGCAAAGCCAGATTAGTGTTTTGGAGAGGAGGAGTGGCCCCTCTGTGACAGGCAGCAGCCAAACACCAGGAATCCCAAATAGGAAGCAACCCAATTTTATATCAGAAATTATTTTTATGCTCTTTTGTATCTTTGCATTTTTATGGTCGGATTTTAATATGGGATGCATAGCAAATATTCTTTTGTTGCTTTCACAGAATGGGTATTTACAGTAGTGCATGAGATGGGTTCTCGTCAGTTAACTGAAATGTTGGAATGGCTGGAGAGATGCAGAGAGAGAGAGAGAGAAAGAGAGAGAGAGATTCCAAAATGTTGTCAACATGATGAAAATTTCACTTAGTCCTTTTGCCTTTTTAATTGCTTAGGGAAAAAAAAACAACAACCAAGTAACAAGCACATTAGTTAAGCCTGTTCATTTACTGTTTTGTGCCTCAGAGAGTGAGAATGAGACATCCATAATTTTTATGAGAAGATGCTTCCTAAATATTCAGCACTAGGAAAAAAGAAACACCACCGCCACACCATTATTTGCATCATAAATCAAGATCTGACAAGGCCACTTGTTGGACTCGCAGCTTCTTTGTTAAGTGGGAAGCCCACCCGGGGCAGCGCCGCTCGTGCTGGCGCTGGCACAGCGGCCGCAGGGACGAGGGGCTTGGCTCTCGGGCCTTCAAGAAAGCTCTTGCCCTCCATAAATTGCCAAGGTGCTGCAGGAGATGGAGCATTGGCACAAAGAAGAACCAGCACTGGGTCCCACTGAGCGCCTGCTGTGGCTTTCCCAGTAGGGAGCAGGGCTGGAGCGTGTGTGTGACAGCGCTGGGAGCAGCGCCCGTGCAGATGGGGGTGACTTGACTGAGCATCTGATGCAGACTTTCATTCCAATGCCAGACAGGAGGAACCCACTTCCCATTCCATATGCAGAAACGAGAGTTGTAACAAACTTACATGTTTACGGGATTTCTCTGGCTGAATCTATATATATATATATATATAAAAAGAATAAAAAGAAACCCTCTTCCCTAGGTAAATGACATGCATTACCCCTTAACCTAGACACTAGAACAGAGGATCTAAATTCAAGACTTTCGCCTCCCCACCCTCTCCAAAAAGTCAAACAAGAACCAACCTAGGTGCATCTAACAGTTGTAAATAGAAAATACTACATAGAGAAATATATTTGAAATTTGTTTCAGTTTCTGGATGGGCACCAGCCGTCCATTGCAATGTTATTGATAGTACACTGTGGTGCTTTGGGTTTCTGGTTTTGTTCTCTTTATGCTCTGTCATCTTTTCATTGCAGCTACATTTCAGGGAACATGTATATTTAGTAGCTATTGTAAGTTCTGCATGGCATCACCAAGCTTATTTTTCCTTAAGAAGAAAAGAAGAGTCTGTAGGAACTTAAAGGCACTATGACGACAGGGACTTGTAGCAGAGAATTTAAAAAAAAAAAAAAAAAGGTTTTTAAAATTCTAGTTTGAAGCCAAATACTGATATTTTAGTGCTTTTGGGGTTTTAACAGTAAGAGAAAAAAAAAAAGAAAAAAAAAAAGAAAAAAAGGATTTTGGTAACCCAGCTGATCCGCACTTGCCAGTTTTATTATTTTGTTTATATTGGACTGTTTGACCCTGTCAAACAAGTGTCAAAGTTGTGTGTATAAAACAAAAAAAAAAGTGTTTAAAAAGGTGTTGTAAAGACACTGAGCCTTATGAAAATATTTATGGAATTAAATAAAAAGAAGTGAAAAGGCATCTGAAGGCATTTTAACTCATTTTCCTCAGAGCGGGGTCACCCTTCTGCCAAGGCTGAGCATGAGGCGCTGGGCTGGGGCCGCAGTGGACACTGAGACAGTTGTGTGCCACCAAAAATAGGATTGTCCTGGAAAAATCGCCCTTCCCTCTGCTTTGTGCCCTCCCTGTGACCTGAGGGAACTGATGGGTGACAATCCCTGGCAGGGACAGCTCAGATCAAACGTGGCTTTAAATCCTTTCTGTCCCTGCGCTTGCCCAGCTGCCACCCACGGGAGCACAGCCATCCCAAAGGTGCCGTGAGCAGCCTGGGAGCAGTTTGGGGTCTGGATAGAACAGGGCTGGGGTTCCCCTGGAAAATGGAATAGAGCAGGGCTGGGGTTCCTCTGGGAAATGGAATAGAGCAGGGCTGGGGTTCCTCTGGGAAAATGGAATAGAGCAGGGCTGGGGTTCCATGGAAAATGGAATAGAGCAGGGCGGGGGTTCCATGGGAAATGGAATAGAGCAGGGCTGGGGTTCCATGGGAAATGGAATAGAGCAGGGCTGGGGTTCCCATGGGAAATGGAATAGAGCAGGGCTGGGGTTCCCATGGGAAATGGAATAGAGCAGGGCTGGGGTTCCCCTGGAAAATGGAATAGAGCAGGGCTGGGGTTCCATGGAAAATGGAATAGAGCAGGGCGGGGGTTCCATGGGAAATGGAATAGAGCAGGGCTGGGGTTCCATGGGAAATGGAATAGAGCAGGGCTGGGGTTCCCATGGGAAATGGAATAGAGCAGGGCTGGGGTTCCCATGGGAAATGGAATAGAGCAGGGCTGGGGTTCCCCTGGAAAATGGAATAGAGCAGGGCTGGGGTTCCCTGGGAAATGGAATAGAGCAGGGCTGGGGTTCCCATGGGGAAATGGAGTAGAGCAGGGCTGGGGTTCCCTGGGAAATGGAATAGAGCAGGGCTGGGGTTCCATGGGGAAATGGAATAGAGCAGGGCTGGGGTTCCATGGGAAAATGGAATAGAGCAGGGCTGGGGTTCCCATGGGAGGGGGCCTGGCCACCCTCGGCTCTGCTGCTCAGGGTCCTGCCCTGGGGCCATTATCCCTGAAAAGCCAGGGGTTCTCTCCAGCATCCCAGTGGCATTTCCGAGGTACGGGAGCTGAGCTGTGCATTTCTGGATAGCCTAAAAATGCAATTACAAGCAGGAGAACGGGGTTGGGAGCAGTGCGTGTTGTCCCACGGGCACAGGGGATAATAATCCCAGCCAAATCGCTCCTTTTGCAGTGAGGACTTCCCTGGGTCCCTGTCGCAGTGAAGGGTGACCAGGCTGCTGTCAGACGGCCCACACAGATGAGGCAGGAAAAAAATCCCAAACGCAAGGAGCTGTGCTCGGAGAGAATGAGAGGAGAGAGGCAAAGCTGCCCGGAGGCTCTGCGGGGCCGCAGTCGGAGCAGGGTCAGGAGCAGACTCGCCCAGAGCTCGAACATCACAGCTTCACATTTGCCTCCTGCTTCAGCATCGCCCCCAGCCGAGCTTTTTTCTCTTGCTTGCATTGCTTGCAGTGGAGAGGACGCTGGGGCTGTGCTGGGGTTCCCTTCTCCAAGCGATCCTGTCCCCTGGGGGAGCAGGGAGAACCCACCCAAATGCAGCTCCATCCCAAGGAGAGCTCCTCTCCTGCCGCCCGAGTGCCTGTGCAGGGCAGCAGCGATCTGCCAGCACTTGGCACTCCCTGCCGGCAGAATGGAGCTGTGGAAGGACGGGGCGATCCGCGCTGCTCGGGGTGGGCACTGAGCCCCAAATCCCCGGCACGGAGGCTGGGAAGGAAGCAGCAGCACCGAGGCTTCCTCAGCTTGACCAGCCCTCCCCGCCCCGCAGCCTGCCCTGCCCCGCCTTGCTTTCCCGGCGCTGGGAAGAGCCCTCCATGGCCGGGAATGCTGCTGCTGCCTCTAGCTGATGGTCACCTTCTGTCTCGATGTGATTTGTTTGGTTTTAGCTTTCCCAGCCACCAGCATTCAGCTACTCTGAACTTTGCTTGCATAAAACAGAAACCAAAACCAAAGAAACGCGATGGAAATCCGTTCTGCTGCGGGGCCGGGATGGTTGGGGTGTATTCCCGGCTGTCAGACCCGGGGGTGGCTGTGCCTCACCTGCCTGGACCACCCCTGGAGGCACAGGAACGTTGTGTAGAGCTGGAAACAGCCATGGGCAGGGTGGCTCCTCCCGGAGTGAGTGGGGCTCTCGGGCTGATGTGTTTGTGACAGGGCAGGAATGTCTGTGGAATGTTTGTGGAATGTTTGTGAAGGACTCTGGATGTCAAAGCCATCTCTGGTTTGTCCCTGTGTCTATCTGTGGTGTTACAGACGAGCTTTTGCTTTTTAAGGAATGAGACTTCCAACCTGAGTGATGGTGCAGGGATTGCACATCCCAATCCACCCGAACAAGACATTTTCTTGTTATTCTGTAGCTGAGGAGCAGCCCCGGGTTCTGCACTGAGTGCAGCACAGGGCAGGTCCTCCAAAGCATGCAATGCACCATCTGGGCTGGTTTGTAAGGAGCAACTGGAATTGCATGTGATGGGGAGATGAAATGGGAATAATGGGCATTCTGAGAGTGTTTCCGAGCCCTGTCCACCGAGGGTTCCCCAGTCAGCTGCTAAGGAAGGACAGTGGCTGTTAAACTGCAAACACAATGCCCAAAGCTGCAGGTACAAACTGTAAAACTGTCTTTATTTGTCTGCACCTCCTACCTTTGCTACAGGAAAGAGACACAAGGTATTTCTGAAATGCTTTTAATGTTCACATCCTTTTTTCTTCCAGCTCTCTCCAGGCAAAATTCATCCTGGTGAAGATTTGCACCTTCTCCTTTCAGAGCCACAGTAGTTTGTCACCTCTTGGAGGTCTGACAGATCTCTGTGCTCAGCCCTTTCCACAGGCTGGAAATGGCTCCAAAATGTTTCCCTGTTTCCTCCAGGGCACATCCCCAAATTTCCCTCCAGCCCCTCGCTGTCCAAAGCCAGGGGTGGCCTGTGCATTTTCTGAGGGACACAGCACTTTCCTCTTCTCCTGCTACCAACAAAACAGGAACAAGAAGGGAACCCTGAGGAGGATTTATTTAGGATTCAGGAGTGTGTTAAAAGTGCAACCGTTGCAGGAACATTTGTCTCATAAAGAAATCATCAGCGCTGCGAGCAGTGTCTGGTCTGGGGCACCCTGGCAGATGTGTGACACTGCTGACTGTCACAGCTCCCGGCTGGGGGGGGCTGGGAGTGACACTTTGGGAGGAGAGGAGGGCTGGACACAGCTGGGGACACACATGGGGCTGGAGACAGAGCTGGGGACACTCATGGGACTGGACACAGAGCTGGGGACACTCACAGGACTGGACACACAGCTTGGGGACACTCACGGACTGGACACAGAGCTGGGGACACTCACGGGACTGGACACACAGCTTGGGGACACTCATGGGCTGGACACAGAGCTGGGGACACACTTGGGGCTGGACACAGCTCCTGGACAAACAGAGCTCTGGACACACAAAACTCGGGGCACGCAGAGCTCTGGAAACAATCTTATCTCGTGCACACACAGAGCTCTGAGCACACACAGAACTCACACACACACACACACAGAGATTTTTGCCCCATTGCTGCAGGGGCAGACCCAGAGCACACACCTGGAAGCCTGCCTGGCTCTCAGTCCTGTTTCGCAGCTGCATGAGAACAGACACACATTTTTGCCAGGATCTGGGTTTTCCACAGCAAACCTTGACACTAAATTCTCTTACAAATCACCTCGGAGAATCAGCTCCAAGACACTCAGTGCTGCCTTCCTGGCTGGCCCTGGAAGCCAGAGGAGTTAACTTCAGAAAAGAAGTTTCAGTCCCTATTTTTCATCTGGAGAAGCAATTACAGGATCTGTTGGTGCATTTGCTTCTCTTCTTAACTCAGCTTTACAAAAGCTGTAAAGCTTTTATTCAGTAAATCCTCAGAGGGTGTGGATGTGCATTCAAACCTCTGCAGGGCCAGAGGAAATCAGAAAGGAACTGGCCCTTGCCCCAGCGTGGTTTGCCCCAGGTGGAAATGGTTTGGGACTTAAGAAGTGCCTCACCCTAAAGACAGCAGTCTTTAAGGCTGGTTTTACATGGGCTGGGTTGATATCCCAAATCCTGCAGGAATGAGAGGAGAGCAGCAGGTTGGAACAAATGCCATTTACAGGAGTGAAGTCAGTGCTGTTCTGTCACTGAGTCCTTTGTCCCCGGCTGCTCCTCCAGCCTGGTGAGACCTGGCCTCTCCAGACGAATGCTCTGGGCAGAGCTGCACTGCCCAGGCTGCTTCAGTATCAGTTTGATGCTGGCTGAGCTGGACCTGGAGAGCTTTTCCTCCATCAGTCACTCCTGTGCAGGGAGTTCTGAGTTGGAGTTATGTTAGCACATCTTGAAGTGGAATTGCTTTCCACACGTTTGAAACATCACCCAAGTTCTCTGTCCTGTTTGGAAGTTGGAGGAATGCAAATTTTAGTTTAATTCCTCAGCAGCCAAACCAGTGCTTTTTCTGTGCCAGAAAAGAGCAGCCTGACAGCACCGAGGCTCAGGTGACAGGAAAGTGGGAGGTTTTCACAGAGCCTGCTGAGCCCTAAATCAGCAAAGGACAAGACAAGCAAATTGCACTGATAGTGCAATTGTCAAAAACTGTCACTTGCTGCCTTATCTGTCCCAAACCACACTGTTTGTATTTTGTGATTGTTTTGACTTGATTTGTGATTTATTTTTCGGTCTGGCTGGAGCCCAACTCTGTGGGGTTGGTGTCTGTGGCAGAGGGCTCTCGCCTTCCCAGGGGACACCCTGGTGCCACCAAAGCCTGGGACAGGCACCACAAGGCAGAGGCAGCGGTGCCATGGCAGGGCTGGGGCTGTGGGGACCCTCAGGGCGGGTCAGGAACAGGGAGGGTTTTTCTCTCACCCCACCGAGGGGAGCTCTGCCTGCCTTAACAACCTCACCCCACAGGTGCTTTTTCAGGGAATGTGTGACCAACGCTGTGCTTTCCTCAAAGTTTCACTCCCCCACAGATCCAGGGCAGCACGAGAGGAGTCCCTGGCCAGCGCTGCTGCTGCGGTGGTTTCACGCAATTCAGAGGAAATCCCGACTCTTTGGAGCAGGAAAGGAAAACAGCAGCAAATACAATAAATACCCCTAGCTGTGCCGGGAGCCCAGAGCGCATGGTGGCCTCTGATCCTGCTCCCAGAGGGATTGCTCCCGTTCCCTAAGGACTGAGCAGGCTCCCACCGTGCTGGATCTGCTCCTGGAGGCGCCTGCTGCTCGCTGGGGACAGGTGACTGTCACACTCCAGGTTTGTATCCCTCCCTGGCTGCCATTCCCTGGCTGTGGAATTCACAGCCTGCTGGCCAGGGGGGCAGGACCGCCGGGGGAGGAGGAAATGCATGGAGAGAAGCAAAAAATCTTGGACAGCCCAAGGCCTGACGTCTCCTGCTGACATTCCTGGTGTCCTGCTGGCATTCCCGGGTGTCCTGCTGGCATTCTGGGTGTCTTGCTGGCATTCTGGGTATCCTGCTGGCATTCCTGGGTGTCCCACTGGCATTCCCAGGTGTCCTGCTGGCATTCCTGGATGTCCTGCTGGCATTCCCAGGTGTCCTGCTGGCATTCCCAGGTGTCCCACTGGCATTCCCAGGTGTCCTGCTGGCATTCCTGGGTGTCCTGCTGGCATTCCTGGGTGTCCTGCTGGCATTCCCAGGTGTCCTGCTGGCATTCCTGGTGTCCTGCTGGCATTCCCAGGTGTCCTGCTGGCATTCCTGGTGTCCTGCTGGCATCCCCGGGTGTCCCACTGGCACTCCTGGTGTCCTGCTGGCATTCCCGGTGCTGCCAGGGGGTCTGGCCGTGTTTTTCCTGTCTGATGCACCATTAAAGCAGTTTGATTTCGCTGCCTGCTGACAGCAGAGTGGTTCCAGCCTCCCAAGGGCTCCAATAAAGACCTCCCTGCGGTGTGTGGGTCTGGGTGGGTTTGGGTTTTCCCTGGCAAAGGGAAGTGGGGGCTTGGGTTCTCCCATCCTTGGGTACACCAACCTTGATTCCCAGCAGGAGGGGACCCAGAACATGCAGCCTGAGGTGGCAGGGGCTGAGCTCCTGCTGTCTCCTGTGGGGTGAAGAAGAAATCAGAGCCATTCCCAAGAGGCCACGGTCACTCTAGGGTTCATTCCCAGTCCCCACAGAGCCGCTGGGAGCTCGGGATGGAAGCAGGGTTAATGGGGATGGGTTACACTGAGGGAATAACCCAGCCCCAAAAATCCAGAGACACCAGCCCTGAGACAGAGGAAACCTGCTCAGCACTGGGGTTTGTCCTCACTCTGTGATTCTTTTGGCTTTCCGTAAAAAGGCACATTAGTGATAGCCTGTCCTGGACAGGGAAAGGCCACGCTCATCCTGCAGCAAACACAAACAAAATTTAAAAAAAAAAAAAATTTAAAAAAAAAAAAAAAAACAACAAAAAAAACAAACAAAAAAACCAAAGCAAAGCAAAAGCTTTTGCTGGAAGACAAAGGCTGATCCAAACTGCTGCAGAAATGACAGTTTGAATTCCACCCCCCACCCCAGTGATAACTCCTCTGCCATTCCCAGGAGACACTCCAAGAGGCAGCAGAAAAGGGCACTGCCTTCAGCGCCAGGATTGTTTATCCCTGCACCAAACCATCAGGAGTGTTGGTGACACCAGGGGCTGCTCACTTGGCTCTGCCAGGTATGCAGAGTCTGAAAACCAACAGGAATGTGGTGATGGCTCCCTGTGTGCCAGTGGAAGCAGATGGTTCCAATAAATAACCGTGGCTGGGAGCATTTCCATCCCAGCCTTGCGAGGGATCCTTCAGGTGGAACTGAGCGTGGAGAACCTGCCAGCAAAGCCAGAGCAGCTCTGTCCAGCTGGGCTCGCAGGGAGGGCAGGCAGCTTCCAGGCTGAGGGGCTGGGAAAGGCCTTGGCAACAAGGGCAGGATTAATGGCATGGGAACGCTTGTCTAGGTAAAATATACGGAATTTTTAAAAAATTGTTCCTCTTGACTTGTGGCTTGTAACGAATTAAAGCTGCTCTGGAAGAGGCCTGGTTTCTGTTTGGCTCCCAGTGCTGGAGCTGGGAGGGACTGGGCTGGGCAGGAGGGAAGGAGAGGCTGTGCCAGGGAATGTCACTCCAGGCCTGCTGGGGCAGGGCTTTCCGTGGGATTTGGGGGAACAGAGGGGCTCGGGGCTTACAGAGCCACACAGGGAGTGTGTGCAGAGATCCCAGAGCCCCTGCAGGGCACACAGAGGGGAAAGCCCCTCTGTGCCAGGCTCCCACCTGGCTGGGTGTCCCCAAGGGCCACCCCGAGCTGGGCATTTGGGGCAGAGCTGCTGCTCTGAGGCAGCACCAACCATTTGTACCCAGATGGTCCTGCAGGGATGGACACAGAGCGGCCCCGGAGCAGCTGGTGCCACACCAGTGCCATCCCAGCGTGTCCCCAGCCCAGGCTGCCCCCACAGCCGTGTTCCCCAGCTCTGTCCTGCTTTGCTTCCCTGTCCTTCAGCCCCTCCGCCTGTCCCCCCTTGCTGCTCACCCCACCCGAGCAGAGCCACGAGCCCCACACAGAATCCCTGGAGGAGAATGCTGGAGTGGCCAAATTCCCATCCTTCCATCTGAACCAGGTCCTGCCTGCAGCAACCGCCAGCCCCAAGCCCAGTGTTCCTGCAGAGCCTTCAAGGGGTCCTGCTCCCTCCTTCCCTTCTTTCCTTTCCATTTATCCCTTTCTTTTCGCTCCTTTCTTTTCCTCCCTCTCTCTCATTTTCCTTCCTCTCTTTCCTTTCCTCTCTGCTTTTTTAAAATTTCCTTTTCTATTTAATTCATTCCCTTCTTGCTTCCCAGACACATCTTGCTGGTACAGCTTGTTCAGCAAACACAGAGTTCTGTCATCACCCTCCTTCCCTGCCCTGACCAGCACTGAGGGTCATAAATCCTCGATGAGGGAGGTGATGCACAACTCCTCTGCTTTCTGCTTGTGGTTTTTACCACAATTTACAGTCAAAAATTCATTCTCACAATGTGACCACCGATGACGTGACAGGAACGGAGCTCAGTGTGTGTTCATTTGTGACAGGGCTGTGGGTGCAGGGTTGGGCACTGGCCATGAGCTCTGCAGGGTGAGGGCCAAAACCAGCCCTGAGTGAGACATTGAAACAGCAGCGCCGCCTCCAAGTGCCATTGATTCCTGTCCTTCCTGTGACGGTGCCTGGACCCCAGCACAGGCTGGGAGAGCTCTGCCTGGGCTCTGTGTGCACACCCCCTCACCTCTTGATTTTATAATGAGGGAAATCAGCCCCAGGGCGCCGGGGGTGTCCTGACCCCTCCTGGCCCGGGATGTGTTTGTTATTCCCCCTCACCTCTCCCACCCTGCCCATTTCCCAGCCACTGAGGTTGGACCTGGAGCCTGGGTTAAGGACAGCCCTGAATTCAGTTGTTTGTGTCCAAGGTTTGATTGGAAGAGCAGTAAATGGCATTATTAGAGCTCTTACAAACTCCAGATGAGTCTGTCGGAGTCCAGGCCCAGCTGGCCAGGGCATCCTGAAATGTCCAAGGCAAGGCACAGCCACCCTGTCTCCACTTCTGTTGGGTTTCATATTTTCTCTTTGCATTTCACAATTCCTCTTTGTGCTTTCCCTTTATTTCCTGCTGCTGCCAGCGGCCAGGGCAGGAGCAGGGATCTCTCCCTGGCCAGGCAGTGCCAGCCATGCTGCACAGCCCCTCAGGTCCCTGGAGGAACCCCAGACAAGGAGCCCTTGGCTCGCAGGGCTCTTGGCTTCCCCACAAATCCCACCCTGCCCTGCCCTGCTGCTCTCACCTCGGGTTTGCACTCATCCTGTCCTTCTCCATTCCCACCTGGGGGTCTCCAGCCCCTGTCTGTGCATGGCCCCAGATGTGGACAGGTGTCCATGAACATCTGCAAGGCTCCCTGCCCAAAAACTCTCTCTTGCTGGGCTAGGGGGCTGCTCTCTCTCCTGCTTTCCTTCCCGGGCGTCTTCTCTCTCATTCCTCTCCCAGGTTTCCATTCAGCAGTCCCAGGCAGGCACAGATGTGTCCCAGATGTGTCCCAGATGTGTCCCGAGCACTGTGGATTAGCAGGGAGCCAGGCACAGAGGTTAAAGCTGCTACTGCTGCTGCTGGGAAAAGGCACCATTCCAGAGCCTGGAACTCGTGCCACTTTGGGAAAGTCACTTTTGTGAGCTCCTGATGGTGGAATTGAAGCTGAACAGCACTGAGCAATCAGACAGGAGCAATGAAACCAAAATCATGGCAGTGAGGGAAAAGATGGATCTCAAAATAGGGAGCAGCAGGAACTCCCTTAGGAATTGTTTTAATGGGAGGGATGAGAATGAGCAAACCTCTGAGAGCTGCTGAGAGCCAGCCAGACACAAATCACAGAATCGTTTGGGGTGGAACAGACCTTTAAGATCAAATCCATGGCCTTGGCCCATCTCTCCTCATTCCCTGGCCTGAAGCAGGGTTTTCACTCCATTTCTCCCACGGAAGGTTCCCATCAGCAATCCTGCCCAGGCCGGTGCTGTGCTCAGGGGCAAATCCATGGATTTAGCAGCACCCCTGGCTGGGTGAGTGGCAGGGCCCAGTTTCACCTTTGGAAAGGTGCTGGGGCTTTACTCTCCCCAGGCAAGCCCCACTGGAGCTGAGCTGAGCCAAATCCGACAGAAGCAGCACAGGGAGGGCCCACAGAGCCCTTGGGAAGGAATGAATGAATGAATGAATGAATTAATTAATCAGCCACACATCAAGATCCAACCCCAGCACTTCTGTCCACATTCTAACCTCTGCTTTCAATCTCTTGACTCTTCTGCAGGAATCACTGAGTCTGGTCTCAGATTTCGTGGCAGATTTCCCTCTCTCCCTTGGCCAGGCTCTCCCCAGTCTCTCCCAGAGCATGGAGAGCCACACTGGGATGCAGAGGGCTGGGCCAATGCTCAGCTCTGGGCTCCAGGCTTCGCTCAGGACAGTGGGGAACAAGCAGGGAGTGGTGCCTTGGTTGTGCTTCTGAGAAGTGAGGAGCTGTGCCAGGCTCTGCTCTTGCTGGGCACCCAGAGATTCCCAGTTTTAATCAAGATTATGTTGGCTACTCCCCTTTTGTCCTCACTTCTCCAGAGCCAGTCGGGGTTTCACTGGGGACTTTCAGGATTTCAGCCTTTTCTCAGGAAACAAAGCTCCAGCCCAAGCCCCACAAATATTTCAGTGCAGTTTTGTGACTCAAAAACCCACCCTGCCCTAAGTGCTCCAGAAAGAACGAGGCTGCTCAGGCAGCAGCACGGCTGCCGGGGAAGGAGGGGATCTCAAGTGCACTTTATTGAGCTAAAAATAAGTTTATTAAAGGAAAACAAAGTCCACATCCAACAAAGATGCAAGAGGATAATGGCAAAGAGATGAAGCCACAACAAACCAGGGGAAAGTCCCTTTTCCCAGGCTTTGTGCTGAAACCACAGAAGGGGTGAGGTTCTGCTGCGGAGAAAGAAAAGGTTGTTTGGAACCAAGTGTATTATAAATTATATCCTGAGGAAAGCCTAGAGTGCAGCAAAGCTCACATTAACAGGCAGAATTAAAGAAAGGCTCCATCATATGAGCCTTACTCATGGTTCTGCTGGCTTTTATACAATTAAACTCCATGCTTGGGGCTGCTCCTCCGGCCTGTTCTTAACCAAAGCTGTCCCACTCTTGCCCTGCGAGGCACAGCTAAAATTAGCCACGTTGGCTGGGCAAGAATTGCACAACCCAGCCACAAATTAGCAGATCCAGTGCGTGATGCTTGACATTGTCCAAAAGTCCTTAGTTTGCACTGAAAAATAAAGCTGGTCTGGAGACTGGGACTTGGCAGGGGAAGGGAAAGCTCAAAATAGACCATGGCTGCCTGCTCTGGGTACGGAGAGTGCTGGCTAAATGGTTTAATTAGCTCGTGTTAATGAAAAGTAAATTTTGAATACTCTCTCCTCCAGATTTTCAGCTTGCCAAACGTGAAGACAATGCACTTTCAGATGGCTGAACTTTTCCTAAACCCCAAACAGTTGGAAGCTGCACAGTAGCAACAATCACAAGTCCTTCCATCCCCATCAGGGCAGGCTGTTCCCAGGGAAACACAGGTTGGAAAAGCAAGGGCCAGGATTGCCATTTCCATCGTGCTCAGCTACAAAGACCCTCAAAATTCCAGCCTCAAACTGCTTCCCCAAATAAACCTGACACAGAGATGACCCAGACTGGGCAGGCAGATGAAAAGTGCCCAGCATAAAACACCTGAGAGCAGGCAGGGAAGGCGAATTTGGATTCTATTTCAGTGAGGGCACACCCATTGCCTGGCAGTGCCTGCTCAGCCTTGCTTCCATCAGGAGGGAGGGAGCACAAATCCCTTCCTAACTCTTCTTTTGCCAAAGCCCATCTTCACTTAAAATGGGAGAAACAATAATATTTCAACATTTTAGAATAGAATTTAGAATTTAGAATAGAATTTTAGAATAGAATCTCAAAATAAGCAATCTGCACTTTTCTTTTTCTCTTTCTAAGAGCACAGTTTGAACCCCTGGCTGTGGGAAAGCAGGGGAGGAAGGGCTCTCCTCCCTGAGAGCAGCAGAGCCTTTGGCTTCAGGGCTCAGCAAAGATGCTGAGCAAGGGATGCCAAAGCTCCACCATTCCAAGGGTAGCCTTTGAAGCCTTTCCCTTTGCCTGCTGCATTGCTGGTTTGATTTCTCCATCTGTGCTCAAAAAACACCTGGAAAATGTTCTCCGGGGAAGCCTCCATGCCAGAGGAGGACCTGTGCTGGAGCCAGAGCCTCCTGAAATCAATACAAACCCAAAAAAATCAACACCACTGGAAGTGTTTCGGAGAGGAGACGACAACTCCATTTCATTTCTCTGTCCCTGTTGTCTCGCTGGCTGTGATCTCTGACAGAAGACTGATGAGGGGTTCTGACAGGAAAATAAATCCATGGAGTTGGGCTGCTCCCTGTTCCTGGGTTCTGATGGCCCCTTCAGGGCTTGTTATTAATGGGGGGAAAAAAGATTGGCCCTTTTCTTCTCCAGAGTGCTGGAAATGCAGAAAATTTGTGGTTTTGATGCATCCCAAATTCAGCAGAACAGGGAACAATTTGATTTTTGCTTTCAGGCAACGTTTGCTATATCAGTATTTCCATTTATTTGTGCAAGTGGCAGCCTCGTCTTGCCTACTTCTGCTTTGTACTGGCAGTTCATAAAAAGCAGATAAGAGAAACTGCTTTTAGTGTCTGCAAACTAATTTTGTGAAATCAATTAACACGTTAATGAATTAAAGAGTGTTACCATTTTCACATTTCTTCTCCTTGATAATGCCAAACAGTGGAATCGGAGGGCAAAGATTTCCACGGTTTGTTATTGCTGGGAGCTTTGCTAATTATTTTTCCTGCATTTCTGTCCCAGGAAATGCCATCAAACCATAGTGAGGAGGGATAGAACCAAGCAGGGCTCATTCCCCACTTGAAAAAAGTTGAAAAAATCCAGGGAAAAGGCATTCCAGATGGAAACCAATAAACCAAAGCCTGTCTGGGCCTTGTAGTGCCCAAAGTGTGGGAGCCTGGGGGATGCTGAGGAGAGGGAGGGGAGGAAGGATTGATTTGGAGGAGAGGCAGAATATCTGCCAATCCATCACTGCCGTGGCAATGAACCCTCCCCAGAGCCAGGCAGGGGAAAAGGGAGAAGGAGCTCAGCACAGGGAGGGCTCAGGAATTCCTGACCCAAACCCGACTCTTCCACCCACTCAGCTCCCTCGTGACAAGGCTGCAAAATACCTGGGGAATTGTATTTCCCTGCGCTTCCCTCCTGACTCCACAGCCTCTCTCCAGGCATTTCCCCATTTGGGGGGAGCAGGAAATCAGACTCACACAGGAAATTATTCCTTTGTGGTTCTTACAGACCTGGGGGCTTGAGGTTTCTGAGGGAGAGGAGGGATTTACTATTTTCTATTATTATTAAAATTATTTCTAATAATTTTTATAATTATTTATAATAAATTTAGTATTTATTTATTTTTATTTTAAATAGAAATAAATCTATTTATTCTTTTAAATCTATAAATAAATACATATATAATTTAAATATATAAATAACAACTATTTCAGCACTCAGAAGAGAGTTGTTTCCATCCAGATACCCTGATCAAACACACCCAGTGGAGCATCCACAAATGGAATTCAGCTGGAAGTAAGATGCAAAGGATCCAGAGGGATTTCACGGCACAGCATTATTTTCCTGTCAGTGGACACACACATCATATCCATCACTCAGGGAGAAGGCTCATCCTCTCCATGGCGTTCAGGGAGACAATTCCCAGAGTCAGAGGCCAAGGATAAACCCCGAGATGAACACCTTTGTCCATGCCAGGGTCGAGGATCAGTCTGCACAAGCTAAGAGTGCCTGAATTCCCTTCTCCATGCAGCATTCCCTCAGCTCTGTCCCTTTGCCAAGCGCCAGGCTCAGAGGGAGCCAGGAGCTGATATGGGAGAGGTGGGAGGTGGAGCAGAAAAATGCGAGGGCAGGGGAGAAGGGGCTGAGGTTCAGTGCTGCTGAATTTCTTCATCTCTGATTAGGACTCTCCCAGCTCCTATTACACCCACTGGAAATGGTTTGGGAGCTGGGAATGGGGGAGTGAACCTTCCAAGAGCTGCTTCCCAAAAGCTGCTGGCTCAGAGGAGCTGCCACTGGGGAATTTGGACTGAAAAATCTACATGGCACCACAGGTTTCACCAAAAAAAACAAGAAGTAAAGCAATACCCTCAGGTTATTGTCAGTGAGCAGACACACACCTGGCCTGGAATGCTTCCCAAAGCTCTGGGAATGGGACAGACTCACTCCATGGCAAGGAAAATCCCTGGATTTGTCTTGCAGCACCCCAGCTCTCACCAGCCCTGTACTATTTTATGTTCTTCTTAGGATCTTAGCCTGCAAAATAGAACTTCAAAGCTTCACATATCTAGAATATTGGCAAAAAGAATATCGGGATTTCATGCCAGAAACAATCATTAAAAGGTCACAATTTGCAACAGATGCCGTTATTTGGCGCTACTGAGCTTGGAAGGCCAAAAATCAGGAATTTTTCCTGTTTTGCTATTTGTAGTTGCGGTGGTACGAAGAGCACGAGAGAGACACCGCCCATGTGCGAAATGTGAGGGATGGGGTGGGACAGAGGGAGGGTGGGCACAGCCAGCACATTTCTGGCTGGGATATTGAGGGGCGCAAGCCGAGAGTCCTGGCAGGGTGCACACGGCAGAACAAAGATACAGAGAGAGCTGTCAGCAGTGAAATATCACCAATGGAGACACCAACAAAGGCAGGGTGCAAGAGCAGCCAGGCTGGGGTATGGGGGGGACACTCTGGCCACCTGCAGGGACAGCAGGGCTGGGCTGGGGCTCTGGAACCACTGGGCACCTGAATTTGGGGTGCTGGGTTCCTTCCTGCAGCACCTGGGACAAGAGTGTCACACACTCGGCCATCCACCCCAGCCCTGTCACACACCAATTCCTGCTCCATCCATCCATCCATCCATCCATCCATCCATCCATCCATCCATCATCCATCCATCCATCCATCCATCCATCCATCCATCCATCCCTCCATCCATCCATCCATCCATCCATCCATCCATCCATCCATCCATCATCCATCCATCCATCCATCCATCCATCATCCATCCATCCCTCCATCCATCCCATGTCCCACACTGACTCCTGGAAGATCCCAGCTCATTTCACACACCAATTCCTGTCCCGTCTAATCCGGCCCTTGTCATACACACCAGCTCCTGGTCCATCCCATCCCATCCCATCCCATCCCATCCCATCCCATCCCATCCCATCCCATCCCATCCCATCCCATCCCATCCCATCCCATCCCATCCCATCCCATCCCATCCCATGGATCCCATCCCATCCCATCCCATCCCATCCCATCCCATGGATCCCATCCCATCCCATCCCATCCCATCCCATCCCATGGATCCCATCCCATCCCACCCCCATCTCACCACTCCACTCTCCCTGGGCAGCAGAGCCGTTCCCGTGGGAAGCTCCGCGGCTCTCCGCAGGCAGTTTGGTGTCTCGAGTAACACCTCCCACGCTGAAGGGCAGAGCTCGCTCCCAGCTATTCCTGGAGCAGCAGCAGATGGAGCAGACAGGTTGTACTTTCCCAGGAAACACTGGGGCCATGCAGGAAGGGTGGCATGTGGGATGTGGGATACGGGAGCTGTCCTGGAGCTCTGCAGACACACGAAGCAGCAAGGAACCCATTTTTTCCTATCAAGGCTGATTTTTCGTATCGTTGGCCACACTGACCTTTCCAGGTGAGCTAACTTCTGTCTCTTGAAGGGGTTGACATTCAAAGGTTTAGCACATGTAATGGGAAATAAAAATAAAATCCTCGACAGTATTTCAGAGGGACTGGTGATCCATGGGATGGGCTCAGCACCACAGGGATCAGGAGCTGCACATCAGGGAAGGGCTCCTGGGCTCAGGGCAGGTTTGGTCTGTCAGAAATCTTTTTGTTTATAACAGAAAAAACTGCAACCTCACCAGAAGGATTCCCAGAGAAACAGAATGTAATACATGTACACAAAACTGGATTAATGGGGAGGGAAAGGAGCTGAGGTGCTCCTTTAGTGGGGACGACTCACCACGTGTGCAGAGATTTCTTCCTCTCCATCACCATCTTGGAAAATGAACTTAATATCCTGTTCATCAGCTCCAAAACAGCATTTTATTCTACTGAGAAGTATAAAAATGTGAGAAATAGTTCATTAAACTGAAATTTAATTCATTAAAAATGCACTGTGAAGGAAAATTGTGTCAATGATCCCAAGCTTCCCAGCAGGCTCAAAGCAGAGCATTGATGCTCCAGCCAGACAGGCACAGCGAGCCAAGGCCAGATCCTGCCCTTTGCTCCCAGCAGGAAAATGGGGCAGGAATTCCTTCCCCCACACAGGAACAGCAGCAATGGGGGCAGCAATGCCTCCCCTCCGGAGCAAACACCCCAGCAGGGTTTGGGGCCCCCCAGCCCTGGCGGCCAGCAGGGAGCAGGGGCAATATTCCCTTTGGCTGAGCAGGGGCACGTGGGTGAGCCCAGGTTTGCCAGGACACCCCCAAAAGGGAAAACTCATTGTTTGAGTTCAATATTTAGCAAATATCCAAGAGAGGAAGGCACTGCTAGGAAGGGCCACAAATGACCCCAAAGGCTCCAGGTGCACCAGGGCTTTCTCACTGAAAAGATAAAAAGGTGCAGGGGATTCTCTGGGAGGAGGTTGCAGGGTCAACTCTGAAGTTTTTTCATTTTTTCTCTTCTTTCTGCTTTGCATTTGCCTTTTTTGCCTTTATCTCTCAGCAGCTCCTGTGTTGGATGTCAGCCCTGTTTCCACTCAGGGGGACAAGGGCAGATCACAGGCTCAAAATGAACCCAGAGAAGAGATTTAAACTCAGTCTAAAGTCCTCCAAAGACTTCAGTCCTCCAAAGACTTCAGTCTCACCTTTGGAGAGGTTTATTTTCTCTTTCCAACCCCAAACCAACAACGTGGTTTTGCAGCTTTCACTACAGACTCTCAAATCTTGCTTTTTAGCCGGTGAAATCTGCCTTTGGAGAGGAAGGTCCAGATTCCACAGGGCCCTTTTGCAGAATTTCCTCCTAGGTGCCTGGAGGGTGCCACATCCATTGTCAAGGCTCTCAGTCCCGAGCCAGCACCGCTCCAGGGCTGCTCCATCCCAGCTTTTGTTATCTCACAGTCCCTCAGGGCTCATTAAGGTCTGAATTAGACTGTCCATGGCCCTAATTAGTCCTTCAGCTCTCTGGGAAGCAGCCAGGGCTCTTTCAACCAGCGCTCCTTACCCACAGCATCCGCTCCCTCCTGTGATCTGGAACTGCAATCTCTGAAACTAAGCGAGACAGGCATCTCTCCCCTGCTGCTCTTAATCGTTATTAATTGTTATTAATTGTTATTAATTGCAATGGCCAGCGCTGGGGTGTGCCCAGCAGGACTTGCTTTGGGAGGTTGTTTTCCCCAAGAGCAGAGGGAGGGTTTGGGGACAACCACCACGTGTGGGGTTTTCTGAAGGACAGGCAAGCTCCACACAAGGGAAGAGCCATGGGGAGGTCTTGGGGCTGGAAGAGTAAGATCAGGAACTCCCAGGGATGCACAGGGTGGGATTGTTGGGTGTCTGTGCAGGGCCAGGAGTTGGACTGGCTGGTCCTGGGGGGTCCCTCCCAACCCAGCACATCCTGTGACTCTGCGACCTCAACAAACCACAGAACATCTCTGTGCCTCGATGGAACAATGAGGGCAATCTTCAGTTGTGATGCAGTTTGGGCTCCCAAACAGCTGCTCCTGCAGGGTAAGCAATGACTGCTCGTTGTCCTTCGGAGTGTGTGGGACAGCTGGGCCAGAAATCCTACAAATGAGAGGTGTCCATGCTCTCAGTCCAGTCTGACAGCCTGGGGACACAGGGATTCCCTCAGAGACCCGTGGCAGTACAGAGAACCAAAGAGAGGACTGTGCTGGAGGTGTTCAGGAGCTCGGGGACACTCATCAGACCCCAAGGGATGGGGGCAGGTGGGCTTTACACTGAGCACGGCCCCAACGCTCCCACACTGCCATGGAAAACTACCTTGTGCTGCTTGCAAAAGGGAACTGACAGCATCCCAACATCTGGAAACAGCTGCAGCAGCTGGGCAGGCTCCCTGCTCCCTGCAGGACAAACCTGAACAGAGCCACCACGGCAAGAGCAGAACTGCCCTTGGAACAGCAGGCGACACTCAGGAGCTGAGCTGTGGGGTCACCTGCACTGCAGGACACAGGGTTGGACCAGCAGCTGTAGGGTCACCCTGGAGTGGCAGCTGTAGGGTCACACTGGGGCTGGCAGCTGTAGGGTCACACTGGGCTGGCAGTTTGGTGTCCCCATCGCTGTGACAGCACCCTGCTGCAGACGGGGCCAACCCCAAGCACCGTGTCCCACCAGGGCTGTGGGGACACAGCCAGGAGCAGGCCCAAGCTGCTCTGGATTTCTTAATTTGGGAACAAACCCTTCCCAGCCTCGCCCCCAGCACTGCTGCAGGCAGTGACCCCACAGCACACTCCCAACCCCACAGCTCAGCTCGTTTGCAGAGGGCGAGTTCCAGCGAAAGGATGAATCCTGGGAAAGGATGAATTCCAGGGAAAGGATGAATCCCGGGGAAAGGATGAATCCCGGGGAAAGGATGAATTCCAGGGAAAGGATGAATCCCAGGGAAAGGATGAGTCCTGGGGAAAGGATGAATCCCGGGGAAAGGATGAATTCCAGGGAAAGGATGAATCCCAGGGAAAGGATGAATCCCGGGGAAAGGATGAATCCTGGGGAAAGGATGAATCCCAGGGGAAGGATGAATCCCAGGGGAAGGATGAATCCTGGGGAAAGGATGAATTCCAGGGAAAGGATGAATCCCAGGGAAAGGATGAATTCCAGGGAAAAGATGAAACCCAGGGAAGGAATGCACTCAGGAGCTCGAGGATCAGAGCCACCCTCTGTCCCCAGCCCTCAGCAACCCCAAGGACACAAACAGCTCTGCTACCTAAAAGCTTTACAAGCTTATTCTTGGGAAAAGAGTCTCCCCATTCCCCTGGAGTGACAAAATCAGGAAGTGATCCCATTCCACAGCCACAGAAAACCAGCTGTGCGCTCTTATTGCTGCAATGGAAAACCTGGGCCTTGCACAGGCCAAGCACTCGCCCTGCACTGCCAGACAGCTCAGAAACCAGGCAAATATTCATATTTCCACCATAAATTTGAGAAAAGCCCTGCTGCAAAAACTGTTTCAGGAGGAGTACGGCTGGCCCAAACTTGTTTTTTTTTCTTTTCTTCTTGTCACACCAGAAAAGTTGAACTGTCAGAAGTGCAACTTTGGTACTGCTTATCCATTCCAGAGACTGTTCAGACCCTGATGGGATAATAAAATTCACCATGAAGTCTCAGTAACTTTTGTTCAATACCAGAAATGAGTATGGACAGCAAGCTCCAAGTGCAGCTCCACTTTCTCCAGCAGAAATGTTAGGAAATGATCCTGGAGCAGCACTTGGCTTCTCTTGGCTCTGTCAGCAAGGGGAAGAAAGGCACACAAAGCAGAGGTGCAGCCCTTGTCCTGTCAGTGCTGACACTCCTGCTGGCAGGTGCATTGACAGGCTCTCTGCACATCTGCCTTCAAAACAAAATACCTCATTTTCGTTTTGAAAATAGCCTTGGAGTCACAGCTCTGTGTCCTGTAGAGGTCACATCCAAGGAGCCCTGCATTCTCCAGGCAGAACACGAGGTCCCTTTGCTTGGATCTCATGGCAGCTGTCCCATTTGCCTGGCAATCCCTCTTGCTTTCCCAGTCCCTTGCAGGGCACAGCTGCAGGTGGGGCACTGCTAAGTAATGCCAGTTTTCTGTGTCTCTCCCTGTTAACCCCACCTCTGGCTCCTGCCCTCTCTGGCTCTCACAGTGACTCCCCAGGACAGGAAGGGGTTTTTAGGGCAGTGCTCGCAGGATTCAGGGGGTCAGGCCCCATCTGCACCCCCGGGTGTGAGGGATGCAGGGCCAGGGCAGGTTTGGGATGCAGCTCCCAGCAGAGGCAGCCAGGGCTCACATTATGCAAACAGCTCTGATTATCACCCGAGCCAAGGCCTGCTGCAATCAGGCCAGCTCATGGCTTTAGGCTTCCCACTCGAAATGAAGTTAAAAATAGTTGGCCTTTGTTTTACTGAAAGCCTGGGCAGTGGTGACCTTTTGTGTCTGTGCAGCCTCTCCCATAATGTGCCCCTTCACATTTCAAGGATGCTCGGCTCCAGGAGCTGCTCTGCTCTGCTCCCTCCACTCCGACTCTTTCAGCTCCTGCTGATTTCCTGAGGAGCAGCCCTGCTGGAGACCCAGGAGTCCAGACAGACTGGAGATATCAAACCATGCAGGCAGCAGGGAAATCCTCCTCCAGCACTGCCGGCTCTGGGCACGGCCCCTGTGCTGCTCTCCTCACCTCAAGCTGAGTTTGGCTCCCTTTATTCTTAGAGACTTGACTTTCCACCCTCTGCAGTGCCCAATTCCCAGGCATCCTTGTGGCTCCAGGAGGGATAAGCTGAGGCTCACACTGTGCCTGAAGAATCCACGCTGTGTGCTTTCCCAACACCATCCCTCAACCTCCCCACTGGGAATTTTCAGGCATTCAAGGGGTGAACTGCCATGCAGAGAATATTTAAGGAATATTTAAGGTTTGGCCAAGGACTGCTGCTAAACTCTCTTCCCAAGGAGCGTTGCAGCACATCAGATTTCACAAGCAAACCCAAACTTTTGGTGGCAGCACCAAATCCAAGTGAGTTACCCCATGGGGGCAGGGACCTCACACTTTGCAGGGAGTCTGATGGAGAACATGGATATGGACAGGAAGAAATTGAACCAAAATCTAAAAATCTGCTATTTTTGCTGACCACAGGAAGTGAAATGCAAAACACAAAGGCACAGCATAGACACTGCAAACCAACACCAGCCATGACAGGAGCAGATGCCTTAATTTTGTCACTTTATAACATGTCTGTGGGAAGCATTTCCTCAAAGAATCCAAGTCAGAGAAGCATTTATGAAAGCAAAAAATACAAGTCATCTTCAATACATCCACCTACAATTTCCCAGCAGGTTGGATCTTCTCCAAATATTAGGCAGCAGCGGAGATGAAGAGATGTGGAGGCTTCATTCCCAATCCACGGCTAAAGCTGGTCCTGCTTGGAGCAGCAGGATACTCAAGTGAAGCTTCAGAGGCCCCATCCAAGCAGACAGCACTCAGTCGCCTGGAGAGGCTCTTAGAAACTCCATCTTTTGCTATTTCAAAATGTTCTTCTTGCCCTGTGCTCTCCTGATTTTTCTGCTCTGCCCTAATGGTCACGCCGAGAATTCTGGAATGTTCTTTCCAAGCAGTCTGTCTGCTTCTCCTGGGAGGAAATGTTCCCACCTTCAGGGGAGGTGGAAGGGCTGCATCGCTGTCCTTTGCACATCTCCAGACTGAGTGTTGGGAAATGAGGGCTGACACAGCCAAGGCTCCTGGTGGAGTAGCTGAATCCCTGTCCCACCCAGCCCCAGCAGCACCTCCGGTGTCCCCAAGTGTCCCCAAGTGCTCAGCTGTGGGTCTGGGGTACAAACCAAGCCTTGAGGGAAGGATCTCCCAGGCAGTGCAGTGGAGAGCTGCGATGGAGACTTTGCACACAATGTCCTGAGCCACAGGACCTGTGAGTCAAAGGAAATGGGAATGACTGGGAAAAGGATTAGGAGTGGCTGCACATGAACTACATTCACTAAAGATCACTGAGCTTCCCTGAGCCATCTTATTTAGGATCAAGCATGCTGCAGAGCAGTTCACACAATTTTTATTGCAGGTCAAAGCCAAACAATTCTGTGTTATTAAATTATTTTTAAAAATCCCCATATCCTGTCCTTGAATGTGATTCTGACAACAGCAGTGGTGGAAATATATCAGCCATTTAAGATAATTCCTTTCAAAGAAACAGGAGTCATTTCAGTTTCTGAAACAAGAACAGGAATAATTTTCCGTGGAAGAAAACAGACACCGATTATTTACTGTCATTGATGCAGAAAAATTTCTTCAATTACTCCTGACGCATGTCAGGCATCAGCACAGGATGGATCCCAAGAGCAGCTCTAGCAGAACTTCTCTGAAGAAAGATCTCCAATTTTTTCCACTCTTAACTACTGAGAAAATATAAAAACAGGCAATCTATCCACTAGAGAAAATAAGCAGAACATAATACAAGGAAAAAGCACTCGATGGTGAAAACAGAAGATACTGAATTAATTTTGTAATGTACCAGCGCTGTTTTCCAGGAATCAGGGACAACTCAAGAGATAGCCATTATTAGGACAAAGGTTAATGCATTGCAAAGAATTTGCTCACTTTTCCTTCAGCACAATGAACAGTCACAGATGAGGCTGAAAGGATTTGTGGCCACTGATGCCCTGAACCATGGAAATGGCCAAGAGCTTCCCAGAAGAGTGTGGCACTGCTGGAAGAGCAACAGAGTGTGGGAACTGCAGGGATCTGCCCCTCCCCAGGGCTGGGATTACCCAGGAAATCCTCAGGCTTTGGTGGCACCTGGGAGCCACCTCTGTGCCCCTCTTGGAAAAAACCCTCCCAAGAGCTTTCCCAGCCCCACTGGGTGACTCTTGGAGCTGCCATCAGGTGACTGAAGGGGAGAAGGAGGGAGATCCAATCCTCCCTAATGGCCAAAAAAAGCTTCCAAACCTTGAAAGGAGGACTGTGCCATGGAGTTTGTGCCAAAGTGAAGAACAAGGGACCGCAGGAGGAGTCACACACAAGGAGCAACAGGTGACAAGATTGTGATCACTTGTGTGAGCACTGGAAAGCCCATATGGCAAAAGAGGAAAACCCCACAATCAGGGGTTCCATTTGGTGGTGCAGGACAATTCTACACCACCTGCCAAAACCCACACTCAATCACTGCCACGGGGAGGAAAATGAAGAATAAAAAAAGAAAAGAACAAAGAAAAAGGGTTCTGACTTAGACTGAAATGCTGAGCCTTGCCCGAAGACTGGCCCCAGACAGTTTCTGAGGGAAGCTGAACTGACTTCTGGAAAACAGAATGCCTGAAGAGCCCCAGCCCACCTGGCAGGACTGACCCCAGCTGAGCCTGGAGACAACCGACTGTGAGGGCCAAGCATGAAGTTTTAGAAAACCAGATAGCAATGCCTGCAAAGAGCAACCCCTGGGGGGTCCCTTCACATGCAGCACCTTCAGCAGCAGAGAGGGGTGGCCCAGGATGGAGGTGACACCTCTGCTGTCCCTGCAGGGACACATTTTCACAGGGACAGGGCTGTAGGGCCAGGTTTGAGGCCAGCCCTTCACAGCCTTCACTCAGTGCCCTGTCAGTGAGGAGCTCTCTGTTGTTTGTAAGCCATTATTGATGTTTTGGGGAGGAAAACACTGAAACAGCTGGGCTGGGAAAGCTCTGGGTGGCCAATACTGCATTAAAACCCAAAAACCTCAGGCTCTGCCATGCATCACCAAACTCCACTTTCTATTAAAATGAGCACTATTAACTATTTCCTTCATCCTTGGTTACCTTCCAGAACAGCCGATTGTACAAATCAGCCCTGGAAACAACGAACCTCCTGCAGCAAACAGAAATGTGGGGCTCAAGAGCAGTGAGAGGGGAAAAATGATAAATCAAATCCCTTTATATACATCCTCTGAAAAGTTTTAAGGTCAATCTGCCCTACAGTTCCTTAAGGACACAGCCCAGAAGAGAAATAGAGAATTGTGCTCCTAAAACCCTCCTTCTTTCCACCAAAACATTTTTGTTTTGTCCACATCCACTCTCAGTTTACAAAGGTTTACTCAGCTTATTCCAATTCCTGCCTTTCCATAGGCATACACTGCCTGTTGCCTTGGGAATTCTTTCACACTTTATTTCCCAGAACAGGACATGAAGATTTCATTGAACTCACTCACAGGCTAGTAAATAGATTAATTTTTCTTCCTTTTATTTCCAAAGGTGACTGATGAACACCCCGTTCGCTGGAAGAATTTCTTAATTCTGAGCTGAAAACATGAAACCACTGCTGGCTGAAAGCAAATCTCAAAATTTTGACTCCATTGGTCATTTTGCAGGATAAAAAGCTGTGCTTCGTCCTGCCCCTCCATGAGATTCTGTGCTAAGCAAGCAAAGAGCAACGTTGTGCTGCACGGTAATCTCTGATTTACAGCATTTTAATGATGAGCAGAAATTGGCTGATTAAAATGGCAATATTGCATTCTTCTAGGAACACCTGAGCGAGGCAATCTCATCTTCAATCAATATTTTTTTGGGCCACATGCTGTTTATACATGGTCCACTCCGTGCTTTATTTAGAGCAACAGATTGAATTTTTTTTACCATTGTCCGCATTTTTTTTTTACATTTCCCTCCTATGTGGGTTAGCTTAAAATATAACTCAGAATCATGGCAGGTCTTTTCATTTCCATCACGGCCTCACCTTCCCTCTCTGTTTTCTCAGCAGAACAGGAGCCAAGCTGTCCTGAGAGCTGTGTGAGAGGCTGGATTGTTTTGCTCCAAGTAGGGCTGACAGTCATTCCACTTGGCATTAGCAGAGATGGCTTTACACATCTCACTGCACTGCTTCTCCAAGAGGGGTAGCCATGGTTACAGCTGGATGGCAATGGTCATTTCAGGTTATCACTGCAATTCCTGCCCTCCAAACCACCACAGCTTGGCCATTCCAGCAGCGCCTCCCTTGGCTGTGCTGTCCAAGGAAATGAAGGATTTGGGGTTTTGTCTCCTTGCTCTGTGCTCTGATCCACCCCGGGGAAGGGGCACCACGCTCTGTGCTGCTCATTTCTCATCATCAGCTGTTCCTTCCCAAAAAGCTTGGGAAACAAAGCTGCTCCAAGCTCTGGGTTTGCACCTGAGCTGTGCAGGAGGGGCTGGAGGCAGCAGGCTCAGCTCTCCTGCTGAGCTCCCCGTGGGGATCCTGTCCTGTGTGCACTGAGCAGAGGGCACAGCTCCTTATCAAATCCTGTTTGCACATCTTGACTTTGGGAACGCTCTGGAAAACAGGCCTCTGAGTCAGGAGCACTCATTCTCCTTTAAACACATCTATTAATCTGAGAGCTCTCGATTCTGCTCTGAACTCACCTCACCCCATCTTTACTAAAGGAGATTTCTTGGAAGAATTCTCCAACCTGTCACCACAGTTTGTGCTGCAATTTCCAGCATGTAAGCACAATAAAAATAGATGGCCCAGACCAGTTCAACCTACACTCTAATATTTGTTAATATTTCCAGGTCTTTTTCTAGAAGGGATTCAAGAAACTTCCTTGAACACAGTAAACAACCTAAAGCCCAAACTGAGCACCCAGGCAGCTCATAAAGCTAAAAACACTGTTTTACAGGGACACCTGCACAGGTTTTTTTACAGGGACACAGCTGAGCCATTTCTAAACAATTTTTGCATAAATCTGAATTGGTCTACTGGAGGAAACTACAAAAAGGAAAAAAAAAAAAAGAGGAAAGAAAGACAAAGAGCAGGACAGCAAGTGCAGTGCAGCTGAAGAGCTCAGCTGGACACACCTCCAGTGGGGTCTGGAGCAAACTCCCCAGCACAGAGGTGACCACAATTCTCCAAACCAATGTCCTCTGGCCCACAGAGCTCCTCCAGAGCTTCTGAGCCCTTCCCACGGAGCAGACCCCAGCCCCTCCTGCTGCCTGGGCACCTCCGACAGCCCCACCCCAGCCCGGCTCCACCTCCCAGTCCTCCCTCCCCTCAGGTGTGGAACTCAAGGTGAAATTGTCCAACACTTTGTTTTCCACAGCTCAGAGGAGATTTTCTTTCCTAAAGCAGCGCAGAGCTGTACCCAAAGTGCTCGCTATTTGTTGACTTTTGGATCAAACACTGCAGGCTGCAATGTTCAGCATCTAAATCGAGGAGGAGAGAGCGAGGATTCAGAGAGCCCCTGTGGAGACACACAGCCCCTGACATTTCCAGGCGCTGGGAATGGGTCTGGCATTCCATGTGGAGCCCTGAATAAGAGCAGGAAACTTCCTGAGCAGAAACATCTCCATTCTGAGCTTATCCCCTGATATGGAGAGCACAATCTGGCTGTGAATGGAGGGGGCAGCAGCAGTGGGGCTTTTTAGGAGCCCCAGAGGGTCTAATCTGGGAGCATTGGAATTTAAATGGATATTTGTGCCTGCCAGTGGGATCCATGCTGAAAGAGGAGGAATGGGAGCAAATCTTCCATGCAAAATTGTAGAGTTGAGCCCAGATAAAATACAGAGGGTCAGGATGTATTTTCAGGGATGCAAAAATAGATTCCAGAGGCTGAAATGTGTCCACTAAAGTAACTTTTTTTTCTGATAGGAAACTTCCTTCAACAAAATGCTGTCTGAGATATTTGGGGTATTTTTTCACTTCAAACAGGACTCATTTCACGCAGATATGGATATCTAAAAAAAAGATTTTCAATCTAAGCTGGACATCTCAGCTTGCTCTCCAGAGAGGGCAATAACAAAGCAAAGTTCTAAGTTGAGAGGCAGTTTCCCTCTAAATGTCACTTCATTTTTTTGTATCTTCTGTTTTTAAAATTAGAACTGGGAACGTCGTACATCAAATATCTGCCACAGCAGCTCAGAACGGTGCTGAGGTCAATTAATATTTGTACACTTTCATTTCAAATTCATTTCTGCCCATTGCTGGAGATGGGCAGAAATTAGAGGGTGTTTGAAGTTAAGTCTGAGCTCAGAGTTGTGTGTATTTGCACTCAGCCAGAGAATAGAAATAGTAATGGGTGACCTAAGCCTCCCCTCAAGATTAGCCACTGCAGCAAAAAATCTAAATATAGAACTGAGCAAGGAAAGACTGAGAATTACTCATAAAACTTATCTGATGAATACCTGGTACCTCTCAGAAAAGAATGGGGCAATTGCAGAAAACTGGAAGCTGTTTAGGAGCTGCTCAGCAAACTTTTGTGGGCAGAAATAAAGAGGCAAAATCACTGAGCAAATTAGTCGTTTGACTGAGGTTGCATTGTTTGAATCCCTGCAAAACTGAAGCCAGGTTTTAAGGAAATGTTAATTGTGGCCAATTTTGGAGCTTCACTTTGCAATTTGCTAAGAAATTAAATGTCACCATGTCCCTGAATGTGCTTTCTGAGAAATGAAGCTCTCTTGAAGTCTTTTAAATTCCTAATCTTATCGAGCTTAAATGTTATTCCTTCAAGTGAAGGAGTAATTTAATGAAGTACAGTATATTTCTGTGTGGTATATCTGAAATGTCCATTTCTCCAGCCTTTTATCACATCAATTTTCTATTCCACTCCGTTTTGAAATGCAGTGACCATGGAATGGTGCAGCTGAGATCCTTAGAGCAGCCAGGAGGGCACAGTGAGCTCATTATCCTGGATTTTGGGAGAGGAGACTTCGGCCCCTGCGGGGATCTGCTGGCACAATCCCATGGGATGCAGCCCTGGAGGGAGGAGGTCAGAGGGACCTCAGCCAGGTCAGAGGGACTGGGGGCAGGAGGAGAAGCTCAGGTTGGAACATCCAAGGAACCTGGAGGTGCACAAACCCACTGAAAATACTGACAGGGTATTTTAAGAAACCACAAACACCAAAACTTTGGTTTAACAGTATTGCCTGGTTCAGAAAGAAGAACACTTATAGAGCAGTCTAGTAACTTCTAATTTTTAAAATCAATTTATTTATAGATTGAGGACATAATTTAAAAGGCTGTCTATGCAAGTTGTACTCAGTATAGTGTAGCTGCACTGTTTTAAAATCTTTCTCTTCTTTCTCATGGAGAATAGAGATAAGTTGCATTCTTGTGCTTTCTAATCTCTAATTGTTTTGGTATTGGACACTTCAGTGTTGTAACCAATCGTTATCGGGGGTGGAAAAACTATCGACCAATAATTATCAGACTATTAATGGATATATAAAGAAGTTCTTGTAAATAAAGTTTTTCTTTTCGCCATCTTGTGAGCTGCCTGCCTGACTTCCCTGCGAGCTTCCGTGAATCTCCACAAATATCAGAAAATCAGAGCAACAAGTACAGCTCAGAGTATCTTTACTTATGGGGATAATTCATAGAATTAGACTTAGAATAACAATTCTAAGTGTTGTAACAGGTCTTTGCAGGTTCCAGCTGAGGTTAAATGCAGGAGCTGATGAGATGTACCCACAGCTCCTGAGGGAAGGGGTGGGTGAAGTGGTCAAAGCAATACCCCTCATATCTAAAGAGTTGTGGTGATCCAGAGCAGTCCCCACTGCCCGGAAAAGGGGACCCACAGCCCCATCTTTAAATAGGGGGAAAGGAAGAGCTGGCAGCTCCAGGCCAGTCAGTGTCACCTCTGAGCCTGGCAGGAGCATGGAGCAGCTCCTCCTGGAACCCCGGCCGAGGTCAGGGGCACCTCCCACTAGAGTGGGGTGCTCAAAGTCCCATCCAGCCTGTTCTGGAACACTTCCATAGATGGGGCAAATATATGTATTCCCATTAAAATCCCTGTTACATTTAAAACCCTCGCTGCAAACTGCCCACCTGCTTCCTGGGAATATTTCTGTGTCATTCATTCAGTGGCATATGCCCCATGATCAAGCCTGGTTTGATTAATGGTGTAAGTACTTAAAACTGAGAAAATAAAATCAGATTACCCTTTTCCCTATTTATCTCATTTTTCACGTTTGTTTGAGTTGGAAAAAAGAATCTAAGAAGAATGCCAGGGACCTGCCTCCAGCAACTAATTTTTACACCACAATTTTTTCTCCCCTCTCCCCTCTGCTCCTCGGGAGGGATCATTTCCCTGCAGTGCCAGGGGGCCAGGCCAGCAATCCCACATTTCTCACTCGGAGAGAGCAATTCTTCCACTCTGCTGTGCTCCTCTCGAGCAGGGCTTGCTCTGCAGGTGACACCAGATGGTTTGAGGACCCACACGGCACAGGGAGGTTCTGGGATTTATTCAGCAGCTGCTCCACTCCACTCCAGGTGCTCAGCAAACCTCAGCTTCCCCACAGCTTCTCCAGGGTAACTCAAGGTGTTCTGACCCTGGGGCGGGGAAGCTGAGCACAGAAGGCTTCAGTCCTTGGGGGTCTCAGAGCTGACTGAGAGCTGTGCTCTGTGTCCTCCTGGCTGGGTCACTTTGGGGGCAACGTGATGGATCCACTGCCAGCAGCAGTTAGGAGAAAGCAGGGAAGGTGCTGAGGAATAACAGATGAGCTCAGGGCAGTTTCCTAAAGCTGTGTGTCCTCCCCAGCAGTGAATTCCTGTGTCAGAGCGAGGTACAGGGACATGGATGTGATCAATCCCTGGCACTGTGACAGCCCAGGAGCAGGGACCAGCCTGGGCAGTGTCTGCAGGAGCAGAGAATCGCTTGGGATGGAAACCACTCTGGCTGGAGAGCTCAGGGAGAGTGATTAGCCCTGAGAATTACTCAGGGTTGCTATCTCACTCTGAGCTCCCACATTACTGTCGCCACTGTCTGGGGGGAAATGCTGGGTGCTCTTCAAACAGAAGAAAATCACTAATAAATGTCATGAAGAGATTACAGAGCTGCACTGAGGCCCCTGGTGCTGTCTGAGTGTCTTACCTGTGGAAATCTGACCATCTTGCCATTCCTTAACCCTGGAAATTTGCCCTCCTGCTCCTTCAGGCTCTGCTCAGGCTCTGGCCGAGGGAGGAGAGGTTGCTGGGACAGGGTGGGCACGGCTGGGGCAGGGTGGGCACGGCTGGGGCAGGGTGGGCAGGGGCAGGAGGGCATCACCGAGAGCCCCACGGCAGGGAGAGTGTAGTGATGACCTTGTTGGAAAATATACCAGTTTAAAAATTTTGTATAACTTTTAACTTTTTATTTTTGTCTCTCTAGTTAGGCTTGACTTGACTTTGCTTTGGGGAAGGGAATTTTCTTTAGTTTATTTAGGAAATACAGCATCACTGTAAGGAGATAGGCTCAGCACAGGACAGAGTGGAGCAGCCCAAAGATCCCCAGAGAGATCAAGGCCATCCACGGAACATGAACAGAACATCGGTGGCCATCTCCAAACATCCACCCCAGAACATCTCTGACAGAGCTGGAGACATCTCCCCGGAAAGGCCTGAGAAGAAAATTGAAAAATGAAGATCTAATTTACATCGGAGGTGAGGAGATTCGGATCCAATGGGAAACTGAACACTGAGGGTTGCTCAGCTCTGGACCAATGAGCTTTGAAACAATGCATCTCTATGGGTTTTGACTGTATAACATTTGGGGGGAAATCCTGTAAAATTGGTGTGTCATGGAATGATTCTCTCTGCACAGCCAGGCTGTGTGTGGATGATTTCTGTGGCACACCCTGCCCAGAACAAGAGCCTGGCCAGATAATAACATAATGCCTTGACTCTCTAACATTAAAAATGTTGTTGGAGAGTTTTTGGTTTTCCCATCATTTTGGTGACAACCTTTCTGTTCCCGTTTCAAAGCTCAGGAAGCTCTTTCCTAGCCGAGCTCTCTCCCCAGCTCCCGCACCTCCCTGGGCCCGTGGCTCCCCTTTCCCGCCCCATTCTCCCTGCGTCTCCCCTTCCCCGCAGTGCCAGGCCCGCGGTGCCAGCACAGTCCCCTCCCCACCCTGCCCCTGCTTCCCCGTGGATTCTCCAGGGTTCATCCAGCGAATATTCCACGCGTTTTTCGGGTGAGGCTCCACCCCGGCCCCGTTTCCTGCAGAGCCCCGCCGGAGCCGTGCCGCAGGCCCTGGAAGGAAATTCAGCGTCACAGCGCGGCTTTATCGGCCCCAGACACGGAAATGTGGCCCTTCAAACGTGACCTGCGGGCCGTTCCCACACCTCGGGACCTCCCTCTGCTTCCCCAGGTCAGCCCCGAGGGGTTTGGGGCTCTCAGCCACCCCAAAAGGAGCATTTCCCCTGTCAGTCCAAAGCTCAGGGTGGAAGGAGCAAGAGGGAGATGTCTTTACAAACAAACTGAGGCCTGCTGGTAGATAAGGCCAGATACTGATAGGGGAGAGAAGCAATGGGAGGAACCATAAATTCCGTAGGAATTCCATTCATTGACACAGACTGTCACTCACCCAAGGATGTGTTAAATCCCTGGACTTAGGGAAAAAGAACAGAGACACAAAGAAAACAAAAGGTGGGGGAATGTACATTAGAACGGCTCTGTATGAGGCGATTTGGAAAGTCTGTACCTCTTGAGAACCTCAGCCAATGGGGAAAAGAGAGAGGGAAATGCAGCTGGGAAATTAGGATAAAAAGAGGCTGTGTCGTCTAACAATCCGAGAGACCTAATGGGAAATGCCCATGAGCTCTCCCTTTATTCATGAATAAAGTTACAGGACTCCTCTGTCTCCTTTTTGGGCATAAACCTCTGGTGTTTGTGGATTCATTTTCCCAGACAAGGGTAAGACCTAACAAAAAATCCCTGCCCAGGGACTTCGCCAGCCGTAAAGGAACAGGGGAAATGTTGAGTGGTGAAACAAAGGTGAGCTAGACCTTAAATTCATCCCTAGATCCTAAATCCAAGCCCACAGGCTGTGCAGCTCAGCCCCTGCAGCCACCAGCACATCCCCCAGCAGGTGATGTCCCTCCATGCCATGTCCCTGCCAGGAGAAGCAGCACCAAGGCTGGGGAATGCCCACACCAGACTCCTGTTTCTGTCCTCACCCCTCGTGACTCACAGCAGCAGCCAAATCCCGGCTGAAACACAGCTTTCCCCCTGAAAGCAGCACAGACGTGGCCATTTATTCCCACATCATCCCTCAGCTCGTTTTCTCCCCTGCCAAATGAAACCTTGAGCACCCAATTCCCTCAGCCGAGGCTGGCCCTGGTGCTGCTCCCCACTGGGGGACAGGGATGCTCTGCTATTAGAGGCCCAGGGATGGAAATTGCCACACAATTCTCATCATTTTCATCATCTGGTCCTAAGAGCGGCACAGGTAGAGATATTCCTAAGCTATGATTTTATCATGATGGCATCAGTATCGCAGATGTTTTTTTCCTGAGGCTAGACAGCAGAAAAGGGAAGATATTGTGTTTCCTTGACTACCTTTCATCTGTCTTAAAAATATAATTTTCCTATATTACCTGGTTTCTTTGGTTATTGCAAGTAAAATAACACATCCTGAGCCCTGTTAATAACTTTTATGTTGTTGGCCTCCCACCTTCTCTCTCTTCTCCCCACAGATTTCCTTGTTTCCTCCTCCTCCTCCCCATTCTCCTCTCCCCACATCTCCCTCCTCATTTTGAACCAGGAAAGAATTTCTTGTGTGTTCACAAAAAGGAGGGAGAAAACATTTAGTAAACAGGTGATGTGCAGGGACAGATTTTAACTAATTGCCAAATTTCTATAAAAGCAGTGTTTATATTTCAGCTGGGGCTGGCACTGAGGGGAGGTTGAACCAGGCCTAAATTGTTGATCATTGTTCATCCCACCCCAAAAAGCTCCTCTGGCCCCACCCTGCCCATCTCCACCCACTGCCTGAGCATCCCAGGGAGCTTGGCTGGAAAACCTCCCATCACTTTAAGAGCTCTGGGAAGCATTTTTTCTGATTTGGACATTTCAGGGCTCTCACAGATGCCTGTGTGAGCAGGGAAATACATCACTGTGGGCTCTGTCTTATTCCCCACTGGAATAAGGGACCATTATTCCCTCTCCCCCAAAGGGAAGGATTAGTTTGCTTTCAGTCCCTCTATCCCCAGGCCCTGCTTGACTTCTGAAATCTGGTTGCTTTTGACATGAAAATCATCAACACCTTAAAAGCAAAGCTGTGGAAGGACTTGCCTCGAGGAGCAAAGTGTCCTCTGCCATCCCTGGGAACAGGAAAAGCATGGAAGAAACAACGAGCTCTGTCTTGTTGACACACATTGAGCTAATTCAACAAGAATTTTGTCCAGATTGGAATTTAAAGATATCATCTATTTTTTTGTGCTGCTGTTTCAGGTGCAGTAGTTTTAAATAAACATTGTTGCCCTTAAATGATCATTATCTGGCACAAAGCAAAGCTCCAGAGGAGTGCAGGGGGCCTTTAGGGAGTGAAAATTGGGAAGTGAATCCATCCTGAGCTGCTGGCCAGGCTCTGATGCAACTTCTGGCCCAACCCAGACATGCTGGGACCACAGCAAGGACAGCAGGGAAGCTGTCATGAGGGAAAGAATCCTTATTTTTGTCCTTCAGCCCGCAGGAAGACAACCTGCAGGTTCACTGAAAATTACTTTTCAGACAGTCAGGTCCTTCAGTGTCAAAATTCTTGATGTTTTGTCCACTTGGAGGGGGGAAAGCAAACACTGCATTTTGTCTGTGCTCTGTCAATCCCAGACACTCTTTTTCTCTCCTGGCAATCTTGGGAAAATCAATTTCTGTCTCGAAAGATCATTCCTGCAGCTGCTATCAGCTGCTGCTGTATTTCAGGTGAATCGGGAGGGACTGTCCCTGTTTTCCACTGGCCACGCTGGCTCTCCCAGCCCTGTGCCCCTCGTGGGCCCTGCTCTAACAGGAATGTTCCAGTCCTTTGCTCTAAATAACTCCTGGATCTGTTTGGCTCCAGGGGCTCCCACACCCTCTTTATTCCCGTAGGTAGCTAAAAAAAGGTGCTGGTTTTTACACAATGTCCCCAGACTGACCAGGATCACACCAGTGATTCCCGGCATAATTTTGATGAGATACCTAAAAATATGATTATTTATAAACAGCATGCAAATGTAGACATTTCCTAAATATTTGCTCCACAATAGTCACAGATGAATTTGCCATCATTCCCCTTCCAGTGAGTGTCTAGGGAAGAATGTGCTGCTGTTCCTGCTGGATGGAACATCCTCCTTGGGGGTAGCAATTTTAGGATTTGGAATCCCACTTTTGGCTTTGGGTGCCTAGCTAGGAAGGACAACTTTTCCAAAGGAAGGAAAGCCTTTCCCCCCACTGTCTTGGGGGCAGCTGAGAGGGGGAGCCAGGGAGGCCAGGGCCAGCCAGAGCCACGGGTCCTGGCAGATTTTGTGTGGGAGCAATCCTTGGACGTTTATGGATTTGGGAGGTGGAATCCCACTTTCTGCACTGGGCTGGGAAGGACAGCTCTTTTCCACAGGAAGGGAACTCTTCCACCCCAGGGTCTCGGGGCAGTTGAGAGGCATCCCCCAGGAGACCAAGGCCAGCCAGAGCCATCAGCCCTGGCAGCTTTCAGCTGGGAGAAATCCGTGGACATTGGCAGTTCTGGGAGGTGGAATCCCACATTCCGCCGTGGGCACCTGGCAGTGAAGGACGGCTTTCTTCCAAAGGGATGGAAGCCTTCCACGCTGGTGTCCCAGGGGCAGCTGAAAGAGGACTCTGAGAATCCAAGGCCAGCCAGAGCCATGGCTCCTGGCTGCTTTCATCTGAGAGAAATCCATGGACATTCACAGGTTTGGGAGGTGGAATCCCACTTTTCAGCCTGGACGTGATGGACATCTCATTCCTACAGGAAGGAAAGCCTGTTGTGTCTTTGGAGAGCTCACCTTCTCCCTTTAACTGCCAGGATCCACCAAGAGAGCAGGAGAATTTTTACCACAATAAGATAGGGTTTTTTTTCATGTGAGTATTATACTTTAACTTTCAGCTAAGATCCTTGAGGTTTTTGTGCCCTGCTACAGAGCACAGACAATGACATGGATGTTCCCCACCAGAAGGAGCAGTGGTTCCGCTCTGAGGAGCATCAGGGGCACACAGTCCAGCTGGGCTGCACAGGGATGTGGGGGTGCAGCCAGAGCAGGGACACCCCCCAGCCAGAGGTCCCACCTGGGGAAGGTTCGGGGTTCCCAAGACCAGCAGTGCTGCCTGAATCCTCTGCTCCAGCTCTTTTATCCCTCCTTTCCACCTCTCCATTGTCCAGACCGTGCCGTCCCACGGAATCCTTTGGCACTGCTCATGTATGCAAGGAGAAAAACTGCAGGAACAAAATCACCACATCTGGGTGTGGATTTGCTCATCTCCAGTCTGAGTGTGCTTTAGTGTCAGATGACTCTCCTCGAAGGCCTTCATGGCACATTTTATACTGCTGTCAAAAGCACTTCACACTGATTGGAGTAGCACTGAGATGGTCCCACAGGAATCACAGATTGGGGGATTTTCCTTCATAATTCCAGACATGATTATTATAAGCAAACATGATGCAGACACAACTGGAAATAAACACCAGCAGAAGTCAAGCCCAAGGTGAAGGTCAAACACAGGCAGATGTCAAGCCAAAGGTGAAGGTCACTGAGGAAATTGTCATGGGGTTCTTTTTAATAAGCAACTTTTCCACTCAGGAAATCCTCAGGTACTCTGTGGCTGACCACAGGGGTTGCGAAGGGCATTGCAGTTTTTGTGGGGCTGCATCAGCCTTGGGCAGGAAGCAGATAAATGCAGATTATTCTTTTTGTAATTCGAAGAAGTTGTAGCAAAATCACGCATTTGTTTTTCTCTTTTTAAGCTTCCTGAGACGCTTTGTTGAGGCTTTATTGAAATGCTGTTCAGTTCCCTCTGACCTCCTGTCACTGTATTGTCACAGAAACTGGCAATAAATCTGACACACAGTGCTCCAGAACAGCTTCTGCTTCCAATTGCTGCGCGAGGGGAAAAACAACACACAGAATTTGTGAGCTCTCACCTGGGCTTTGCCCTTCAGTGTGATGGCTGCAAACTTCACTGTCCATGAGGACTGAGCCTCTCATGCAGCCTCCTCTCTGCAGGAAATGTCACCAGCAGGCCAACAGCAGTGATCCTCAGAGCCTGCACCGAGAGATCCTCGAGAGCAGCGTTCTTGCCAGGGAGCTCCACACTCAGGAGCCATGACAGCAAACAGGAATGGAGAGGAGAAACCCCTGCTAGAGATGTGCTGCCAGCCAGGTTCCATCACTGGCTCTGCAGGTTCCTACATGCATTTGATGGGGTAAATCCCCTCTGGTTTGGTGTCTCGCTCCAGTTCTGCCCCACATCCCCAGGGGCTGGGCTGGGCTGTTGGCAGGAGGGCCAAGGCTGCTTTGGGAGGCCCTGACACCTTCTGCCATTGCTTCACTGAACACACCTGAGCCAGTCCCATTCTTTTCTAAAAGCTCCCCTAAATCACCCCTCATGTTTGTAGTAGAGAGATAACACTCAGCTTTGGGCTGTTGATCTTCTCTGGGATCCCTTTAATTGCAATTTTCTGGCTGGCAGCCTCGCTGCCAATGATCAGAGGAAGCAATGGTCACAGAAGGAGGAAATTCATTCCTGTGGTGAGTGCAGAGGTAACGCAGCCAAAAGTTTTAAGTCCTCCTCCAAACTGTGCTATACACACATTTCCTTTTTGCAGGGCAAACCGTTTAACCTCTTTACCTGTTTGTCCTCATCTCCAAAATGAGGAAGGCAGAACTGACCCAGTTTTTATTATAAGTCAAATGGTTTCAAAGCATTTTGAAGTCATTAAATAAAAGGCATTGCAGAAGGACGATGCGTTGTTCCTGCCACGCTGCCATGGAACACATAACAAGAGGTAAAAGAGGAAATCCAGGGAAAGCTGAAATCCCTCCTGAAGCTTATAAAGGTTCATGCTCTGCCTTCAGATTCCAGCGTGAGAAGTCCTGATCATGCTACACATATTTAGGATGAAGAAGTAATTGAGCTGACAAAAAAAGCAGCTGCCTGTCTCTCTGCTTAGAGGGGATTTCACACCTTGATAGCAGCTCTCGCCTTGGTGATAAACACAGACAGGCTCTGAGGTAGGCTTGGCTCCTTCTCTGAAGGCTGCCTCAGGTGAGGAGCTGGCTCAAGGTTTTGTTCTGCTTTTTCTTTTTCCTTCTCCTTGTCCTTCTTTTTTCTTTTTCCTTCTTGTCCAGCTGAAGTTGTTACACCATAAAGCTGTTAATGCTTCGGGAGGGAAGGGTGGTGATGAAAAAGCAGTCTCAGGGTACAGGGGGTGTAATTCAGCCCTTGGACAGCAGAGCAGAGCTGACATGCACACCCTTTGTGGGGTGCTTGGCTGCTCCACCCTGCCCAGCCATGCTGGAAAAGGAACATTTAATGCTCCCTTTCCTCTTCATCCACCTGCATGCATTTGTCTTGAGTAAGGTATTGCTGTTGCTGCTAGAAATTAATTTAGGGGTGTGTGGGTACTATTGGAGTCATGATCTGGCTGTGACACCTTGACTTGTGTGCACAAAACACCCTCGGGTGAGCTCAAAGGAATTTCTAACTGGAGGATGCTGGAGAAGCTCCTAGCAACTGGAGGAAGCAGAGAGAGGCAACCCCAAGATCCAGGTTTTAACCTGAGTATGAAATGAAATGAAATGTGATATGAAATGAAATGAAATGAAATGAAATGAAATGAAATAAAATAAAATAAAATAAAATAAAATAAAATATAATATAATATAATAAAATAAAATAAAATAAAATAAAATAAAATAAAATAAAATAAAATAAAATAAAATAAAATAAAATAAAATAAAATAAAATAAAATAAAATAAAATGTTGTGTGATAAATCAAGACCTTGAAATTCAAGATCAAGAGCCTCACAGATATTCACTGCAAGCCCTGGAAAGGACACAGTACAGAGGCTTGGTGAAGCTGCTGTGGAAGTGTTTCCCAAGGAGAAAAGCCAATCCTAAGACATGGAATTTGTTCCTGAAGACATCGGGGGTGATTCTGCTGTTATAGCATGTAGGAACTGCAGTTGTGACACTCGACTCAGTCCAACACGTGCCAGCATGGGCAGCAATGCCAGGCAGAGGAAAGCTGGCAGGACTTTCTTGTTGACTCCTTAAATACAGCTGGGGCTCAGCCCTGGCCTCCCTGGTCCCACACCTTGCACCTGGCATGAACCACCTCTTGGCAAACTCAACTGCTCCAACTCCAACCAAGCTGTCTCCGGTCCCAGCCACAGCTCAGAGGGTCAGCCCAGCTCCAGCTGTAGGCAGCAGCTTTAGGATGTGTCCTGTTCCTGACTGTTCTGGGGGTCTCTCCCAGCCTGTGGCGTGGGGCTCCTGTCACTGCACCTTCCTGCTCGTCCCTAGCAGAGCATAGTGATGTGATCACAGATTTATGTGGGCTCTGTCTTCTCCCTGCTCCCCTCTCTGCACAATCTCTCCACACTCCCCATTAAATCCCCTGCTCGTTTCCAAAGCAGGGATGGAGCCAAGATAAAGAGGTTTTATTTTCCTAAGCTGACTTAAACCAAGTGGTCAGAGAAGGAGACTCACAACCAGCCTGGGTGTGTGAGGATGACACCAGTGTTTGGGACATAGGATTGAATGCCCTGGAATCCTAGATATCTCTCTCAGCTAGCCAAGCTCTGCTCAGTTTGGGGTCTGAATGAGAAGTAAAACCAATCCAATGCCCCAGACATTACCTGAGCACAATTTCCACATGGACATGAGCCCCAGATCTCCCCCTCTGGTCTCTGTAGAGCTGACCTGGTGTTCCTCAGTGCATTTATTTTGGTGGGATTTACATTTTTAATATAGCTCATTGTTCTCCTGGTGGGGTTTCCAGCGTTAAAGTGTTTATTGATCCCAGGGAAAAAAAAACTATCCATGACAGAGGACAGAAAATTAAATGCAACATTGATGCTGCTCATCCACAATTGCCCTGGAGGAATTGTGCCCATCCATCCTGTGAGCAGGGGGTGTGTTCTGGATTAATGCCCTAGATCTGAGCCCAGGATTTCATTCCTGTGCTCCCTCCTCTCCCACTTCCCCTCCCATTATCAGACAGCATCTTGGGCAGCAAAATATGTTTTATAGGTTTCTCTTTTTTCTTCAGGGAGAGGAAGACAGTTATGACTGTCTATCCAAGATTAAAAGCTTTTCCTGTGTATCCCTGCATTTAGCTCACTGGAGGCTGTTTTGTTTAGGCTTTGGGTTTTTTTCCAGGATGTTCTGTCTGCCACCAGGGAATCTCACAGACCGTGGATCACGCAGTTTGGGTGCTCTGAAAGCTGACCTGGAGCCACTTGGTTCAAACCAGGGGAGGTGCTTTATCCGCTGCTGGAAGGATGTGGAATATATTTATAATCACTCTGCAGCAGCATCTCCACCCTGTTCCCATCAGTAAACACGGAACAAGGGCAGCTCACCAAACAGGGCCTGCCAAAAAATGTCCTCGGCCAGGAGTGACTTCAAAATAGGATTTTCATGGGAATTTTGCACGGAACTGGGGTCAGGGTCTGGTGTCACCCCTGAGTTACAAGTCCTGGAGAGCCTGTCTGAGGCAGGGCAGTGTTGGGAGCAGGATGGAGAAGGAGCAGAGTCCAGCTTAGGCTGCAGCTTCAGAGGAGTTCCTGCACAGTCTTAACCCATCTTCAAAACCGCTTTGATGAACAGCACTTTGGGGCTTTTTCAGCCCAAATGGTTTTTAAATTGTTGAGATGAAGTGAGCCAAATACCTCAGATGACATTCCTGGGAGCTGGGCAGCTGGGAATTTGGCTTCTTCCCGTTGGTGTCAAAGCCTAATATTTATTTAAAGCCAGGTTTTGTAGGGCTCGTTATAATATTTAAATATTTTCTCTCAATCCCAGGGAAGCTGCCAACTCATCTTAGCCAAATGTGACTCCTGCAACCTGAAATGATTGCCTGGTGCCACGGAGCCATTTCTGGGGGGCAGAGTGAGGAGCAGAGGAGTGATTGATGCACTGCAGGGGCAGCCAGCTCCCAGCTCAGTGCAGCCAGGGCTCGCAGGATCATCCATTCCAAAACCAGAATCAGGGCAGGGCTGCACCAAGGAGCAGGAGTGGCTTCATTGCCCCGTGGGAGCGTGGCTGGGACACACAGGACACCCATGGGAGCCGAGAGCTTGTCCCAGTGACCCCACCCAGGGAAAAGGGAAGTGAGAAATCCAAGTGCCACTGTTCTGTGAAGGAGCTGGGTCATTCCAGCTCTGCTCATGTGCCTGAAGAGCCTTCTGAGGGTGTCATGAGCCATTGTTAATTCCGGGAATTGATCGATTAATCAATAAACAGCACCAGGGATGGTGATCACGGGCTCTTGGGGCCACTGGGGAAGGACCAGGAGACATCAGTGGGGAGACAGTGCTGATGGATAGAGGAAGCAGCTCTCCAGGAGGGATCAAACAGCTCTTTGCATGGGATTAGAGATCTCCATGGGGGATTAGAGATCTCCATGAGGGATTAGAGATCTCCATGAGGGATCAAACAGCTCTTTGTATGGGATTAGAGATCTCCATGAGGGATAAAACAGCTCTTTGTATGGGATTAGAGATCTCCATGAGGGATTAGAGATCTCCATGAGCGATTAGAGATCTCCATGTGGGATCAAACAGCTCTTTGTATGGGATTAGACATCTCCATGAGGGATCAAAGAGATCTTAATGAGGGATTAAAGAGATCTCCATGAGGGATCAAAGAGATCTCCATGGGGGATTGAACAGCTCTTTGTATGAGATTAAAAAGATTTCCGTGAGGGATCAAACAGCTCTCCATGAGGGATCAAACAAACAGCTCTGCATGAGAGATTAAAGAGATCTCCATGAGGGATTAAAGAGCTCTTTGTATGGGATTAAAGAGATCTCCATGCGGAATTGAACAGCTCTCCATGACAGATCAAACAAACAGCTCTGCACAAGAGATTAAAGAGATCTCCATGAGGAGTCAAACAGTTCATTGTATGGGATTGAAGAGATCTCCATGTGGGATCAAACAGTTCATTGTATGGGATTGAAGAGATCTCCATGTGGGATCAAACAGTTCATTGTATGGGATTGAAGAGATCTCCATGAGGAATCAAACAGTTCATTGTATGGGATTGAAGAGATCTCCATGTGGGATCAAACAGCTCTTTGTATGGGATTAGACATCTCCATGAGGGATTAAAGAGATCTCCATGAGGGATCAGACAGCAGCAGAGGTCGGTGGGTGAGGTGTGGGGGATCTCCCAGAAGAGATTCCTGACAGCTGTCAATCAACCTGCAGGCTCTGCCCTAGGAGCAGTGATGAGCCCTTGGATAATTGCTTGATTATTGCTCTGTGATTAATGGGGAATGTCAGGAAAAGTAACTGTGGGGCAGGAAGGGGAGGATGGAGTATGTGAGTGGAAATGAATCCTGCGTATTTTCAGCTCAATGCAGGCCTTGGAAGTGCTGTGAGCATTACAGACACATCCCATGTCTCCATACAAACTAACAAACAAATGGGATAAACTATAGAAAAATCATGGAAACGTAATGCAGAAATATATAAAAATACTAAATACTAAATAGATAAAGTGCATCTTATGGCCTCGAGAGATGTTCTGCACTTTGTCAGGACCAGTCCAAAGGCTGGTGCAGCACTGAGGGGTCTCTCCGTCCCCCTTCAGACCCTGCACAGAGGACATGCTTTGGAGAAATCCCTCTTGGAAGCAGGAGGCAGAGCATTGTGCACAGCAGCCCAAAACCTCATTGTCAGGAAGGCCAGAAAGTCTGTGGCTGCTCTCCCAGTGTGAAGAACTCCGTGTTTATTCCATTTCCTTCTTCCACGTCAGTGAAGAAGTTCTGGTCCATTTTGGAAGGAAAAGCAGTCCCATTTCCATTTCCATTTCCCATTTCCATTTCCCATTTCCATTTCCCATTTCCATTTCCCATTTCCCAGCTCTTGTTACTCACACCCACAGTCCCACACAGACTCATGGATACACAAAAGTTGGAATCCACCTTGAAACAAACCCCAAAGCCTGACACCAGCACCTGGCACTTCCATGTAATTCCAAGAGCCAGAGTCACCCACCTCAGCTCTCACACTCCGGTGTGAGTTCCCCACACAAATCTGGGAGACTCCAGCTCTCGGAACACAACCACAGTGGAAGGACATGTGAGGTTTCCCAGCAGCTCCTGGGATGCAGCACATTTTTCCAGCTCCTGCTGAAGCCTAGGTGGAGATCCCAATGCAGAAGTTGGAGTTGCACCTCTTGCCATCACTGTGCAAAGGAAAGGAAAGAAACATTTTCATGCCCAGCTAGTCCATGGGACTCGTTCCCACAAAATCTCAGCCCAACCAGGAGCCTGGCAGGGCTGTTCACACCAGGGGAGGGCCCAGGGCTGCACAGAACTCCATAAAAACCTGGAGAGATGAGGGAATGTTCTGCTCCAAGGTGTCCATCGCTCCATGTTTGGCTCAGGGAGCAAATACACCAGCAAAGGCAGAACGCTGGGTTTGGTCCTGATCTCAGCCATGGCAGGAATTCCTTTGTTTCTGTGTCTCCACAGAATGGCTCAGTGTGTCATTTGAAGAATATCTGCTTTATTTATTTCCCATCTTTTCATCTCCACTCTCCATTTTTATGGATCTATTGGCACAGGAGCTGGATACTTCAGCAAATGAGGTTAACCTCTGACCATAAATTACTGCTCCCTCAGGAGGAAGTGGTCATAAAAAAGGAAACAGCCCCAGCTCCAGCGGAGAGCGGCACAGGCAGGGAGAGCGAGGGCTGCACAAATTACAAAACCACCAGCCCTGAAACCCTCACCAGGGCTGGCCATGCAAATAATAAAGTGTGACATAAACACACACAGAACTGGACTCAGCTTGGCCAGAACAATCACTCGGATGCCAAGAAAAATAAGCAGCTTTCCCATTTTCCCTGGAGTTTCCTATATAATGGCTCTCGGGGCCTCTGTCACATCAGGGACAACACGTGGCCAAGGACCACAGGCAGCTGAGGAGAGAAATGATCTGATCATCTGCAGCACTGCTTGTGACTATCAGATCATGCAGAATAGAGGGCAGGACAGCCCTGGGAAGAGTGGCCAGGCTAAAACCTGAGGGGTTTTTCACTCTGGTAAGGGTGAAAGCCCCGTCAGGTGCATGATCAGAATTCCATCGTGATTTCCATATCAGCTATGGGCTCAGCCCACAGTCCGGGGCTGGGATTTACCTGGGGGAATTTGTGTGCTCATCTTGAGACTGCTCAAAAGAATGAGAAAGAGAGAAACACCTTCTTGGTGTTTGACTGAGCCCTGAGGCACCTCAGGCTGAGCTGCTGAGCACAGAGGGACCCTAAAGTCCCTGCCATGGGGTGAAAGCTGCACAGCTCAGTGGCAGAAGGGAAAGGAGGGAGGATGGGATTCTGCAGGGCTGGGGCAGGTGGAGTTTCGGGTGAGGGTTCAGGCTCTGCTCGGGGCTGCCATGCACAGGTGGCTGCCTCAAGCACCCTGCTCAAAGTGTGAGCGTGGGTGAAAACAAAGCCTGAGCTGAGCACAGCAATAAACAGAGCCAGGCACTTGGGAATTTGTCTCTGAACCTCTCCCAAACAGCTTCAAGAGTGCTTTCTGCTCTGCTTCTCAATTTCCTGGCTGATGGGAAACTCCCTACACTTCTCCTAGGATATATTCTGGGTTTATGGGGCTGAAACCTTCTCCACATCGACTGACTGGCCAGCTCCATCACTCCTTGGGGTTTTTGTTCCATAGGTGCAGAGGAAGTAATTGCTTCTTTTATCAGCCTCAAGTTAGAAACTCTATTGGAAAAAGTTTTAAAAAAATATAAAGTGATATGGAATAGCTTCAAGGCCAGCACTGGCTAATCAAACTGTGAGTTTCCAGTCTGAAAAATAGGGAGGAAGGCGGGGAATGATGGAGGTCTTTGAATTCACGGAGGGTGAAGAGGCAACAAGAGCTGCACTGAGAACCTTGAGGAGCAGCAAATGAAACCAGCAGGTGATGTGGTGAAAAGAAGCCAAAGGAGATGTGTGTATGCACCTGGCTCTGGAAAACCTTGCTGTGGCTATGAAAAGCATCACCTGCCCTCAGAGGAGCACGGGGGAGGTCACAGAAAAAACACCAGGAGTTGTTAAGCCAAAGGACAGCACCTCTCTGCCAGGACAGTCCCAGGCTGGGAAACCAATCCTGGGAAAGATAATTTCCTCCCTGCCTTCTTAAATGCCTCCAAAGTGAGGCTGTGGCGGGCAGGGTGATGGAGCAGATGAATCTCTGACGTGATTACTGTGGATGATCTCATGTTCTGAAATGGTTTTGTGCTGAATGGGGAATGTCACTGGAAGCTGCCTCTCCCTCAGCCACTCCTTTGTGCCGTGCCCAGCTGAGGCTTTATTTCTTGCTGGAATCCTTAGCTATTCCCTGCCTCTGCACAAGCATCCCCAGGCAAGGTCTTAAACCTGCCTCTCCCCCGCTCCTGTGCAGAAACCAGGAGGAATGTGGGAGCCAAAGGGAAGGTTTGCTGCCTTTCTGCTGGGAGCAGCTCAGCCTCTGAAGCCGGGCAGGGTGGAGGCTCCTGGGGAGCTGGCTGCTCTCTTGCTCCTGCCTCTCCTCCTGACTTCCAGCTGCTAAAATTGCCCTGAAAGAAGGCAGGAGTGGAACTGAAAAACAGGATTTTTCAGTGGAAGAAACTGCTACAGTTCCTAGAGGGATGTGGCCCTTGGAAAGGAGGGAGCCAGAGACTCCCCCAGAGTAGGGAAATGTTCTGGGGCCACTCACTATTAAAATGAGATCCATGCTTTCCCTCCTTTTCTAAACCATTTTCCCTGCCTTGTTTCTGTGTTTGGTGGGGGTGGAGGAGTGACATCAGCACTGCTGTGAGATTGAAGCTGTAAATAATTTTTTATCACCACAACACTGCGAACCATCGCAAAATCTCTGCTGCTGCCCAGGCTAACTCTCGTAATAAGCTACTGCCAAACTGGATGGCAAAAAGCAAAAATTAGCATCTGACCCTGGAATATTTTCCCTGTCATCCAGAGGCATTTCTGTCTTGATTCAAGGAAGAGGACAAAGAACAGTCAAATCACACAGAGCTGAGCTGATATCAGAGCTGTAAGAGTGCCATGACTTGTCAAAGGGACTCCTAAAATTCAGCCTGGGTTTGCAGGGCAAGGAGAAGGGATTTGAAGGATGCTATTATTTTGTTAAGGATGCTGTTATTTTATTCCATGATTTTGTATCAGCAGTAGTGTGGCCAGCAGGGAAGTGATCAATCAACCTCCAGTCCTGGGGACAGCTCTGGGACCCTCAGATCAGGAATGGCATGGAGGGGCTGGAGAGTGTCCAGGGAAGGGAACAGAGCTGGGAAGGGGCTGAGCCCCAGGAGCAGCTGAGGGAGCTGGGAAAGGGCTCAGCCTGGAGCAAAGGAGGCTCAGGGGGACCTTGTGGCTCTGCACAGCTCCTGACAGGAGGGGACAGCCGGGGGGGTCGGGCTGTGCTCGCAGGGAACAGCGACAGGAGGAGAGGGAACGGCCTCAGGCTGGGCCAGGGGAGGCTCGGGTTGGCTATCAGAGAAAATTCCTTCCTGGAAAGGTTTGTCCAGCCCTGGCACAGCTGCCCGGGTCAGGGGTGGGTCCCCATCCCTGGAGGGATTTAAAGCCACGTGGATGTGGCACTGGGGACATGGGGCAGTGGTGGCCTTGGCAGTGCTGGGGAATGGTTGCACTCCATGGGCTCTGAGGGCTTTTCCAACCACAATGACTCAAGGAATCTCTGGTTCTGTGATTATTCAGCCATCGAGCTGCAGCACTGCTTTGATGTTCATGGAGCAAACAGCAAAACCCTTCTAGGAGAAGGCTCAGTGTTTTAACACAGGGTGATAACTTCAGTTCAATTTGGGACCAGACTCCAGCAGTCCATGGCAGACAACTCTTCTGATACCCAATTTTATGGCACAGACATTGTACAGCAGCAAAACTTTTGGTTGTACCATCTGCACTAATAGAAAACACAGAAATTGCTTATAATTTTTAAAACAATTTCGATAAAACAGTGTTAGATTTCTGCAGAACCGTGGTGCTTTCATGCCTATTAAATTTTAACACAGCAGATAAAATTGGCAGAAATTACCTTGTGAAATGCTCTTTGATCCATCTCTGTATCAGTCTCCATCTGCCACATTCTGCTACCTTGATGCATTTTGAAGAGTTCCTTACTCCTCAAATAGTGCCATGAAAGGGATGGGAGCACTTCAATGTGCCTCTAATAGAGAAAAGAAACCCTGCAGGGCTGGGGCAATAAATCCAGCACGGGTGGGGAACAGAGATGTGCTAAATTGCACCCCCACAATTGTACACCTCTAAAAATGATCTGTCTCCTTGCAAAGGAGACACGTGGCGATTTTCAAATCCTGCACTTTGCCTTTTCCACATGAATTATCATCACCTTCATGAAGGCAAGGGGAGGGATATTTCCTCAGGGGATATGCACAGCAGTACAGGTGTGAAAGGAGCAGTGGAAAGGCTCTGTCAGTGTTGGTGTTCGGACTGTTGGCTCCAGCAGGTGGAAATGGGAAGCTGTCCTGAAGGAAAGACTCAAAGGACAGCAGGTTTCCTTAGTGCTCTGGGATAATGCTGGGAAGGAAGAGGCAGACCTTGGCCCTGGAACACCCCCATCAGCCCACGGGTGCTGGCAGGAATCCTCCATGGCTCATTAGCCAGGGCTGCCTTCAGTGCAGTCCTTCTGCAGGCCGAGGGTGTCCCCAGGGAAGTGCCACCTGCCCAGTGCCAGTTTATGGATCCAGGGAAGTTTGCTCCTCTGAAAGTCCCTCCTGATCCTGCAGGGCTGTTCTGAGAGCACTGCGGCATAGAGTAAGGGTGACACACTGTGTGGACACAGAGAAGTGCAAGTCCTCCCCTCCTTCCCAACTTTTTTTCAGAGGTTTGGACCTTTTTTTTGAAATCTGAGTGCGGACTGAGGCAAACCCAGAGCAGCCCCAGCGGAGATCCCCTTTGAGCCCCTCCTGAGAAAGGGCTGAGGCTGCACTTTCATGCCAAGCACTCCCACCTTGGATGAAGCCAGAGCGAGAGGCAATAAATCTGAGGATGTCCCTGGACTCTGGAGAAGAGAAAGTTTTCTGTGACCTATTAATTGTTGCCACAAACCTGAGAGTAACAAGAGACACAAATGTGCCTTTAGCTGCAGAAAATCCCTCCAGCAGCCACAGTGGACTCAGCACTGCCCAGGGAAATGCAGCAAGGCTGACTCGAGGAGTTAAAGCTCAGAGAAAAAAGGTGAAGCAGCAGTTTCATGGTTTGGTATCATTTTTACACCAGGCTGTGAATGTAGCCCTTATCCGAAGGAAGTACAACCTTACACACAGAAATAAATGTTGATCTCAACCCTCAGTGCCAAACACGGCAGCAGAGAGACTGAGACAAATACTGGGACAAGGAGATGATAAGAGAGGGAAGCAGAGATGAGAAATGCACAAGGCAGTCCTCAGAGCCCACCTTACCACTTCTTAAATCCTTGTTTTTCCTACTGAAAGCCCTTGCTCTTCCCACCTCTGTCATTTAGAGTGGGAAATCCCTGCAGTATTTTCATTCTTCCTGATGCCCAGAAGACAAAGAACCTCTGTGCAGAAGAGCCTTGTGGCATTGTTAGGGCTACCGAGGCTTTTTAAAAATCTGTTTGTTCTTTAAATGCTGCTAACCAGGCTAGGAGGTGGCAGGAGCCTGGCCTGCAGAGAACACAGGGTTTGGGGTTTTTAACAAAAGAGGAGCAGCACTTATTTCACTGCGAGCTTCCCCCATTACTGAACACAATAAGCAGGACCATGGGACACAGTTTTTACTGAGCTGCAGCTCCAGTTCAGCTTGCCAGGACCAGCTGGGCTCACCCCATGCCGTGGAGCCATGGGAGGCTGCAGGGACATCTTTCTGTCTGATCCCACAGCACATTCCCACCCAGCCAGGAAATCTGGGATCCTGTGCAGGACAAGCTCAGCACTCCGTGGCTGTGGCACTGCAGATCTGGGGCACAGCCCTTAGGGAACATGGGATAGATCCTGTCCTGGGCAGGAATGGGACACAGGGATGGGGTGGCTTTCCCAGGAGCACACAGGTGAGCTGGGGAGGAGCAGCAGTCAGAATCACCCCACGGAGCCAGAGGCCATCCCTGACAGCGAGATGGTTCCTCCCGTTCCGTGTCTGAGTTTCAGAGGCTGCTGAGGGAGAAGCTTGGAGAAGGGAAAGTGCCAGATGGGAAGAACCGCCCCAGCTTCATCTGCAGGCCAAACAGCAGAATGCAGTGCTGGGAATGGCAAGGTCTCGCTGGCTTTTTCCTTGGGAAGCAGCACCCAAGAAATGCACGCTTTATCTCTGGGATTCATGGGCAGAGTGCTGAAACCAGGGCTAAGCTGGGCTCCCTGGCCGGGCTGGTGGCTCCTGGGGGACAAAGGAGGGCCTGTTGTCTCCAGCTCCAGGGCCAGGCTGCTCCTGAGCGCTATTCCTGGCCCTGCCCTGACTCACTCGTTGACCTTGCTGAGAAAGGCTCTCACATCAGCTCTGCCTGCTGGAAAAGCCATCATGGCTTAAGATTGGATTCTATTCAAAGCAGAGATGATGAACAAATATGAAATACTTCTGCCTTCCTTCAGCACCCAACCCCGGGGGTGAGCAGGAACTGGCCAGATAAATGAATCCTGCTCTCCTCCTAGAAGCTCTCCTTGCATTTCCTTCCTGAATTTTCCAATTAACTGGGCCAATGTCTTGTTTTTGCAGTGCCCCAGGGCTGCACCGAGTCCTTCCAGCAAGAGAGGGACACAGCACAGCCTTGACCCAGGTGCTTATGTTCCTGAAGCACTTTCAGTCTACATTCAGGGCTGCTCACAGCCTTTCTTTACAGTGTGACACCTCCACTCCAAGTTGTAGTGGCTGGTCTTGGTGGGAGGGGGACAAAGGAGGCTGGAAAAGGTGGTGGAGGCAGGACAGGTTTGGGATTTCTGCTCCGAGGTTCCAGCCTGGTGGCTGCAGCTGCTGACCCAAGCAAGGACAGCACTCACGGCTCAGAGTTTCTATTCAGTGTGGGACACAGCCACCTTTGGAAAAAACTGCATCGTAAACAGATTCCCTCTGCCACTCTGCTAATCCCAGCCTGCCCTGTCAAAGGTGAAAGGATTTTTAGAATCTAGTTTATTCACTGCTAGTTATGCTTCTTCATGTAGGTTCAGAGCCAAAACTCATTAAAGGCAGTGGGAATCTCCCCATTGCCTCCTATTCACTCGCCCTGGCTTCAGTTCAAGCTTTTATTCAGTCCCTCTTGGCGTGGACAATGCAGATCAGTGATGGCAGCTCCACTATCAGTGTCTTTGTGCCACCAGGCCTCTCTTCTCAGACCTTCAGCACAATGTCCACTTGTCCTCAGCAACTGCTTCCTTTCACATTTCGAAAATAAATAAGTCCATGGAAGAAACATTTCTTTTGGCCCTGCGCTGGCTGAGCGCTCATTTGCAGACATTAGAGTTTTGGGAGACAGTGTCTCTTTGACTCTCCCCATCCTCTCAGCTATTTTTGCCTCTCAGGCTGGGCTGGGCTGAGTCACGGAGCTCGTGCTGGTTTACTTTGGAGCCAGCACACAAACCAGGGGTGATCCCAGCGCTGGCCCTGCGGAGACAAGGAGCGTTCACTTGTGGAATGTGACAGAGCCGTGGCAGCCCCGTGAGAGGAGTGCTGGGCACGTTCCTGTGGCATCTGCAGCGGGAGCAGAAATGATTGATGACACTCAGACCCCTGCAGGAGCAGCAGAGCCTCTCCAGCCAGGCTGGGCAGCTCCTTGGGGTGGGCACTGGGACCTGTGGGGCTGAGCTGGCCTGTCCCCCTGGCCTGGCGGGGCAGGGCTGAAGGAATGTGGCACTGCTCAGTGCTCTGTGCTCACTGCAGTCACCAAGGGCTGGGGATCCAGGCCAGGAAGGCTGAGCCAAACCTCCCCCAGCCTGCATGAAGGGGTGCAGCATTTATAACGTGAGCTTTTCAAACCTTCAGACCCAGCATCAGTCCATGGGAAGAGCTGGGGGATGAACTGGTGCCATGCTGGTGCCAAATGGAAGGTTTGACAGGGCAGGACTCCAGCCCTGTGCTGTTGGCTGAATCAACCCCAGCACTTCTGGGATCACTGGGATGGAGTTGGATTCACGCAGACCTCTCGTGGTTTTCCTGCCTCGCCACTGTCAAGGCCTGTCTGTGTTTTTTCTCCCTCTAAGGCTTCTCTCCCTCCACTGCCATCATTTGAATCATTCTCACTGGGATGGGGCCTTGGAGATGTGAGCAGGAACCTTCAGGGGGAAGGGAATGTCTGCAGAGCACCAGGGCACAAACCCTGCTTCTCATGCTCAGTCTGAGTGGTAAGAAAATCCTGCTTTATCCCCACAGAGAGAGAAAGAGTAAGAAGGGAATTAGAATCCAAACTAAAATAAATAAAATGAGCATTCTTGGTCGCTGGCTGGAACCCATCTTTTCTCACACTTTGAAGTTCATACTCTGGCAAAGGAAGAGCCTGCACATGAAATCTGGCCTCTGACTGAGGAAGGTCAGAGCAGGGAGAAGGTCTGGATGAAGGCACCTCAAAGGGTTGGAATATTTTCCTTACCTGAAATGCTGGATGAAGCCTGGCTCAGGAATTTCTTCCCCATTAGGTGAATATCTTTGTCCTTCTGCCACAAACTCTGGCAGAACAAAGCCGTGATCAAGCCCTGTGCCTGTCTGCTTTTGTTGATGGCTATTTATTTCCCTTCCATTGCTCTTGTTTTGTTCTCTTGGCTCACAGGCCTGGCTGCTGCTCCAAACCAGTTAATTCTCCCTAGGAGCTGCACGGGCCCAAGGCCTACATGATATTTATAAGCTGCAAGGATCTCCCCAGGCAGCCTGAGGAATAAAGGATTCCAGTCAAACAGCTACAAGGAGATGCTCCAAAACAACCTCAGAGAGGGAACACAGAGAGGTGGAACATCACCCATTCCCCCTTGCTGAATTTTAAAGACACCACAGCTCCTGGAGCCATGGGACGGGAGGTGATTATTCTTTATCCTGTGATCCCTCATGTTTGCAGCACAAGGAGGGAATGTCCTGCTTTCCTCTGCTGTCTGAACGTGTGTTTGAAGAGCTTTTCAGTCAGGTCCCCGCAGTTTGATGGAGGGAGGAGCAGCAGGACAGGCTGGGGCTGGGGCTGGATGGCCACGGGTGCAGCAGGGACAAACCTCAGCTGGCCAGGATGCCAGGCAGGGATGGATAAGAGGTGACACCGGAGCAAAACTCCTCATTCTCGATGATTTTTAAACAAAAATAAAATCTCTTTGTATATTACTTTACCGATACTCTTGCTTTGTTGTTGCTATTAGAAGTGACTGACAAGCCTCTCCAGCTTTGCTTTATGGCTTTGGATGATTCATTAAACAATTTTTGTTGTTTTCCCTCCTTGGATAAAGCAGGGAGGCTCTGTCAGTGACCGTGGGTGCTTCCTGCCCTTCCCTGTGCTGCTGTCACCCACGGAGGACACCAGGAACGTGCCCATGGCTCTGCTGGTCCCACACCCCCAGGGATCCATGGCCCAAGTGCTGCTGTGTGCCTGAACAAAGCTGGGCAGGAAATGTTTTTCCCAGCTAGAGAAACATTTTGTTCCCATTCTGTGCTTGAGCCAAATGGGGTTTTCTTGAGGCTTTTTTTTCTTTTTCTAAACAAAGGAATAAGTAAGCAAACATGTCTGCAAGGAGCTGATTGAAACGGCCGAAGCCCAGCCAGTGGACTTGCTGAGGACTTTGGAAGGATGTGAAAATGCAGTTTTCTGACCCAAATCAGGCTCATGACCTGAAACTAGGCCTTGCACACACAGGGCATCACCAAGTTGCAGGCAAGGCTGGGATGGGGTTTCTTCCCTGGAAAGTCCATCCCTAGCAGAAGTCACTCCCAAAGCACTCCCAAAGAAGGTTTCTGTTTTGATAACATTCCATTTTCCAGGGAAAAATATTTTTATCTGAAAGCTCCCCACGCTGTTTGCCCACAGCCTGACACTGTTCCCTTGGATTTCCATCCCCAGGGACTGGAGGATGTGTGTGCAGGGAATTCAGCCTGCCTGGGCTGTGGGGAGAGGCACACCAGCTCTGCTGGAGATTAGGGCAACCATGCTGCTGTCCCTGGCAGGGATGTAGCACTGGGGGTGCCTGTGTGCCCTGGGAACTGATGGCTGTGCTCCTGTTGGTGACTCAGGGACCACAGCCCATGTGGAGCCAGCACCTTTCCCAGCCTGGAGGTCAGAAATGCCTCGAGGCACCTGGGCATCAAGTAATAACAGCTAAATTCATGGCACAGGCAGGGTTTTATCCCAGGATGGTGCAGAGAACTGCAAGGCATCATTGCAATGTCCTCCCTTCTTCCACCACCTCTTCCAGGGCTTGGATCCACATCATCCACATCCACATCACCATTGCAATGTCCTCCCTTCTTCCACCACCTCTTCCAGGGCTGGGATCCACATCATCCACATCCACACCACCATTGCAGTGTCCTCCCTTCTTCCACCACCTCTTCCAGGGCTGGGATCCACATCACATGGGACACTGTACATCCTGGAAGGGGACAGGGATCTGGATTCAGCACACCACAGTGGAAATCTGGGAAGTGCCAACTCCCTGGCCCTAAAGGGAACAGCACCCAGGGTCACAGGCACTGGAGCTAAGATGACCAACGTGGGAAAATGACTTTCAGTTCGTTGTCATGTTCTGCTTGCTTCTCTTTCCGTGGGCAAAGCTCAGCCATGGGAGCCCAGGCCAGCTCAGCCATGGCTGGGAGTTCAGCTCTCTCCAGCTGCTCTGGAGCCCTTTGGAGGACAAATCCACCTTGCAGGATCCTCCTCTGTCAGGATTCTGTGTGGAGCTGACAGAAAAGGCATCTCAGCGCATCTGCCTGGACACAGATGAAATACCCATTTGAAATTCGGGATTATGTGCTACACTCATCTCTCCCCTCGTGCTGGGGGAGGCAAACAGGCACCCCCTCGCCCCTCTGTTGGGGCTCATCCCAAGCAGGGCCATGGACAGGGACAGAGGGGATGGCTGTGGCTGTGTCTGGAGACCAAGCAGAGCCTGACTGCTGTCCCTCAGCAGGGCGGCCTGGCAGCCCCCCCAGAGCTGGACAACTGCATTTGGGTTAGAGCCCTTTTCCCTTTAAGGCTAAGCCCAGCACAGGGTGCAATTCCAGAGCTCTGATCCCCTCTCCCCTCCCATGGCTGTGCTGGGGATGAGCACCACAGAGGAGTGAGATGAAGGGAAGGGCTCCCAGCTCTGGGATTGCTCCCTGCTGAGGTGGCAGAAGGGATTGATGTGGCACACGGAATCCTGTGCCAGGAAGGACACACAGGAGATATTCCCAGGGGCATTCCTGGCCATGTCCTGGGGTCAGTCAAGTCTCACATACTGCCCTGTGGTCCTACAAAACACACAGCACACACAGATCATATTCCACATCCCTCTATTCCAGCCCAGCTCCTGCAGGATGCTGCTTTCCATCCCAGTTGTCTGGGACACAGACACAGCAACCTTCTCTTCCTGGTGTTGTGGTTATTTTTATTTAGTTATGGTCACACTTGGAGCCTTTGCAAAGCTCAAAGTGCCTCATTAGGAAGGGAAATGACCTTTTCTAGCCCTGCTTCAGTTCCCCTGAGTATGGCGAGGCTGATATTTGTTAATATTTGTAAAGAGCTCTGAGTCCCTCAGATGGAATATCTGTCATGGAAAAATGAGCTGGATTATTATGAAGAGGTTCTGGCCCAGTTAGCAAATGGCTTTTCCCATCTGTGAGAGCAGAACAGGCTGCTGTGCCAGGGAACTCTGCTTTCCTTCGGAAAAGCTCTAACAGGTTGCTCCAGGCACAGGAAGGTGCTCAGGAACAAAATGTGCCCTTCTTGCAACTTGTATTTTGTGTATTTTGAGGGAGAAAATAGGGTATTATAAACTCAGGACTGCTTGACCAGGTTCTAATACTGAATTCCCTGTGAAACCACACACTAGGGGCATTTAATCTCCATTAAAAGATCAATTAGGTTTATCAACAGATAAAAGATTATCTGGGGCATTACACAAATACAACACAATTTATTACCAGCTGGTAAGTAACCTCTAATGAATTTTTAAACACTTCCCCATAAATTACAAATAAACTACAGTCCTATAATTATGTTAGAGTTTTGATTCTCCAGTTAAGTTCCTATGAGATTGCTCTTTACTATTATCCATAATTATTTAGGATTCTGTTACTGTAACCCAGATCTGGGGAAAGTTGTGTGTTCTAAAAATTAATTTTCAGCACAGAAAATGCATTTGTCATCTTAAGAATGGTCTGGGCATTTATATGAAGATCAGGTTGAGAAAAGCACTCTTGATTTAATGCTGTGCATGATCAATGAGGCTTCTCGTTCATAAACCTGGAAATATGTGAGGTCTCTGTTCAATTTCTTGTTGAATTTGGGACATTTCTTCACCAGGTATTAATTGTGGTCTCCTGAAGTGCCCATTTTCCTTTGGATTTGTAGCTCTCAGAACTGTACCTACAGCTCCCTTTGCTCTATTTCATGGCAGTGTAGAACTCACACCTGTTATGTGCATTAAGGATTTCAATTTTGGACTAAACTGAGGCACGAAAAGCTTCCTCAGGCCCTGAGCACAATTCAGTGTCACTCAACCCCTGATCTCCAGCCATAGAAGGTCTGAGGCACCTGCTGGCTCTGGCTCTTCCTTTGAAAACAAACTGAGCAAGAGGAATAAAACCCTGCAAGCCAAGGCCATCACTGAGCCCCAGGGACTGACAGTGCTTCCCTGTGAGGCCCTACAGGTCCTTTAACCCCAGTGTCTCATCTATTGGCACTATTGGGATTATTGGGAAGGACAATCTCTGTGGGCAGCTGTGGAGTTTCCACTACTCTCCCATTATCAGTGTGTTGTGTACATTAAAAGCCATTTTTCTGCTCTGTGCATTGAAATAGCACAGAATAGAATAGCACTGCTCACCTCAGTGCTGGCTGCACTTCCTGAAGTGTCCCTTCCATGCTCTGGGACATCTCCTGGGACACTGTCACCAGTTTGGAGCCCTCACATGCTGAGGCTGTGCTGGCCCTGGAGGCTCCTGTGGCTGGAGGAGCAGCCCTGACCCAGGAACAGACTGTGACCTGCTGGGCTGGAGGGAAAAGGGGAACATTGCTGTGGCTGGAGTGCCCATCCCTGCTGAGATCCTGCCTGGCACGGCCAGGGCAAAGGCACAGGGATGTGGCATGGAGGACCTGTCTGCAGCCAAGTGCCAGGAGACAATGCCCAGGTGAGAAATCCACGGGAGATCAGGGTGGCAGCCGTGCCATGTGAATAACACCATGAAATAATAAGTAAATACTAATACCACTGGGGTTCCTTGAAATATCCTATCCAAACAAGGGATTTCCTCTGTGCCCCAAGAGTGAGGGAGGCCCAGCAGTGGCTGCCACGGGAGGGGAGGGCAGGGAGGATGGAGGTGGCATTCATTCTGGGAGGATGGAGGTGGCATTCTGGGGGGATGGAGGTGGCATTGCAGGAGGGTGAAGGTGGCATTCCAGGAGGATACAGCGAGCAGCAGAAAGAGAACCCCAAAACGCTAAATAACTGGGGAAAGGCAGGCACAGAGAGTGCTCTTGCAGAGAAGAGAGGTGCTCCTTAGGTGCTGTCCCTCTGTGTTCCCTTTCCAGTGTCCCGGAGCCCCGGGAGCAGCTGCCCCTGTGCCCGGCGGGGAGCGGGGCCGGGGCTGGGGAAGGTGTCACCACCTGATGCTGCCGGAGCTCCGCGGGGACAGGCGATGCTGGCAAGCAGCGGGAACTCATTTCTTTGCCCCATCTCAGGCAGCAGCAACAGGAAATCCAGGAGCTCTGCGAAATGACAGGGAGGGAGAGAGAGAGTGAAGTCCCCTTGCCTCGGCTGGTGACGTCTCTCCTTCCTCCTTTTTTTTTTTTTTTTTCCTGTCCCTATAAAGAATCTCGGGCTCGCATCAAACTTCCCTGCGAAAGGCAAGGGAAGGCGGAGGGTGGGGGAACGGCAGAGAGCAGAGCCAGGCGGGCTCCGGCCATGCCCCAGCCCCGCTGCCCGCCCGCCGCCGGCCCCGGGCGCTGCGCGGTGCCCCCGGGCAGGTAGAGCCAGGTGGCACCGGGCACCTCCCGCTGCTCCCGGGAGCCGAGGCTCCTCCTGGCTCCCGATCCCCGCGGCACCTGCACCTCCTGGAGAAACACATCTTTGCGGCTCGGCCGCTTTATCCCAAACTCCGGGCAAAGCGCTGCTGGGAGCAGCCGCTCGCTGAGTGGAGGAAACTTTTCCCAAACTTTTTCTGGTGTTTTTGCTTTGCTTTTTGAGTTACTCCGCGCCAGCCAGGAAGGCTGGGGAGGCTCCTGAGGCAGAGCAGCGCTCCCCTCAGACACCCCCGGGTGCGGGGAAAGAAGGAATAAGGTGACTGCGGAAAGGGGGTGAAGGAAAAACTCAGAACCTCGGGAAGAAAGGAAGGCAAACGCAACCCGCAGCCCCAGGATGAAGCAGTGAATGGAAAGAACAATTTAACTGGGATCAACAAGTGGGAACTCCTGCGCGCCTTGTCCTTCCCCTCGCTCCCCGCTCCAGCTCTCCCAAACTTCTCGCTGGGCAGGAAAACTCCTCCGGCGGAGCCGCACCAGGCACGGAGCCGGGATGCTGCCCCGGCCGAGAGCCCTCCTGGCCCTGTGTGCCCTTCAGGGGCTGCTGCTGCTGCACGGTAAGAGCCGCGGCCCGGGGACACGGGGGGGACAGGGCAGGACGAGCCGTGTGTCGCTACCCCCGGCGCGGTGCCGTCCCCCGGGGGCCTCGGGAGAGCGCTCGGTGATGCTTTTTGGACGCTTTGGTTGCTGCTCCGCCGTCCCGTGAGGTGTCACCTGCCGTCCCGGTGAGTTGTCACCTGCCAGCCCGTGAGGTGTCACCTGCTGGCCCGTAAGGTGTCACTTGCCCTCCCGGTGAGGTGTGACCTGCCAGCCCGTGAGGTGTCACCTGCTGACCCGTGAGGTGTCACCTGCCAGCCCGTGAGGTGTCACCTGCTAACCTGTGAGGTGTCACCTGCCAGCCCATGAGGTGTCACCTGCTAACCTGTGCGGTGTCACCTGCTAACCCGTGAGGTGTCACCTGCTGGTCCGTAAGGTGTCACCTGCCGGCCCGTGAGGTGTCACCTGCTGACCCGTGAGGTGTCACCTGCCAGCCCGTGAGGTGTCACCTGCTAACCCATGAGGTGTCACCTGCCAGCCCATGAGGTGTCACCTGCTAACCTGTGCGGTGTCACCTGCCAGCCCGTGAGGTGTCACCTGCTGGTCCGTAAGGTGTCACCTGCCAGCCCGTGAGGTGTCACCTGCCGGCCCATGAGGTGTCACCTGCTGGTCCGTGAGGTGTCACCCACCTGAGAGCCCTGGTGGCAGGGGCAGGTGCCACCGCTCCGCCTCCGAAGCCAGCTGACGCCTCAGGTGTCACACCTCCATTAGAAGTGATCTTTGGGAATCGAGGTTAAAAACGAAACCTCCTCGGAGGTGTTGCACACAAAGGTCAGATTTTAATGGGTGTTTCCCCTCGGGGTTTGGCCGCTCAGTTAAAAATAGCGACTTGTGAGTGTTCGCCAATTTGTGGCGTTTTTCCCTCGATGTGGGAGGGTTTCTGCTTGTGTTTGATCACTTGAGGCAGAGCTGAGGTTTTAAAGGGAGGAGCTGTCTGGGAGTGCCTGGGTTATCCTAGCCCACCTTGGAGCCGTGGGCACCAACATCACAGGCAAACCCCGATTCTCTTGGACATTCCAATTCTGATTCTTTGATATTTCAATTTTTGTTCACCTGGCTCTCCGCTGCTTTTCCCTTCTCAGGTGCCAGGTTAGATTCCCTGCTCTCCAAAACTCATTTTCCTTTGCAGCAAACTCCCTGTCCCCCTTGGATTTATTCCCAATTTTCGCTGCTATCAGAAAAGCCAAGAGGCAGGTTAATGAGATTTGGGAGAGCTTTTCCATCTGCCATATGACTTTTCATTATCTCATTAAGCATGAGGATTTTGCTGGATTACTGAGCTATTCATTCATGACGCTGCAAATTGTGTAAGGGAGCTGGGCTGTTGTTTGTTGGGGAATTCCTTCTGACAGAAAGGACTTTTTAAAAATTGTTTTTGGATGGTGGATGTATTGCACAGCACGAAGCTGTTGTTCTTCAGCATAGCATAATCTTTTCATAGTTAAGAGGATAGCTTCTTAAGGAGCATCGCTGTCCTTGATTTTCTTGGATTCATTCAGGGATTTAATGTATTCCTTCTGCAGAAAGGGACTGATGGGCAGGCACGAGCCCCAGGGAGTTGCACATCTTCCCCACAGTTACCTGCAGAATGAATAGGTTGGGAAAAGGCTCAGGAAAAGCTGAAACAGCAAACCTGGCAGGTGGAAAGGAGCCCCTCCAGCAGGAGTCCTCAGGATCCAGTGTCTGTGCCAGCCGCAGGGAATCAGGAAATCAGGGAATCAGGGAATTGGGAAATTGGGAAATCAGGGAATCAGGAAATCAGGGAATCAAGAAATCAGGGAACCAGGGAATCAGAGAATCAGGGGATCAGGAAATCAGGGAATCAGGAATTGGGAAATCAGAGAATCAGGGAATCAAGGAGTCAGGAAATCAGGGAATCAGGAAATCGGGAAATTGGGAAATCAGGGAATCAGGGAGTCGGGAAATCAGGGAATCAGGGAATCAGGGAATCAAGAAATCAGGGAATCAGATAAATCAGAGAATCGATAAATCAAGAAATCAGAAAATCAGGGCATCAGGCAATCAGGAAATCAGGGAATCAGGGAATCAGGAAATCAGGACATCAGGGAATTGGGAAATCAGGAAATCAGGACATCAGGGAATTGGGAAATCAGGAAATCAGGACATCAGGGAATTGGGAAATCAGGAAATCAGGGAATCAGGGAATGAGCCCTGAGCCAGGCCAGCCACCAGTGGCACACCTTGAGCTGCACCTGGAGCGGTGTGGGAAGCTCGGCAGCCCAGGGAGGATTCCCAGGATTGCTCAGCTGGCTGACACGTGCAGGAGCAGCCAGCTGCATGCTCGGGGAGTTCTGACCTCTGAACAGGCTGGAAAAATGGCCTGAAATCCACTGTGGATTGTCATGGATCACAGAGGGATAATTGCAGGTGTTTGGGAGATGGGAGAGAATGTGATGTGCCCGAGTGTTCCTGAGGCTCCAGGGTGAGTCTGGGACTGAGGAGCTCAGGGAAAAGCTGCCCACACTTCAGGGCTGCTCGGGCCCTTACTAGGTTCCTTTCCTAATCATTTTGGCCCTAATAACTTCGGAATTTGGTCCAGATTCCTTTAGCCATCAGTGCCAGGCACAGAGGAGGCCAAGAGAAGGCAAAGTCTGCATTCTGTGACACAGGGAAGAAGGCAGGACAGTGACTGTCCCCACAGGCAAAGGCTGATGAGGGACTTGGAGGCAGCACTGTGGATGCCAGGAGCTTCATTAGGAGGAGATAACACATGAGCAGAGTCTCTGGGTGCCCTCATTAGGCTGGAAGCCAAAGGGAGATGGGGCCAGGAAGGCTGAGGATTTGGGATAGCACTGGTGTTACTGAGGAATTAACTCCTCACCACCTTGCCCTCAGGGTTCCTCTCCAGCACTGAGCTCGGTAAAGCTCTGCTCGGCCTCCCCAAAGCCTGGATTTGTCCTTCAGCTGGAGGGGAAACCTTCCTGGGACCTCAGAGAGGCAGAGCTGTGCTGAGGAGGCTGACTGATTCGAATCCAAACAATTCCATCTGCAATGCAGACAGAAGGAAAGCCCTACAACTGTGAGAGATTCTCAGTGCCGAGGTGTCGACTCCTTAGCCACTTTCCTTTCAAAATTCATCTCCAGCTATGAACTTGATGCAATTCTAGCAATTACATTTAGCCAGCTCTCCTTTGAAGAACTCCTCAGTTATCTTTAAATTCCCTAAATTAGGGAATTTAAAGATGTATTTAAAGATATATTTAAAGGTGTATTTTAGAGTAAGGTGGGAAATCCTTGGGTTGATGTTTGTGTGGTTTCTTCCCTCTGCTGAAAGCCCTACAACTGTGAAAGCTTCTCAGTACTGAGGTGTCGACTCCTCAGCCACTTTCCCCCCAAAATTCATCTCCAGCTATGAACTCGATGCAATTCTGGCCATTACATTTAGCCAGCTCTCCTTTGGAGAGCTCCTCAGTTATTTGGGGCTTTCAGCAGAGGGAAGAAACCACACAAACATCATCCCAAGGATTTCCCACCTTACTTTAAAATACACCTTTAAACATATCTTTAAACACATCTTTAAATTCCCTAATTTACTTCCATGAATATCATTACATTTCCACTTTCCTTGTGTTCATTTTCCACTTCTTCTCAGCCCCTCAGAGCCCTGGCTGGGGCCTTGCTGCTCAGAAATTCCCTTTGCTGTGGTACTGATGGTGCAGATGCCAACAGCTGGCACAGGTTTTGGGTATGGAGTGGGATGGTTCATAATCAACCTTTGGAAAAACAACCTGCAAAGAAATCCTTACACCTTAAATTGTGCATGAAAAATTCAGTATATTTTACCTGCTGATGTGATCACCAGAAAGCTTTTAATATCTGAGCAATCCAAGTCACTTTTCAGGTATTGGAATAAACTCAGCTGTTTCAGTGCTTTAACACTGGAAATTATTAAAGATTGCAGAATAAAAATCAGGTCCTGCCCGATCGCTCTGAAATTAAAGTGCATTTGAAATGGATTTTTTTGGTGTTGTTTAATTTTGCAACGTCTTCTACAAATTGAATAAACTGGATGGGCAATGAAGCTTGTTAACACAGAGATTTCAATTAAACCATTTATCAGTAGATAAAAGCTCCAGGAGCTCAGATTCCTCTCCATTTTCCAGCTGGGATGGTCACAGTGTCCAGCAGGACGAGTGTGGGCTCAGAGCTGTGCCAAGGCAGAGGCACTGAGGGGTTGCTTTCCCAAAAAATGTGTCTCTTAATTGGTGTTACTCCCAAACATTTGCTTTGCTGTGGGAAAATGTTCCAAAAAGCAGAGGAGCCCTTTTTAGGATGGTGATATATGAGCCTCCTGCTGGAGCCGCCACGTTCGAAACCAACTGGAAATCTCTTTATACCAATTCATCCATTTAAGGCAAGGAAAAAAATGTAAAGTATTTCTGAGTAGTCCCTGAACTTCTGAAAAACAGCATCGTGCCCGAAAGAATACTGAGACAACCACCCAGGCTGTTTGCTGAGGGTTTCTGGTGAAAGAACTTGCAGTATTTCCTTTTAAATGGTACAAAAGATTTATCGCTGCACGTTGGTCTGCTCTGAGTGAGAGCAACGGGGTCCATTTGGGTTATCTCTGCCCTTTCACACATTCCCTGAACTGCTCATTTGATGACAAATTATTTGTGCAAAGCGATAGCTCAGTCGACAGCAGTTTGAATGAGCACCTCAGCTCGGGCTGAAAACGGAATAGTTTTGTTGTTAATAGGTTTGTGCACAAGGTTTCCCAGCCCAAGGGGAGATTCCCCAGGTCCAGCCAGGGGAAGGTGATCTGTGCTTGTGGAGGTTTGTCTCCCACACCTCCACTGCAGTTTGCAGGAGGGTGAGAACCTGCTCTATCCCAGATTTGTTGAAGGATCTTTTCCCTCCCGAGGCATTTGGAGGTGCGGTGCAGGAAGGGTCACTTGATCCCCAGAACAAGGACAGGGGGACAGAGAAGCTCTCGGTTTACACTGCAGAGTTTGGGGGCTGCAGCAGCCACCTGCATTTTTTAAAGCTACCCAGGCCATTTCCAGGAGGCAGCGCTGGGCTTTCAAAGGGAGCATGGGGAGGACACTAAGCACAGCCCCACCGAGCTCCATGTGCTCACTTTGGTATTTCCTCTGATCCACCTTTCCTTTCTTCTCCAGACCAGCCTGATGTCACTGGAATGGGAATTAGGAGTGGAAGTAATTAAGGGATATTGGAGTAGCTGAACAGCAGCTAGGATTGAAATAAATGTGTCCCTGGTGCTTTCCTTCAGAAGGCTCTGAGTGCCCCTCAAGACATTCCCGTTCCTTGTTTGGGAAGAGCACCCAACTGTCCTCAGTCACAAAAGAAATGTGTGCAAGACAGAACTGAGCTCCCTGTTAGGCACTTCTTGAATTTCTCTTTTTAAGGACACCTAGGAAAGAGTAGAAGCTGCCAAAATCCACTAGGTTTATTGATACCAGATAATAACTGCCAAGGTTATTATCTGGAAATGGCCTTTAAGAGAAGTGGCTGCTCGAGGCTTGCCCCAGGGAGCAGGGCTCCAGCAGCAGAGCTTGCACAAATAGCACAAATCATGGCAATCAAGGTTTCTGCACAGGGTGAGACCTTCGAGGCTTGTCCAGGAGCCTCTTCCTCAAGTGGGGAAGGAGGAAGGATTGGGAGCAGCCTGATCTCATGAGGCTGTGAGGAGCAGAACTGATGGGATGGTGCAAATTCCTCAGTGCCAGTGCTGGACACCCCAAAGGCTGTGGGAATGGAAATTCTTTCATTCACACTCAGAGGGAGCTGAGCTGCTGCCCTGTGCCACTGTAACTCCTGTTTTAGGCTGTTCCCAACACTGCAACTCTGCAAGAGATGGACAGGGAGCAATCTGTGAATATTTCATGATGGAGTGAGAAAATCCATGGACATCTTTGTGAGTCACTGCAATACGCTCATCCCCAAGTCCTCGGATTAGGCTGTCTTTGCAGCACATTCTTTTTGTCCCCACTACATCCTACATCCCTCTCCTGCTCTCCCCCCCTTTCCTGGATGTCTCCTAAACTCCCCTCAGGGCTCAGGATTCCTTGAATTTTTACATTAGGAGAAGCCAAGAGGAATTTCTCAGCCCTTCCACAACAGGGGTCTGCACAGTCTCTCTTCTTTGTCCCAAAATGAATTTTGCTTTTACAATTTTTTCTGGTGCAGAGATTTCTGGGGGAAAAAAAAAACCAACAAAGTGGGACTGCTCAAGACCTGCAGCTGAATCTCTTATTTTCTGCCAGCTCTTTGTGTTCCTGCTGTAGTGAATTTTTACAAGAAATCATTTTTGCAAGCCCCCCCAGTATCTGGAAATGCAGGAGGAAATCTCATATATGGATGGGGTGTGTGTGACCACTGCCCAGGGCTTTTGTTTTGGCTCCAAGCAGCAAAGTTTTAGCACTGAGTCCTTGAATGAACAACAAGGGAAGAACCTCATCTAACCCTGCAAACGATGGAAGTCTGAAAAAGCCACTTTTCCTTTGTGCCCTGCAGGGAATGGCAAAAGCACATGGCCCCCAGATTTCAAAATTCAGCCAAAACCCACAGTGAGGCCCAGAATGTAAAGGAAATATAGGGACCAGCCTTCTATTTTAAGACCACTTGCCTTTGTCTTCTGCATTTCCACATAGGTTTCCTTAGATCTTCCTGTGTTTTTCTGAACTGTGGGAACGTGATTGCCAAGGAAGTGGAGAGGGGAGTTTTCAGCCCTGCTGGGATTGTTCTTGATTTGAGGGTCAAGGAAGCCTGACCTAGTCATTACCTGTTCCATTTTTACAAAATCACCACGAATCTCAACCACCTCAGCCAAAACGTTGGCTTCCTTAGAGCCCACAGCTCAGGAATCGCTCACCTGGAATTCTTCCTCTCGGATGCACCAGGGTCAGCTCGCAGGAAAAGCACCAATGCTTTGCCCATTGCTCTGCAGCCCTGAGGAAAATCGGATTGCTCCCAGGGATACTCCACACACTCACAGAAACAGCTGAGCTGTGAGCCATTCATCCTGTTTGCTCTTAATTCAGAGCTCATTAGCTGAAATCAGGGCTGAATACACTAATTTAGGAGTTAAAGCAATTTCCTCCCAGTCCCCAGAAGCTGCGGTGGGGATATGAGTGTGGGCCTGCCCGGAATCGCTGTTCTCCTCCTCAATTCCCCCCCAGCTACCGAAAAGGGCTCACTTTGGCCTTTTGTGAGCATCCTGGAAGCTGATCCTGAGCCTGCATTTCCCCTTTTTGGGCTGGGCAGGGCAGGGGTCGGTGTTTCAGCCCTTTAATGTGCAGACACCCCTGCAGAGCATCCCCTGGGCGCTGTAAAATGTGATTTTCCCCTCTGCTTCTCCACTCACTCCTGCAGCTGCCAGGAGCAGCTCCCGCAGGAGCCATCACACACAGTAGCCACAGTAGCCCTTGGAAGCCCCTGGAGTGGGCAATCCTGATTCCTGCAGCCTCCGTGCAGGAAAAGGCTGCTGGAGACAGCAGCCCCCTCTCTTTTGGAGCAGGAAGGTGCACACGGCTGGGGCTGGAAGGAGGGGAGGAAAGCCCTGGGGATTTTCTGCTGCAAACCTCGAGGTTTCTCTGCCTTTCCTTGCAGCAATATAAATCCCACAGGTGCCCTATTGGGTCCTTGGCAGATCCCCCTGCACTTAGGGAAGGGCACCCACTGCTGCTCCACTCCTCAGTTATTTGATTTGCAAAGACGAGGGAAAGGATTTCAGGAGCTTCCACTGCTTTGCTTCTTAACCCATGAGGAATATCAGAAGAAATAATAAAATCAGAAGAAATCAAGAAAACAGGTGTGGGGAGCAATGCTTTTCCCAGCTCTCGGAGGCAAGATCTCTTTTCCCAGCTCCTTCTGGATGTGGACGAGGCAGGGAAGTGGTGTCAGCTCATGACACAGCAGGACTGAGCCTGGGCTGCTTGGAAGGCTTTGGGACAATTAAAGGATGATTCAAGTCAATGTAAACAATGATGTCAGCCTGAGGACCTTTGGAACACAATTTAAGCTATTACATGGTGTGAAGCAGAGAGAATCAGGTAACCTTTTGGCCTGGCACATTTTTTCTCTGCAAATGGATGATGTCTGGATTATTTTCATGTTCACGCACTCGGGGCAAGCTTTGCCTCTCACTCACACAGGTTTAAGGCTGTGCTTGGCTGAAGACAATAGCCTGTCTTTGAATTGTCCATTGTATGACTGAGAACATTTATTTTATTCTGGTTTTTTACACGTTTTGTGGTCAAATCTGGGGGAGAAAAGGGCTGACTGAAAGCTGCTCCCTCACTGCACTCTTTGTAAAGGTAGAGATCTCAGTGATCTTGCTGGAAAATCCTGATTTGCTCCACTGTGAGAAAGCAAAATAAGCTGCTGATTTTCCAGTGGTGAAGGGAAGCCAGAGTGGGGCTGAGCCTGCAGCAACCTGCAGCTGTGTGAGGCAGCAGGAGAACCCCTCCTGCTATTTCCTCGCACTGATTTTGGCTGCACAGACCCTGTTCTGCTCAGGCTGCTGGAGACTCCCAGGCTTTAAACACCTTCCCTTCAGTCTGGGCCTATTTTCTGTCGAGTAAGGGCAGAGCAAAAGGGTTTGGCCCAACAGGAATTCCCAGAGAGAGTGATTAATCCCCAAAATCCCATGTCAGCATGAAGGGAGGGATGGCTGGGGCAGAGCTCCTCTGCCTGGCAGCTCCCATCTCCCTCTGGTTTCTCCCAGCTCCTTGTCCCACTCCGTGGGGACTTTTCCAGGAATAATGACCCCGTGGGTCTCTGGGAAAGCAGGTCCAGGTGTTACCACGAAGCTCTAATGGTTCTGTTAACAGTTTTATTACTTAATCCATCAGCAAGGAGACAAACGGAGCCTGCAGTGGGATGGATTTATGGGTTTGGAATTGCTGTGGCGTTTCCAGGCTGTGCTCACATTTGGAATGTTCTCTCCTGGCTTTCCCAACCAGACAAATAAACATGAGCTCAGTTTTCTGGGTCGGTTTGGGCAATACCAGCCCTGCTCTAATGAGGGAAGGGCAGGGTGAGATGGAAGAGCCAGGATGGCACAACTCCCGGCGTGGAGGGACTGCCTGGGAAGGAGAATTTGGGAGAACAAGAGGCTGCTGAGCAGGGCTTGGCCAGGGCTCCCCTTCCAGCTCCAGTGCTGTAAACTCCAGTCCCCATCAGAGTCATTATGTCCACAAGGCTGAATTCTCCTCATTATTCCTATGGAGACAAGGGATTGTTCTGATCTGCTTTATCTATTCTGGTCTATTGCAGCTGCTTCACCTTTTTTATTGTTTTCTTCTTTCTATTTGAAGAGGAATACTCAGACCCTCTTGGTGAAATGCCATAATTGATTTAATTTGGTCAATCATATAGCATGGGCCTTCTTCTGGTTACTGCGGTTGCTCTCTATTGAACTTTGGGCATTACTATGGTGGTTATACTATTATTATTATTATTATTATTATTATTATTATTATTATTATTATTAAAAATAAATGTACAACTTTATTTCCTCCTGTTCTGCATGGCATGTCAGGGCTGGTGCACAGTGTCACCCAGGGCAGGCTCCCCAGGCAGGCACCACGGCATCCCACAAGTCCACAAGCACAGGCTGATGCTCCCAAGAGAAAGGTTTTCCTTCTCCCAGCACAAGAATATGTGCACAATTTATTTTAACCTTCTCCAGGACAGAATCTCTGCCTTTCTGGTGGGTTTCTGGCAGAAGGACAAAAGAAGAGGAAAGGAGTTTTGTCCGGGTCTCAATCTCAGTTTTCATTTGCCAAATCTGTCCTGCACTCAGGAGAAAATCAGGGCAGTACAGATGAAAATTCTGTGCTCAGAGTGGGATTAGTGGAAAAGCTAAAGCCGAGCTGGTTTTGATTTCCATGGAGGAGATTTGGCACAGCCACTGTTCAAGGCCATTCCACTGCACAATACCTTTGAACTTCAAAATGAATGTCGACTTTGAAATCCTACCTGGGTTTGTGGTCTGGCACTGAGCAGTGCAGCTCTGAGCTTCTCCCTTTGTGCCTGCCTGGGCCATGTCATCTTTAATGCTGAGGGTCCAGTGCTGCACATTCTGTCTGAGGGAAACCCAAAGGCTCTGTCCTGTACCCCTGGGATTGCAGTTACAGGTTCCAGACACTTCTGATGGAGTGGGAACTCTTCCCAAGCATTCATTTTGCAATGGCAGATAGTATTGACATCATTAACTCCACCTCTGTTGTGATTCAGGATAAACACCTGAATCAACCACGGAGCTAAAGCCTTGCAGAGCCTTTTTTTGGGCTGCTGATTCCTAAATTCCCAGGCTGACCAATAGATCTGGCCTTGTCTGGTGTCACCAGAATCTCCTTCAATTTAGAGCTAAGCCAACCAGGCTTTAACAGAGACAGGAGAGCCCAGAGCAGCACAATTCCTTTAGTCATCTTTCCTGTTTGAAATTCTTTTGCTTATCTCAGTTCTGCTCTTGCCATCTGCTGGTACTGAAAGCAGAGTGGTGGCCCTGGGGCGTGGTGGGATGCAAGGAGAGTATCTCGGACTCAGATCTTCTGCAGTGGATGTGAATAAGGAATTCTCAGGATAAAGGGGTTGAGAGGAATTCTCAGCTTCCACAGGGCAAAGGTCTCCCTCGTGCTCTCCCTTTAATGGTTGGAGTGATGTCCTATAGGGTGCATTGTGCTGCCAGCCTTTCAAAGGCTGCCTTTTTGTTTGGATTCCATATTGTTCCAAGTTAAATGGTAGGAAAAGAGAAATTGCGGCCACCACAACATTCTCTTATAGGTCTATTCATTATAGATCCCCAGAGGAAACTGAGAGTTCCCCTGGACAATGGTCAGATATACAAATGAGCATACATTAACTTGCTGTGCTTCTATAGCTCATTTTGGCTGCGTTTCCTCTGCATTCTTAGGAGCACGAATTCAGCCATCGTTAGGTTTGATGTCTTCCTCTGCCTTGAACTGCTGCCTTGGCAGACATTCTGGGTGACAAACAGCCTCCCTGGATAGTCACAGAGTCACAGAATCACAGAGTCACAGAATCACAGAATCATAGAGTCACAGTCACAGAGTCATAGAACCACGGAGTCAGAGTTACAGTCACAGAATCACAGTCACAGAATCACAGTCACAGTCACAGAAGCACAGAATCACAGAGTCACAGTCACAGTCACAGAATCACAGTCACAGAGTCACAGTCACAGAATCACAGTCACAGGAGTCACAGAAGCACAGAATCACAGAGTCACAGTCACAGAGTCACAGAATCACAGAAGCACAGAATCACAGAGTCACAGAATCACAGAATCACAGAGTCACAGTCACAGAATCCCAGAATCATAGAGTCACAAAATCACAGAGTCACAGTCACAGAGTCACAGAGTTACAGAATCACAGAATCAGTGTCACAGTCACAGAGTCAGAATCACAGAATCACAGAGTCACAGAGTCACAGAATCACAGTCACAGTCACAGAATCACAGTCACAGAATCACAGAATCACAAAGTCACAGAGTCACAGAAGCACAGAATCACAGAGTCAGTCACAGTCATAGAACCAGTCACAGAGTCACGGAATCACAGAATCACAATCACAGAATCACAGAACCACAGAGTCACAGAAGCACAGAATCATAGAGTTACCGTCACAGTCATAGAACCAGAGTCACAGAATCACAGAATCACAGAGTTAGTCTCAGAATGACAGAATCACAGAACCACAGAATCACAGAGTCACAGAATATGTTGAGTTGAAAGGCACTCACAAAGACCATCCAGTGCAGCTCCTGTCCCCCCCCAGGACACCCCAACAATCCCACCCTGAGAGCATTGTTCACAGATTTCTTGGGGAGAGCCACGGAAATGCTCTGTGCAGATGTGCTGGAGCTCTGAGGAAAGCTCTGGAATGGGAGCTCTGGGACCAGGCCAGGTCTGGGGGGTTTCTCTCTGCTGGGTGGGACAGAGACAGAGACAGAGACAGAGGAGCCCCAGGGAGCTCAGGTGAGGTTTCAGTGACCCAGCTGTGGTCTCCTGCCCTTCCAGAACACCCAGGGGATATCCCTGGGGCAGCACCGGCTCCAGCACAGGGCTGCAGCGAGGGATGGAGGAGCACCCAGAGTGTCTGACTGGGAAAAGGCTGATGAATTCCAGCCCTGTTCCCTGCACTGAAGTTTGTAGGTGTCCCCACAGGCCTCCAGTGCATTCTGGCCTTGAATTCCTCCTGCAGCACAGGTTTTTCCCTGCCTTTGTGCCTCTGCTCTTGTGTAAATCAGGGAGATTGGTCCTTCCCTTCCTCCCTGCAGGGATCAGAGATCAATGCTTGGGAGAGAAAAAGCAGCTCAGGAACTGCAGATTTGCTTCATCTTCACTTCCCTCACCCTAGAAAAGTGCACCTGAAGCTGCAGGGACCTGGAGGAGTTGGGGGTTGTGAGGGATGCTGTGCCAGGCTGGGGCTGAGCAGGCAGAGCTCAGGGGCAGCGATGCTCAGGGCTTGCAAGGCTGCATTTCCTCCTGGAGTTTCTCTGCTGTGGTGCCTCCCTCAGCCCCCGGTCTGAGCAATGCAATATCCATGGTGTCCCCACACACTGCGCTGGGGCAGAGTCACTCCAGCACAGCCACGTCCCCAGAGCCTCTTGTTTCCATCCTGACGGCTCCTTCTGGCACGGGGGGATTTGCAGAGCTCATTCCCAGCCCTGATCTCATGGATTCCCCTGCTGGGAGGCTCCAGACCGAGGGTTTGTTCTCATCTCCCCCACGCTGGAGGTGCCTCTTGGAGGGCTCTTGGTGAGCCTGGAAGTGACCCAGGGCTGCTGAGGAGTTCAGGAGGAGCTTCCCCTCCTCCTCCTCCTCCTCCTCCTCGGAAGGAGCCCTCACACACCTACAGCCTCTTGCTGCTGTCAGCAGTAGAAATAAGGTGATCACAGGCGCCAGACTGCAATATTGGATTGGATCTATTGGGAATATTGGATTTATTGAAGCTGAGAATCCAAAGGAGAAATCTCCCTTCTAGCATCTCCCTTGTTCTGGAACTTGCACACTTTTGGGGAAGAGCAGAGAGCTGCAGCTGAGCAGCACCCAGCCAGGGCTCAAAACCCAGCCTGAGCTCCTCCTTGCCCCTTGCTGACTGTATTTGTTTATTATTATTATTATTATTATTATTATTATTATTATTATATATTATTATTATTATTATTATTATTATTACTACTACTATTACTACTACTACTACTATTATTATTATTATTATTATTATTACTATTATTGTTATTTCTTCTTCTTCTTCTTCTTCTTCTTCTTATTATTATTATTATTATTATTATTATTATTATTATTATTATTATTATTATTATTATTGCTGCCATTCGGTGCTGTCCTTTTTCAGCTATGGGTGTTTCCCCACAACAGCTGCACCTCCCCAAACCTGCAGCTAAGGTTTAAGTATCAGCACCCACAGGTTTTAAAGTTTTAAGGTTTAAGTTTCAAAGTTTTAAGGTTTAAGGTTTAAGGTTTTAAGGTTTAAGGTTTAAAGTTTTAAGGTTTGAGTATCAGCATCCACAGCAAATATTCTCACTTTTGGGCACAGCCCATTGGATTTTCACCCTCGGAGGGTGGGCACAGCGGAAAACAGAAGGTGAACAACACCCACATGCAAACAAGACAACCTATTTACAGACCTTCTCAAAGCTCAATACAAAAGCTTTACTGCTAATATTAATATTTGTTAATACTTTGTCTTGAGGAAGGGTGGGAAGAAAGACAAAAAGAGACATTGTTCCTCCTTGGAAAGAGTTTTGTTTTTCCCAAGCAGCAGACCTTGAATATTTACTTTAAGAACTCATTTTTGTGTCTGGTGGGTACAAAACATCTTGGGAGGACAGAGGCCACCAGGACAAAAGGAGCCCAGGAGGGGTCAGTGCTGGAGCTGGGCAGGGTTAGGATTGGGATTAGGGGCAGTGCCAGGGATGGATGGTTATCCATGACAAATATCAGGAATTCCTCACTTGTCCTGCAGCAAAGTTTGTGAAAGCAGCCCAGAAAGGGCCCTGAACCCTCAGCACTCCTTCAGCTCCTTCAGCCCCTGCTTTGGTTTTATGGGACCAATATTGTGTCTCTTTTCTCTTCTCATCTGAAAAAGATAAAATTCTTGAAAGTCAAAAAGTTGATCTGTACATTCACAGAATTGCAATTGCTCAATCTGTTTCCAAGCAATTCCTCTCATTTAAAAGGGAACAACAAAAACAAAATCCAGGCTATCCAGGCCTTTTAATTAAGATGAAAATCCATAGGTAAAGCAAAATTCCTGGGCATTATCAGCTTTCCTGGCTATTATTCTCTCTGTCAGCTGGGCAGTCCATGTGCTGTGTGAGCTGCAGTGCTGAGGGACGCTATCTTCGTGCTCAAAATCAGAATATTCCCAAGCATGTTGTCTTTGGCATGGCCAGTATTTTATCTGCCAGAGCCAACGTTAATGAAAAATTCCTGAAAAATTCCACATTTCAACACTGCAACGCTCTGCTGGGAATAACAATCTCTTGTGACCTCGTTCAAAAGCAGATATGGGGCAGGATACAAAACAGGGAGGGATTTCTGACCCCCCTGCCTTGGATTTGGGGACTTTGGGCTGAGTTTGAGGTGCTTGCCTGCCTTTCTGAGTGATCTCAGAGCTGGCAGGTTGTGAACTCCCCACGGGACCTGCCCCCAAAATCAGGATTTCTGTTGTGCTCTCAGAGCCGTGGGGTTGGTGACACCGAGAACTCCTCAGCCCCAGCTCTTCCAAACAGCAATTCAGAGAGAAATGTCTGCACAGGAGGGGTGTCCCCTCTGGGACAGTGCTGGGGGTGTCCCTGGGACACAGGGCAGGGAAATTGGTGCTCCATGCCAGCACACACCAGCCTGGATGGTTTGTCACACACAGCTTCCTCTCCTCGGTGCAGCAGAGGGGAAAACCCAGGCCAGGCAAATCAAGCTGGGAAAAAAAGCCCAAATCCTGAGTGAAGTGGCCTTAAATCACTGCCACCAACTGCAAAGTGACAGAGCAGGGACTTGGAAGGGACTGATGCACCTGGATTTGCATGAACTGAGTGCTCCCAGGTGGGTTTCCCTCAGGATTTCTGAGCCAGGATTTCTGATGTCTCCCTGCCCTGGAAAAGCTCTTGTCCTTGAGCAGGACAGGCTGGGGCTGCAGGAACTGCAGAGATCCCAACACAGGAGAGAGAGGCATTCTCAGGACACCCTCAGGGGCTGCTGGGTGTGTTCAGGGGGCGTAGGTCACTCAGTGAGTGAGAAATGGGTGCAGAAAGCAAGGAAAAAGCCATGGATGCAGCTCCTCCATGGCCTGCCCAAGCATGGGTCCTTCCTGCTCCATGCACTTTGTGGACCACAGGGCAAGGAAAATCCAGATTTACAGCTCCCAGCCCTCAAACCCAGCGTGTTACACACACATCCAACCTGCCAAAAGGCTGGGAGAGCAGCGAGATTGATCCCCACTGCAGTCAGAGCCTCTGGCAGCGTTTGCTGTCATTGCTGTCACCTGCCTGTCACCCCCGGGATGGGCAGAGCCTGAGAGGGCACAGGTCAGAGCACAGAGCAGAGTCAGAGCAGAGTCAGATCAGAGTCAGAGCAGAGTCAGAGTTCGATCAGAGTTCGATCAGAGTCAGATCAGAGTCAGATAACAGTTAGATCTGAGTTAGATCAGAGTTAGATCAGTCAGATCAGAGTCAGATCAGAGTCAGATCAGAGTCAGATCAGAGTTAGATCAGTCAGATCAGAGTCAGATCAGAGTCAGATCAGAGTCAGATCAGAGTTAGATCAGAGTCAGATCAGCTCGTTCACTGCTGGTTTCCAGCACACAGCCTGGGTGAATGCTCAGCTCTCAGCCCCTCAAGCTCCCCTCCTGCCCAAGTGCCCCTCCTTGGGGGATTTGTTTCGGTGGCAGTGGCTTGGGGAGAGCACAAAACGTCCATGCTGTGCTCTGAGTGCTGCCTGCCCTTCAGCTCTGAGGGGTGCAGAGGGAGGCACAGGCTCTTGCCAATCACAGAATCGCCCAAATATTTATCTCTGCTGAAAACGGTTTGGTGGTTGGATGCAGCCCAGGGTGGGTCTGACGGGGGACACCAAACACGATGTCCATGGGGCAGGGACAGCACATCTGGCACTGCCTGTGTGCTGGAGGAACAGAAATAAAAGAGGCAGAGAGCTCCAGCTGGGGAGTTGTTCGTCCTGCAGCTCCCCAACATCACCAGCAGTGAGAAGAGAGTGCCAGGGTCCCCTGGGGCTGTTCTGTGCTCCCTGTGGGCACCTGCACTCCTTCGTGCATCTGGGGGCTCCAGACTGAAGGATTGTCAAAATTTTTTTTGAGAAGGATTTGCAAGAGTGATGGAAAGAGTGGTGGGGCAAAGCAGGGCAGAGCTGCCAGCATTTACAGCATTTCTCTGATATTTTATTTCTGGAAGTATCTGATGCAAATGTTCTTTTCCTGGAAAGATTCCTTCTCCTGCCTGCTTCCCCCGCCTCCCTCAGAAAGCTGGTGCCAATATTTCTGTTGCAATTTCCTTGCTCCCAGGGGTTTCCTGCTGGAGATTTCCCTCCCCTCTGTCCTGGAGCTGCTGCCCCAGGTTGGTCCTGCACTCTCTGTGGCCGAAGGAGGGTGACGCCTAAAGCAGGGTTACCTGAAAGGGAGTTAGGAGAATAAAAAGTGGACAAATTTATTAAATGTCTTTAGGTATGTTCAGGGCAAACAAAGCCCCTCGTGAGGCTGCACCCAAAATGGACACCAGGTCATGAGGTCTTCACATTTTATAAGTTCTGTCTTATTAGCATTTTGGGCCTTAATTCTCCAATCACACCCTCAGGCAATGATGTCAACCACCCCACCCCAATTCACTGTTGTTTGTGTATTTTGGGGCTCTGAGGCCGCAAAAGTGTCCTTGGATTTCCACTGAGGGGAAATTGTTTTGGCTAAAGGTGCTGGGAACAGAGGTTTTAGTATTTTATATGAATCCCAGAACTACACCAAAGCTACAGATACATGAAGAATAAAAGCTAAAAGTTCTTAAGGCATCATTCCCCCAGAAGGACTGTGTCCATCAGCAGCTCTTACTCCATGGCTCTGTTATGGATAAATAAGCACAACCTTCAGCTGGGCAAAATCTGGCACCAAGGCGTGGGCAGAAGCCTTGGAGCTGAGGGTGCAAAAACTGCAGTGCCCAAAGGGTCATTTTGAGCACTTTTAACAAAATCCTGGTGCAGAGCAGCCCTGCAGAGAGGCTTATCACTTGAACTTCCCTGATTAACCCAGGACACCAATTTTAGGCACTGTGAAAACAGTGGAGGTCAAATTTACTATGGAGGGCAAGGACCAGTGACTCAATTTTCCTTATTCTTTATAGTCACTTTTCACCTTGAAGAACAAAAGGTCCCAAAGTCAGAGAACGTTTGTTCTCGAGTCTTGCCAAAGCCTTTTCTTTTTTAATAAACCATCATTAAAATCTGGGCCCACTGCCTTGACAAAAGAAAAGAATATATTTGTGTACACTTTAGTGACAGGAAAGAGCCTGTGAGCCAGGCCTGGTCACAGATAAAGGAATTCCGGACATTATTCCTTGTGCTCCGAGGGGTTGTGACATGGGATTTCCTCTCCAAGTGGTAAATAGCCCACAGTTGTCCAGCAGGGTGGGGCCAGCCCTGGCTGCTTTAAAACCAGGAGAGATGAAAGCACTTCAGGAGAAGAAAGAGGGGCTGGGTGTATGTGCACAGTGAATCCCTGGGAATGCTTGGGGGGAACCTTCTGCTCCAGGCTGTGCCCCCAAAACCTTCCCAGGGCCTCGAGGTGCTGCCAGCTGGGCTCTGCTGTGGGAAGAGCAGCTCATGTCACAGGAAAATGCATTGTGGCCCCAAATCCCAGCACCTTGCATGCTCCCCCGGATCTGTGGGAATAGATGGAATTTGTGGGAAATGGGTTTGTGTTGGGATGGTTCTGGATCCTTCCACTGAAAGCAGACAGCTTCCCACGGCAGGCTGGGGGACACTGACTGCCCATCCCTCCTGGAATGGGATCAGAGGGCAGGGAGGGCAGGACCCCATGGCTCTGAGCTCCTGGGGAGCCTCCCTGGGATCTGCAACAAGAGCGAGGCACTCGAGGTCTTTTGGAACTGAAAGCACCTTTCTGTCTTTTGCTGAATCATGCCCAGGAGTGGGGAGAGCATTTTTGTAAGAAAACAGAAGAGCTGAAGCTGCAGATTTTACTCTGATCTCATTTTAAATGGAAAAACATCCAACTTTGGATGAATCCTTGTGCTTGGCTTTGCATGGAGGGCTCAGCAAAGTGCCCTGAGCTGAGCGAAGACAGAAGGGAGAGAAACGTGACTCCCTTGAGGTGGAGAAAAGAACATCAAGCTGATTTTATATTTGGATTTCCTTCCCTCCCTCTTCCTGTGGCTGTCCTGGAGGGTCAGTAGAACCTGCAGATCCCAAACCTCCCAGCCACAGCCAGGCTTAATGAGAAGGGGAAAGGTTTGCATGGTGCTGCTCTCCAAATGCTCAGGATTGAGTCTTCAATAACAAATGTTCATTCAGGGAATCATCAGTGGAACAGATAAATCAGCATTTTGCAGGAGTTTGCAAATGGAAAGTTCCTACATGAGCCTTTTCATTGCCTTCTGGTTGAGTGCAGATATCTGAATTATTCTCCCTTTCAAATACAATGGATCTCATGTCAGTTCTGGGAGGCACGTGAGGAAACTGTGAAATCCCAGCTGTAAAGTGGGAATGTGGGTGAGGCTGAACTCTGCTCCCAGCTCGAGATCCAGTTTGTGATGTTCTGAGAAGGACCTTGTCCCACTGGGGAATCAGACTCGGGGCAGTCACGGCTGTGCTCAGTCCCCATGCATCTCCCTGGGTAAGGCACTGAGCCAAGGGGGTTGGAGTGGAAGACTCTAATCAAGTTCAGAACTGGAGAACTCCAAGGAAAAATGACAAATTTTCCTTCTTTCTCTGTGCCTCCTTCCCAACCTCCCATATTTTTCTGGAAACCGGGAAAAAGAGAAAGTTCCCCTGTTGCCTGCAGCAATAAAATACCACGGCTAAAATTCCTCCATGGCTGCTCTCAGGAACAACAAAGACAACGAGATGAATCACGCAGAGAATTACTCATTTCCAAACAGTAAACAGGTCATGCTTAGCATTGTTAACTCCGAATTGTGCCAGGCTGCGCAGCCCCCATCGCTGCCGTGGGTGTTGGGGGAGAGCAGGGGAAAATCTGCTGCTGCTCAGCCCCAAAACGATGGGAAAAAGGCTGGAATTGCACCCAAACTTTGGCACTTCTGCCACGGGGGCACAGCAGGATCGCTCTTAATCCCTTCTTTTGTGATGTCCTGGTACAACCACATGAGCTATGCTGATATGAACTGTATTTTCATGGCTGAAAGCCAAACAAACAAGACCAAAAAATGAACAAGCAGAACCCTTTTTAGAAAGGTTTATAAAAAGCTAAACACATCTAATTCTTGGGTTAGGGACTTGTAGTTTTAAAATAGCTCAAATGAGTTAAGAATACCAAAGGGGATCTGCTGTCCTTCCTCCTATGGTGATGTGAGCACGGGAGAGTTTCTGTTTCATCCCAGGGAAACTGTGCCTTAACTTCAGTGCCATCGCAGGGAAACTGTCCTTTAGTTTTGGTGCCATTGCAGGGGGAACTGTCTCTCAATTTTGGTGCCATTGCAGAGAAACTGTGCCTTAATTTTGGTGCCACTGCAAGGGGAACTGTCCCTTCATTTTGGTGTCATTACAGGGAAAACTGTCTTTTAATTTCAGTGGCATTGCAGGGAAACTGTGCCTTAATTTTGGTTCCATTGTGGAGGAAAATGTCCCTTAATTTTGGTGCCATTGCAGGGGCTGTCCCTTAATTTTGGTGTCATCACAAGGAAACTGTCCTTTAATTTCGGTGCCATAGCAGGGGAAAGTGTCCCTTAATTTTGGTTCCATTGTGGAGGAAAATGTCCCTTAATTTTGGTGCTGTTGCAGGTGCTGTCCCTTCATTTTTGTGCCATTACAGGGAAAACTGTCCTTTAATTTCAGTGGGATTGCAGGGAAACTGTGCCTTAATTTTGGTGCCATTGGAGGGAAAACTGTCCCTTAATTTCAGTGCCATTGTGGAGGAAAATGTCCCTTAATTTTGATGCCATTGCAGAGGCTGTCCCTTAATTTTGGTGTCATCACAGGAGAACTGTCCCTTAATTTCAGTGCCATCACAGGGAAAACTGTCCCTTAATTCTGGTGCCATTGTGGAGGAAAATGTCCCTTAATTTCGGTGCCATTGCCGGGGAAACTGTCCCTTAATTTCAGTGCCATTGCAGGGAGACTGTGCCTTAATTTAGCGCCGTCGCAGGGGAACTGTCCCTTAATTCCGGTGCCACTGTCCCATGCCAGGATCTGTTCCTGGTGCCTCTCCCTGGGCTCAGGGGACTGTCCCCACTGCACAGATGTTCAGATCAACACAGCAGCTCTTGTGAACAAGCTCGGCAGGACTGGGCCTTGATCTACAGCTCTTTTTACTCTCCAGCAGTGTTTTTCTCCTCCCAAAGTGCCTTCCATGCTTTGACCTTGCTCTGGAGCCCGAAAGAAATGCCTCCCAATTCTCCTAAATGCTCTCTTTATTCCGGAGGCTCCTGTTTGAACCACTGCTCTGCAGTTAATGCTGCGCAGTTGTTTCTACCCTGAGACCTTCCAGCCAAGGGTTTTACAATTTGGCATCGGAGGTCTCTGCCTGAAAATCCATCTCTGTTTTTGTTCTCTCCCCCAAGAGCCTGTTTTAAATTGATAGAAACATTTCGATAGCTGAAGAGTGCAACAAAATGCTGAGCCTCCCCTTCCAGCTGGAAGCCAGGAGTGTTCTTTAAGTCCGAGCATTGCTTGTTGTTGGCTGCGCCAGTGACTGCTCTGGGCTCGGCCATGCAGATCCAGGCACCTCTGGGAGCTCCTGGCACATCCAGGGAAAATCCAAACCCACTGTTGTTTGCTTTCCCAGCGATTCTGCTTGCCTGCAGTGAGTGCTGTGCCCCTCGTGCCCTGGCACACATCACAAACACCCCACGGGTGCAAGGGGCACCAGGAACCTCTTGGTTCCCTTCAGAGTGTGCAGAAATCCCTCAGAGCCACAGCTCAGCCCTGCCAGCTGAAATCCCCGTGCAGCACCCACAGTTTTAGTGACTATCCAAGGCAGGAGGGAGCAGAGCTCCGGAAGAAGAGCCCCAAAGCGCTGGCTGCACCTTGATAAGCTGTTTGTTTGCTCTGCAGGGTCTCCGATCTGGATTCCATTACTGGCATTAGTTCTCTGAATTCTCAGTGCAGCAAATCAAGGCTGGATGTGTAGATTTGGGATGGAAGGAACCTGTTTAATTGCCTGCATGGATTTGCATTATTCTTTCATCTCCCACCTTGGTACTCTTCTCCTCCTGAATTCAAATGGTGACATTTTTCTTTCTTGGTGACATTCTTCGTTCTTGGTGACATCCAGTTTTCTTTTTGCTTTCATTCAGTTCTCACTGAAGTTTCATCATTCTCTTTTTTCTCAGTCATTTTCATATAGTTCTGTATTCCTTACCAGGACTTTGCATCCTCTGCAAGAGCTCCAAACCCAGAGCTGCTTTCCTCATTTAATTACTTTTAAAGTCATATTCATTGATTTTGTTAACTACCCAGCACACAAATTAATTTTCTTGTTCAAAGGGCAACTGCACATTTTGTCTGCCTATAGGATGAATTGCAATAAAATTTTGGGATGAAGAGGTGAGATTTTCAGGAAAAGCAAACAGCGGTGTGGTTGTTCCTGCTCTGAAATCAATATTAAAACCAGAACCAGTTTGGGGTTTTATATTAAAAAAACGCCTTTTCATTAAAAAATTACACTGTGGCAAAACCCTGTGTGGAAAGTGGCTGGGCTGGAGCAGTTTTCCAGGAAAGGTTCTGCAGCCAGGACGGTGTTTCTGGTCCCATCCCAGCCACGCCATGACCTTGCTGTTGGGATGGAGGCGCAGGACGCTGGAGCCACCACGTTCCTCGGTGGAATCGAGGCTCTGGATCTGTCTCCCACTACCGGGGGCTGCCCTAAATATCTGGCTATTTTTAGACAGCTCTTTTTCTGTTGCTGCTTTCCATAATAAGAAAAACCTTTGAAGGATTTGTGTTTTTATCCCTATGCACAAGAGGAATTAAAATAAATAAATAGGTCTTAAATATTTAGACATGAAGGGAGAAGAATTTCCTGCCCGGCTCTGGCCGAGCGGCGTAGGTGGCTTTAATGTGACCTGGGGCTGCTGCTGCTACCTGGCCCTGTTTGCTTTGCTTGGAAGCAGCTGCTCTAAAGCACCTTTAAGATCAGGATCCCACAGAGCAGATCTGCTGTTTCCAGGTCGCTGTGAGCCCCCTCCCTGTGCCAGTTTTTCCAGAGGATGAACTGATGTGCTGCAACTCGACCAACCTCGTAGGGAGGGAAGGGATTCGGGCATGGCGGAGGAGCCCTGGAGGTGTCTGAGCAGCCCCAAACCCACCCAAAAGGCAGGAGCTGGCACTGAAATACCCAGCGTGGCTCTGGCATCACACCTGGAGTGTCACCCGCTGGCTGGGCTGCTCCCAGGCTCCAGAAACTGCTCTAGCTGAGGTCAAGTGAGCTCATCCTGCGGGGGACAGGAGAAGGGATTTTTGTCAACAGGCAGCCATGCTATGTGGACTTGATAAATATGTGCAGTGCTAATTCGAAGCAGATCCCTGCTTTGCCACGAGCAGAATTCCTCCGAAGGCTGCCATCACAAACATTATGTCACAGCTGTGGAGAAGCCTCACAAACAGGGGAGAAGTTGGGGTCACGTCAGGGTAGGAGTGTGGTGGAGGGAGCGATTGAAGCCCTGCTCCACGGCCTGGTGGAGTTTGTCATTAAGAAGGATTTCACAAATGATTTGCAGCCAATTCCCTGGGTCTGATTGGTACTTTCCAGTTTAATGCAAACCAGGGAGGAAACCAGACCGAGTTAGGCCAAGCTGCCCAGGGAGGCTGCAGGCTCAGGATAACAAAACATCGCCCGGGGCTGCGGAAATGTCGCTGAGGCTGAGCTCGGGTTTGAGGAGATCGTTAGGTTCCCTCTCCCCATCTCAGCAAACAGCTTTTATCTTGTCTCCCAAAATAGCAACCTGCTATCCTTCAAAACAAACCGAAAAAAAAGGAAAAAAAGGGAAAACCTCCTGAGACAGGCACACAAAGCCGACAGAAGTGGAGCACGGAGCTGATCGAAAACAGATTCCAGCGTCAAGTCCAAAGTCAGCTTCAGCCCATTGCCTCTTAATGGGTAGAGCTAAGGAACTAAGAAAACAAAGCAATTACCCACCAAGCAGATTTCCCTGACACTGAGCATTCACATGTTCCTGACACGTACGAGCCCTGTGTTTGTTCAAATCCATCTCTGTTCAGTGTGGCACATCCATTGACTTGACCTCGGGAGGCTCTGGCTCATTTGCCTCTGGATTTACAGCTCAAGGAGCACTGGTCAAACAGGGGTGGGCTTTTGTTGTGCTTCCCCTGCCCATGCACCTTCCCAGCTCTGATTTCAGCTCCGTCCCTCTCGTGGCCTTCCCTTGGCCTGCTCCTTCTGCAGGTCAGTGATTCATCACACAGGAGGACACAGATGTTCTTTACAAAGAGCCTTTCCATGCACGCTCCTGTTTTTCTTAGAAAAGAGGGCTGGGGGTGAGGAAGGAGATGGAGAGGAGGAATTCACCGCTGTGCAAAAGGCCTGAGAATGGAAGTGCCCATTTTCCACTGGAGTTTGTGTGGTGCTGCCTGTAGGACACAGCAGCAGCTCCAGGGATCACTGCTGAATCCTCACCAGCAGGGCTCCAGGTGCGAAACCTTGGGGAATGTGGCCTGAGGAGAGCTGTGGTCTCTCTGAGCAGCTTTTCCATTATTATTTGGTGTTCCCTGGGCAGTCATGCTCCGTGGCAAACAGGATTTAGCTCTGGAGCATGCTCAGAGGTTGCTTTGCCATCCACCCTCTTGTCATCCAGCAGCAGCTCATCCAAATTCCTCTGTCAGCTCTTGGATTTCTTATCAAACATCCCCAGTGCTCTCTGAGCTCTGGTTTGGGGATGCTCTGGAGCCCAAAGCTGAGAACATCCCCTCTGAAGGAGCACCAAAGGAGCTTGGGAAGGGAAGAGTCCTGTGCTCCAAGCCAGACCCAGCAGAGCATCAGGCACTGCCCACATGTGGCAGCTGGAGCTCTCAGAGGCTGTTCCGTGTGGGTCACCAGCAAATGGTTTCTGAAGGACATCTCCCAGCACTTCATCCCATCTAATTTTAAATATTCCTAAAGATAGGGCTGGCATCCTTGCTTCCCTTGGGAGATGAATTCCACAGGCTGATGGAACTCAGCCTTGGGAAGGTTTTCTTTCCTCTCCCCAGATTCCTGCCCCCAGGAAAAGCCAAAAAAGGGTTGCCCTTGGTACCAGACCTGCCGTGATTCCAACCTCTCCTGTTTTTATGACAGTTTTATTAGTTCAGCAGCTAAAGGCCCACACCTGATCCAATCCTGATAACTCCCATCAGCTGGGCTTAAAACATTTTATTTTATTGCTGATCTTATAAAGTGCACTCTGCACAGGGCTGAAGGACATGGTACAGGCAATTACAGGGGTTCCCAACACCCTCACGTGCCAGTGGGTGATGGAACAGGAAGAACGATTTGGGAATTGTGGATTTAGGCTGCAGATGCTGGAGGAGGGATGTGTGACCCTCCTGATCTGATACACCCAGCAGAGGCTGAGTGCTGCCAGAGACCGTGGAATGCTTTCAAAGAAATGCACATTTTGCTAAATCACAGGGTCAGGGATTTTGTAACTCCTCTCTCATCTTCTCTGGCCATTTGAATGTCCCTCGAGGGGATCCATCCTACAGCTTCCCAAAGCCTTGTGCTTAGGATGAATTACCATCACACTTTGTTATCAGAGGAGAAGCTGACATGCAGGACAGTGATTTCGTTGGCTGTGTGTTTGGAAATGCTGCACACTATTGCCTCATGGTGCATGGGAAATGGCTCCATGGAATTCCATCCATGGAAAATCAGTAATGGGTGTTCTAAGGACTGAACTGGCCAGGCCAGGTGAAGCTCAGAGGCAGCACCCCTCAGGTGGGATGGATTTGGAGTTAATGCTGGGCAGGGCTTTGGTTTGTGTGTCTCTCCTGATGATGCCGTGATTGCTAATTTAATTTTGGACTAATTTCGTCAGCTTCTGTAGGAAGGGAAGCTCTGGCTCTGACCTGGAGGTTGTCATTTTCCTCTGTGAATTTATAGGAGTGTTGCTATCCAAGTGCCAAAGCTGTGGTTCTGGACCAAGTCTGACTGCCCTCAATTACTGTTAGAAGTTGTTTGCTGATTAAAGATGTCAGGGCTTCCTACACCCAGACACCAGGACAGATTTTCCCCTGAGTGAAACCAGTTGTTGGATTGAACTCTGGCAAAAATTTCAGTTCCCCACAGACAGCAACTTGCATGGAAACCTCAGGGAAATCCCTCCTCAATATTTTCTGGTGCCAGTTTAAATCCTGACCTCTGCTGGCAGCTGGGCTCAGTTAGGAGCTGGTGCCTGCCTGGGTTATTGCACTGCCTCTTAAACACTGAATTAAGGCTCTTTTTTACCTACAGAAAGATAAACCCTGCCCCAAATCTCTCTGTATCCTGCCTGACCCACCTGCAGCTCCAGGGCTCTTGGTGCTCCTTGTGGTGGAGGAACCACCCCAAGCATTTCCAGCCTGCCAAAAAGTGTGCAGTGATGGGATTTACAAGTAAAAAATTCATATTAACTCATCACAGCCACACAGAAAAAGGAAATAATTGTCTTTTTCAAAATCTGGTTTCTTGTCACTTCAAAAGTAAGTTATGAGAAAGTATAAAAGTGTATAAAAAACCTATTGAAAACTACTGCAGCTCTAAGTTAAAAAAGTCCATTCTCCTCAACAAAACATCCACCTGGAGAGTTAACTCTTCCCAGAGTGTAGGCACCCCCTTTATTCCAGGTTAAAAAGTGCAGAGCAAAGAGGAAAACTGGGTAGGAGCAGGAGGGAAATGGCTGGTGAATCAATAGAGATTTACTGCTTGTTTTTGCATGGGAGGAGCTGGCTCATCTCAGGATGGATTTCAGGAGTGACTGATGCTCTCTGTGCACATGAGTAAGTTGGGGAATAGTTCTTGGAACTGAGTCAGCCCAACAATTGCTTTCATTATTTGCAGCTGCACAAAACAAATAAGTTGAAGGGAAGTTTAGAGAGGTGCCAAGTGCAGCCCCAGTGATGTGTGAGCAGCACAGAATTTCGTGGTGCACACATGAAGCCCATGAATTACTGCTGCTGACTCCTCACCTGTCACCTTTGATAAATGAGCAGATCTGGCGATACTCCTCAAAATAATAAAGTAATTCAGCTAAAAGTGTTTAAAGCGTTCCTTCCACAGCATCCACAACTTTGTAAGGAACTACTCCCCACATACAAATTACCTGCAGAGAGAGATTCTGGTTGGATTAAAGGCAGCTCAGTGCAGGGTTTGGAACCACAGCTTGGCCCAGGTTTGGTGTTTGGAACTGTGAGGAGCTCTTGGGCTGAGGAGCCATGAAAATCTCCAGCTCTATCCATCAATCCTCACAGAAACCACCAGGAGTCCACCTGTGGTGACAATTCTGAGCTGGCACAGGGACACAGGGCAGCCTGGAAAGGGCCCAGCGGAGGCTGAATTGTATCACAGAATATCCTGAGCTGGAAGGGACCCACAAGGATCACTGATCCAGCTCTGGCCCTGCACAGACACAACAATCCCACCCTGAGCACCCCTGGCAGCACTGTCCAAACACTCCTGGAGCTGTGGCAGCCTCGGGGCTGTGCCCATTCCCTGGGGAGCCTGGCAGAACCTTTCCCTGATATCCAACCTGACCCTGCCCTGCCCAGCTCCAGCCATTCCCTGAGTCCTGTCCCTGTCCCAGGGGGCAGAGATCGGAGCTGTCCCTCTCCTCCCCATCTGAGGAAGCCTTCCCCCTTCCCACTGTCCTGCCCAGGGCTCTGCAGAAAGGGCAGAAATCCTGGCTGGGTTCACTTCCAGAGAAATGCTGGATGAGCTCTGGAGTGCAGGCAGTGCTCCCTGAGCCCCTGGGAGAGGTGCAGGGCTGGGCTGGGCAGTGGGAGCTCAGGGGGTCCAAAGCCACCCCAGGGAGGTGTGCCCAGCTCCGGGCAGGGGTGGCACACCCTGGAGCCCCTGGGTGCCCTGGTCCCTGCTCAGTGCCAGCCCTGCCTGAGGAATGTGCCTGTCCCGGGGATGGCCGCGCGAGGAAGAAGGAAAGCTATGTCTGGAGTGCCGATGAAGTAATCCTGTCTGGGAATCATTGGGAGCTGCATCTGCAGCCCTCGAGCTTTTCTCAGGAGACCACGTTGGGGGAAGAGGCAAAGACAGCTTCATACCTCACATTTTTTGATTTTTTTTCCCCCCCTAGAGTCTTTAGGGCTCCTTTTTTGTGCATCTCGTTCCCACTGGGTCTGCATATTTCCTAATCGTGGAGAAGTGCCAGGTCTTCTCTTTCCCAGGGGAATTGCCACAATTTGGATCAAGAAATAACAACATTCCCAGCCTTTTTTCCATCGACATGAGATTACCACATTTCCTAAATACTTCAAATTGTGCTTGAGTGCCTGGCAGATGACTGCAGATGTTGCCACCTCCTTTCCCAGGTTCCATGTTTATTTTCCATGCAGAGCTGAGTTCCTGGCTTATCACGCAGTCCCCAAGCAGGGCCGTGTCCCCTCACTCCCCAGGAGATCCCTGTCACTCCTGGGGTCTCTGTGGTGTCAGAGGGAACACAATGGCTCTGATTAATGAGCTGCTGCCGCCCAAGACCAAACAATTCTGACCTGGAGCTGCTTGCTGTGACCTCTTTCCATCAATCTGCCACTGATCCCCGATCCAGATCACGGACAGCCAGGAAAGGTCATGGCGTTGCAGCTCCAACTCGGAGCAGGTGAGCCCCAAAGGCGATGTTTTGGGGGCAGAAAACCCCGAGAGAGCTGCCACAGGGTTTGTGACAGTGCCCAGAGCAGTCAGGTGGCCTTGCTGAGGGGCTGTGCTGATTCCAGGAGGAAGCCAGCGTGACCTGTGCCACCTCCCCAGGAAATGCTGATGCATCCACGGCCGAGGAAAAGCCTTGGAGGCCAAATCCCAAAAGCTGGGCCAAAGCCTTATCTTATCTCCAAACACTTTCTCTACTTAGCAGTTGTTTTCACTGCGCTGTTGTTGACGTCTCCCCGCTCCAGACTAATGATTTAATTTCTCCTTGTTGTCACTTCGGATTATTTACACCCCAACCACCGCCTCTGGCTGAGCTGAGCACAACTTCCATGGCAGGGAGGGATGGGTGGGAACTGCTCCCCTCTCTCCTGACTCAGCTGAGCAAACAGAGCCTTCCCTGGCTGGGAAAAGCAATGGAAACAGGAATCCAGAGACACTCCGGGGTTAACACTTGCGTTTGAATATCCTGAAGGAATCTTTGCCATCTCTCCTGATGAGGCTGTGATTGCTAATTTAATTTTGGATGAATTTCATCAGCTTCTGGAGGAAGGGAAGCTTGGGCTCTGGCCTGGAGGTTGTCAGCTCTGTGCCCACCCACAGCAGGGCCACCCTGGGGGTTCCTGCTTATTTTGAGGTGGAAAACCGCAGGAAGAGAGGCTTCTAGTAACCATTCCTCCTAATGAGTGAGCTGAGCCCCTGCTCACCTCCTCCTCGAGGAAAAGTGGTTCAGCACAGTGGAGGTGCACAGGAAAAAATGAAGGGTTTAAATCTTCACAGAGAAATTATTATCCTCAATAGACACATGGAAAATTGAGAGAGCAAATAACCGACCAAAACCAGCTCCCTGAGCAGAGGAATTGGGACAGAGGCACTCAAACCCCATTAGGTCCAGAGGGGGAGTTTCCCCAAACTATTCTGACCCACACATTGCCCACCTGCACCATCACGGGGCCTGTGCCCTCTGTCCTGACTCAGCTCCCATCAGAACTCTCCAGCCAGCAGAAAAGACAAAATTTGAGGGTTTTATCTCTGACTGACAGCCAAGACCTTCCCCACAAGAGCCTTCCTTCTCCTCTGCTGGGGAAGTCAATGGTAGCAATAACATTTCATTTAGGAGATCTCACATTGTGAATAGAGAGCACAAAGCATTTCATTAATGTCCAGGAGAATCAAAAATCCTATGTCCAAATCCACAACAAAAAAAAGGGGTGGAGATGTCTCTCTTCAGTTATTTGCTGCTGTCTTTTTAAACCTTTAAAATAATAGAAAATCACTTGAGTGTAACAAGGGAAAGCTGATTCCAGGAGCTGGAGACTCAATAAACACCAAATATTGCAAGGCTTGTGATCCAATAATGCTGGCAGGGCTGTGGTGCCGTCTCTTTTCATGGGGTAACCTTGAAATAAATCCTGAGATGATTACAGGCCATTGGTTTAAACACACTCAGCTTTGCAGTGAATCCTGAGGCTCTCCAATTCCAGCACAAATAGATTTCCTTGGGGATAGAAGCATGAAAATTCCCTTTTGAACAGGCACCTGCTCCTTCTGAGGTGTGCTCACCCTGTGTGCTTGTGCTGAGGGGCCCTGGCAGCTCGGAGGGGAGCACACTGTCATTGATTTGGTGTCATTAATTTGGTGTCATTAATTTGGTGTCATTACTGACTGCTGCAGGGACTGGCTCTGTGGAGGGTCTGCCCTGCCCAGGCTCTCCATGGCAAGAGGGGACAGCTCTGCCTCGGCACCATGGCAGTCACTGCTGTCACCTCACACCAGTGACCAGGGCCACGTGTGGTGTCTGTGCAGCCCCTGGTGATCCCAGAGGGCTCCTGGAGTTCCTGATCCAGGCTCTGCCAGGCAAGCACACCATCCTCAGCCATGACAAACAGATTTTAAATGCTGTGTGTGTGTCACCCTCCTCCCCTGACTCAGATCAGCTCCAAAGCTCTCACTCCCAAGTCTCTCCCAAGGGCCCAGCTCTGTGCCCAGGGTGACCTTACACACGTGAACAGTCCCTGGAGCTCAACTGTGTGCAAAAAACCTCTCTGTGTGCCCAAGCCCTGCTGGAATCCTCGCTCAAACCTCTCTGTGTGCCCAGCCCTGGTGGAATCCTTGCTCAAACCTGTCTGTGTGCCCAGCCCTGGTGGAATCCTTGCTCAAACCTCTCTGTGTGCCCAGCCCTGGTGGAATCCTCGCTCTCACCTGCCTGGTTTCGCTGCCTCTGCTCTGCCCAGCAATCATCTCCTTGTGCTCTGAAGCAGAGGCTGTGTGGGCTGTGTCCCCCCAGCCTTCCCCGTGCCCAGAAGGGATCCCTGGATCCCTGAATGAGGTGTCACATCCCCTGAGCTGTTGCTGAGTGCCACTGAGGCACGGCCACGCTCACAGCCATCTGTGAGGGCTCAGAGCTGCAGTGCCCAGAGGGTGCCTGAAGGAAGGCTGTTACAATAAGGAACAGAGATTAAAAATACTTTTCATCCATGCTCGCTGCTGGGCCCAGCGTGGAGCACCAGGCTTTGTGTGGGAGGGATCTCCCTGTGCCAAGTGAGATGGAGCTGGAAACCATCTGACAGAGAGGTGAGGAGGTCACCCATTACCCTCTGCCTGGGGAGCCTCCCGTGTTTAATGTTGGCCGTGCTGCAAAATCAGATTATCCCAGGAAAAGCAGTTTTCAATCTATTTTTCTCCCCTGGATAATGTATCAGTCAACCTTTCACATTTCCCTCCCGAGGATTTGCGGCTGTGCTGCGTTCGCGGTTTTCACCGCCGAGAGCAGAATGTTAGAGTCTGAGCTGGAGGTGGGAATGGAGTCCCAGAGTGAGGAATGGTGCGGAGAGGCTCTGGGCAGAGGCTCTGCCCTCACCTGGGGCTCTTTCCTTTAGCCTGGAGGTGCTGCTTGTGTCCTGCTGGAGCCAACCTGTGAGCCAACAGCCAAGGGAGGGCAGGAGTGCCATGGGATGTGTCACTCAGGAGGGCAGGAGTGCCATGGGATGTGTCACTCAGGAGGGCAGGAGTGCCATGGGATGTGTCACTCAGGAGGAGCCTGTCCTTCCCCTTGTCTGCAGGGGGGAGGCTGTGCTCAGACCCTTTGTAGCTCTGCAACAATGCCAAAGCTGCAGGGTTAGCCGATCCCAATCCAGGGCAGGATGCTGCCCCAGGAGCACCCCAGGAGCAGAGCAGCCCCACAGGGAACACAGGGACAGCTGTGGCCCTGGGGACTCTGCTCGTGGCTCTCTCGAGGAGCTTTGCCGTGGCAATGACACAGCAATGACCACTTGCTCTTCATTTCCTGTCCCGTGCTGGACCAAAGTCATTTAACAGGCAGGAGAATGTTCTTGGAGGCCTGGGCATTGCAATCTGAGCTGTGCAAGCAGAGCACCACTTGGCCCAGCAGGCACCCACCCCACCCTGGGCAGGCTGTGGGGCCTGGCTTTAGGGACAGAGCTCTGGGCGCAGGGCTGTGCAAAAGGAGGGGATGCTGGCAGGACCAGCCTGGTTCTCCCTTGCACCTAAAGCCCTGGTGGAGCAGATCCCTTTCTCCCCACCCAGCACACCCTAGGGCTGTCCCCAGCTTTGCCTCCAAAATCCCAAGTCTACATCTCATGGCCCAGGGGAGGGTAAGAATATTGTGAGGTCTCACTCTGCCAGTTTGGCACTGTGCTGACCTTGTCCCCACGACTCTCTCTGTTTTGCCCTCCAAATGTTCCTTTCCCAGCCCACTGAGCTCTGGTGTGGCAGAAAGGGCACAGGCTGTGTTTGTATGAACCCTCTGTCACCTGCCAGCCCAGACCAGATGTGTGTGTGGCACAGGAACTTCTCCTGTCCTCCGTGGGGTAGAAAAGCACTGAAATTACACTTTGCTTATTCTGTTCTTCAGCTCTCGAAGCCAAAATAAACTTTTGGCAAGAAGTAACTCAGAAGCAAAAAGAATAATTGAAAATTACTGAAAAATACTTCTTTTTCTTTTAGCAAAAACGGTGTCAGATATTGTAAAAGCCCCAGGACTCTGCAGTCAGAGCAGAGCTCAGCTGTCACACTTGCTCGTGAGAGCTGCAATTCAGGCTGCTCAAAACCCAGCTCAGGACAGGAGCTGAGCCCCTCTGAGCCCTAAAAACAACTGATGGCACAAAAGAAGAGAAATAATCTTGTTCCAAACCCCAGGATTCTCTGTCGGAGCAGCACCTGGCTGAAGTCACAGCATCGACAGCCCAGAGCAGATCCTGGGAGAGCTGCAGGGACCCAAACCCTCCTCAGCTGGCAAATTAATGGCATTTGACAGACACTTTTGGAGCTGCTGGCTATATTTTGGGTCATTTCTGCAGAGCTCAGCACGTTCAGCCTGAAGGGGCTGTGAAATACCTTGGCACCATGAAAGAACCTGTGCCAAGCTCAGCCCATTCCCGCTGGGAGCTGGCTCTGCCTGGAAAGCAGAGGGGACTCGGAGCCAAGAGCAAGGATGGAGCTGCCTGGCAGTGCCTCCTGCTGAGAGTCTGGGGCTGTTCCTGCTGCTTCTCAGCTCGGGGATGCTGCTCCCTGCATGGGCCATCCTCAGGGTGTTTGGGAGTAGCAGTGCTCCCTAAAAGCAATGGGAACGGCAGGGATGGACCCCCAGCTGCTCTGCCCCCCAGCCTTCCATGGGATGGCAGTTTGGAGGTGCTCAATCATGGCCCACAGAGCCCCTGCAGGGAGTTTGTGTTGGCCAAACTCCAAATTCTTACCCTGCAAAGGGCTCTGGGGACAGAGCTGCAGTGCCAGAGCAGCGGAGTGGGATGGACCTGGCTCTGGCGGCCAGGGCTGGTCCAAGGGCTCAGCCAGGCTCACAGGAAGGGACAGTGGCTCCAGGAGTGTCCAGCACTGTGATGTGTGGCCAGGGCTGGTCCAAAGGCTCAGCCAGGCTCACAGGAAGGGGCAGTGGCTCCAGGAGTGTCCAGCACTGTGATGTGTGGCCAGGGCTGGTCCAAAGGCTCAGCCAGGCTCACAGGAAGGGGCAGTGGCTCTGAGGGTGTCCAGCACTGTGGTGTCTGGGCAGGGCTCCCTCTGGAAGGACTCTGTGGTGCCAGGAGATTACTTGGCCTCCTCTGAGTGACTGGTGGGAGCCCCAAGGGCTCGTGGAAGCAGCCAGAGACTCCAGAGTGGGAGTGAATCACTCCCCATGCTGAGGCAAAGAGCAGCTCACTGAAATCAAGGAAGGAAGAGATGAGAGCAGAGAGATGGGGGCAGAAAAATCACAGTTTCGTGCAGTTGAAAAGTTAAAGCCGAGTGTTTCTCTCTCTGCCAGATACGTTATCTCCCTTCTGTGCTGCACATAATGCCTGTGCTGGGAGCCCAGCTGAGCACTGCTGCCTTATCGAGTGCAAGGCAAAGGAGAAGAGAGATTTGGAGAGCAGGAGGGGAAAGAAAACACGGCTTTAATGTCAGAGCTTTGGAAGTGCAGATCCTTATCCGAGCCTGGCTTCTCCTCTCCTTGATTATGTTACTTTGGATTTGGACAAAGAAGCCAGCCTGGCCAACCTCCACTTCTGGCTCTTCTCACTTTCACTTTCTGAGCATTGTCTCAGTGTGGATGTGCACTCAGACACTCCCTGGGGACACTGCCACAGGCAGGAGACATTTCCTGGGCCAGGAGATGATGAGAGAGACTTTGTCACTGCTGTCATTAACTCCCCTTGTCATCAGAGACCTGACAAAGCTCAGAGTCACAGACTGCCCTGGGAGCATCACAGCAACCACAGTGCCCTGAGCCTGGGATTCGGCTCCCAGGCAGGATTATTTGGGAATGGTGGATTGGGAATGGTGATTTGGGAACGGTGATTTGGGAATGGTGATTTGGAATTGTGGTTTGGGAATGGTGGATTGGGAATAGTGATTTGGGAATGGTGGTTTGGGAATGGTGGATTGGGAATGGTGATCTGGGAATGGTGATTTTGGAATTGTGGTTTGGGAATGGTGATTTGGGAAACACGAGGCTTCCAATTTGCCTTTAATATCACAGGTGCTTCAAAGAGCTCCCCAGAATGATTGCTTTCTCTTCTGCCATTGATTAAAATGTATGAGCTCACCCATCAAATTACTTCCAAGGACCTGGCTCCTTCCACTTTCCTAAGTGTGTAAAATCCTTTGGACACAGATCTGTTCTCCCAAATCCGCAATAATTCGGTAATAAAGCATAGAAGGTCTATTGGCACAACCGCAGGTGCTCAGTGTCAGCAAAGAGAGAGGAACAAAGGAAGCAAACCCAACTGAGGCATCTCCCACCAGCCCCACTCTGCTGGGCCAGGAGCAGTGCCAGCGCTGTGTGGGCCCCAAATTAGGAACTATTTACAAAACAAAGAGCTTGCCTCGAGTGCATTGTGCTGCTCTGACGCCAGTGAATGGCCCGGCCGAACTAATGATGGTTTCTGCTTTATTTGGGTCAGGTCTCGCCGAGGAAGGGCTTCTCCAGAAACCGCGGCTGAGCATCACAAAGGACCACATCGTCATCTCCCCAGGAGACACCCTGAAAATAAAATGCTGGTAAGGATTGCTCCAAAACTGCATTTCTGTGCTGGTGGTGATGAGCTTGGCCAGCACAGCTCTGGGACAGAGCAGAGCCTGGCGCTGCCCTGCTGGGAGCTGTGTGGAGGGTTTGGATGGGCAGGGAGAGGTCTGGGGTCAGCCTGGACAATCCTTTGTGTGGTAGAGGGGCCCAGCCAAGCCCTGAGTCAGCACAGGGAGAGCTCATGGGATGTACTGTGCTCGAGGACACGGCTGGAAAATCCCCTCTGGAAACAGGGGCTGATTCAGCTCCTCTGCAGCCAAATCTCCTTTGCTCCCTGCCCATGAGGAGGTGACAAGATCACCAGAACTGCCACCTAGCCCATCACATGGCACTGAAATAAGCAGCAGTCACTGTCTGCACATGCAGACACCCAGCCTGTTCAAACAGAACATGTTCTGAAAATCAAATTTAACCCGGACTTGTGAAAAGCCCAAGTGCTGATGCTGTAACTCACGGCAGCTCCCCAGTGCCGGCACAGAGTGTGCCCCAGCCACACAGGGAGCAGCAGGATTTTGGTGCTGAGGATGCTCAGGGGATGGGGACAGAGCTGACATGAGGAAGAAGCAAACCCAGGGCACTCTGCTGGGCCAGCTCACAGCAGCTGCTGGCTCCCTCCAAGGGCCCCAGCCTGAGCTGGATGGAGGTGTCACTTGTTCTGAGTGGGATTTTCACACTGAACTACTGCCAGAGGTGGTTTTCAGGGTTTTTTCTGAGTGTGGTGGGAAAGAAAGCTTAAGGTAACACAAACTCTCACAGTTTCTCTCTCTCTCACACACATTGTTTTTACACCTTCTTGCAAGGTCCCCTCGGCTGGAGCCACTGCAGAGATGGTTTCCTGCAACAGAAGCTACTGAAAACAGCAAAAAAAAGCAGTGGGAAGGCGAATTTAAGCTTTACTTTACACTGACACATCCCCTCTGATTTTTGTCCCAGACTATTCAATTCCGTGTATGGTGAAAGGTGGATTGACTGAGGCTGTGTAAATTTGGGATGGCTTCTGGAGGGCAAGGCAGCTTTTTTCCAAATCCCTCCAGCTTGCCATGTGGCTGACGAGGTCAGAACAACCTCCCAGTGGTATTTTTAGCTTGGCAAACAGCAAACGAGATGGCAATAAAGTCTAAGCAGTCCTTTAACATCTCGATGGTGCACTCCATAAAACCTGCGTGGACATGAGGTCCCTGGAGTGCCCCAGGCCAATTAAATCAGCACTTCAGCAGCTCTCCATCCACTGCCTTTCTAACCTGCAGGAGCACCCTGCTTTTCTCACATCAGCAGGTGAATAAATAGCTGAAGGAATTATTGGCACTTCAGTCCCACGTTGCTTTACGATGCAAAGCAATAAATCCCCGTGGCTGGTGTGAGAAACACAAAAATATGTGAGCAGGGGATGGAACACAGGACCAGGGCCTGGAGCAGTGCAGCTCCTTGGCTCAGGCCATGCAAAAGCTGGGAATAGAAGGAAAGTGAGGTTTCTGAATGCAAGATTGCCTCTGAGGATGCCTGCCCTCCTCCTCCTCTGCCACAGCAGCACTGCACACTCACAGGTCAGCTCCTGGCCCAGGGTGAGCTCTGAATTCTTTGTGCTTCCAGGGGCACTGTGTGGGGCACAGCCAGAGGCAGCAGCCCCAGCAGGTTTGTGGGAACATCCCTTGTCCCTTCAGCTCCAGGCCTTTGGGGTCCTTGGCTGAGGTTTCCTGGTTTGTGCTGCTGCTGCCACTCCCCTCTGCCAGACGTGTGAAAATCCCAACGCAACAGCCAAAGGCTTCACCTTCCACTGGGATAAAGATTTAGATTATCGATTTAGATTTACAGATTTAAGGAAGCCCAGGTGAAATCCCAGTGCTGCCCTCAGAGCCACCAGAGCAGATTCCCAGCGCCCACAGACCCCAGAGTGGGTGTGGGTGAGGAGGGCAGGGACACGGTGACGTGCTGGGTGTCCATGTGGACTGGCACTGTTCCCTGCTCCGGGCCAGGAGTCCATTCTGGAGTCACTGCTGACGTGGGTGAGGTGGGGACAGAGCACTGGAAGGACAGGAAGCTGCTCTGACGTGGGGTGGGGCTGTCCAAGGCACCAGAACATCCCCAATGGAGGGCGAGGCTGCTCGGCAGAGAGGATATTCCCACTTCTCCCAGTGCTGTCCTTCAGCCTCGTGCTGGGAATATCCTCAAAGCTCAGCTCCGTGTCCGTGTCCTGCGCAGGAAGGCGGCAGAGGGGCGGCAGGAGCCAGGGCCAAGAGGATGTTTGTGTGTGTGTGTCACTGAGCGTCCTGGCAAATGTGCTCTGCCTGCACCCCTCAGGCTCTGGGGCAGGGCAGGAGCTGGAGCTGTTGGGTAATTGGGAATTCCACACGCTTTGGGCATCACCAGCTCGGTCCTGGGTCACTGTGTCCGGGCCGGATTTGTCCCTGGCAGCTGAGCCAGGGAAATCCAGGGCTTCCCACTGCTCCTCAGCTCAGCAAGTGCCAGTGGGAATTCACTGAGGGAGAAGGGGGAGCCGAGCCCTGTTCTCGGGAAGAGTGGCTCCTCTGCAAACAGAGAGAGAGAGAGCTCCCTCTCCCAATACCAACTTCTCCTCCATAAAAATCCGCCCCCAATTTCCACACTGAAAACCAGTTAGCTACAAAAAACCACTGTAATCGTCATCTCAGGGGTCTGTGTGGCATCTCTGCTCCATCCCAGAGCCCTCAGAGAGAGCTCTGAGATCTCCTGCTGCCGTGGCCTGGTGCTCCCAGCACATCCAGCTGGGACTCAGATCCGCTGGGAGCCCAGGGTCCTGCAGCAGGTGACACCCAGGCCCTGCTTTTTGCCCTGAGCTCCATGGAATTGTATTTGCCGTGAGCTGTGCTCAGAGATCCAGCAGCAGGTGGGTGGAATGTGCATCCTGTGCCCTCCAGGCTCCATGTTCTGGCTCCTGTCACGAGGGGAATTGGAAAAAAATGTGTCCTGAGCAGATATTCCCAGATTTGTGATCGGATTCGTTTCAAGCCCTTCACAAAAATCAAGGCTGAGTCACTGCTGATTAAGCAAGAAAGGTGATGCGAAATTACATAAATATTCTCCTCTATCTGTGCAGCCTCAGTGCAAGAAAATAGACATTAATTTAGCTGTTAAAATATGCGAAGTCCTCTGCCTGGAACAAACATATAATTTTATCTTCTGCTTTCTAGTGTTTGAAGCAGCTAAAATACGGTGTTATAAAAACAAACTGGCATTCAGGCAGCGCGTCAGAAGGGAAATTAAACTTTTCTCCAGGAGCTTGGTGCAGTTCCCACAGAGCACTCCAGGAATGTCCCCTGCCCTGGGGAGCAGTGGGGGTGGCCCAGCTCCATCGGTGATGGGTGGCACTGCAAACACCCAGCGACCTTCACCATCTGTTGGGAATGACACGGGCAGGAGCGCTGGGAGCAGCTGGCTGGAGAGAAGCCCAAACTTCGCCAGAATCCCGAGTGATTTGGGTGTGCTGTGTTCCAGGGGAGCCCCATCGGTGAGCTGGCAGCTGAGGGGGGACAACCCGCGGGTGCACGTGAGCAGCTGCCGTGACACCCCCGGGCTGAGCTGCAGCCAGATCGTCCTCAGGAGAGCCACGGCCAACGACACCGGCGAGCTCAGCTGTGCCCTCAGCGGCGTCCCCGAGCACCAGGGGCTCATGGCCAGCGTCTATGTCTTCGTCCAAGGTAAGAATTCACTTTTTGTCATTGCTGCTGGTGGCGCTGGGCTGTGGGGTCTGCAGAGGCAGAGCAGCAATTCAGGGTTCTGTGGCTTTAGAGTCCCCAAGGGTTGCAGAGGCTGGCTGAGAGAATTCAGCAGATGAACCAAGATGGCGAAAAGGAGAGCTTTATTTACAAGAAACCTCTTTTCTATCCATTAATATTCTAGCAACTATTGGTCAGCAAAGAATCTGCCTCCTAAAACCATTGGTCACAGCCAAATAACACCTAACACCAAACAAAGAGATTAAGAAAATAAAAGAATGCAGTTTATCTCTATTCTCTGTGAGGAAGAACAGAAAGATTCTAAAACAGTGCAACTACAGGGTTCCAGCTCCGGGCTGGCCCAGGAGTGTTGCTCTGATTTTCTGATATTCGTGGAGATTCGCGGAAGCTCGCAGGGAGGTCAGGCAGGCAGCTCACAAGATGGCGAAAAGAGAAATTTTATTTACAAGAACTTCTTTATATATCCATTAATAGTCTGATAATTATTGGTCGATAGTTTTTCCACCCCCGATAACGATTGGTTACAACACTGAAGTGTCCAATACCAAAACAATTAGAGATTAGAAAGCACAAGGATGCAACTTATCTCTATTCTCCATGAGAAAGAAGAGAAAGATTTTAAAACAGTGCAACTACACAGGAGGAGTGGCAGCTCTGACGCTCAGGACAGACCAAACACAGCTGGGATTTCAGGGCAGCTGGGTGTCCATGCCAGGTGGATTCTCAGGGGTGTGGATGTGAGAAGCAGAGATTAGCCGTCGTGGTCAATTCCAGAGCTGAAAGCTTGTCCCATCAGTTTAGTGTCCCAAGGAACTGATGAACCACCTTCCTTAAACATCCTTTCCTTTTCAGACCGAATTCTTTAGTCCTGAAGGGTTTTGCTGTCACAGTGCTTTTCCAAAGGTTCATCCCGAATGCCCAAGCCTCTCTCTTTCCCTTCCTCCCCAGGCATGAAACTTCCCAGCAGGATTCTTTGTAATTCCTCCCCTCCTACACATCCGTGTGCTGCTCTGTCCTTACATCTGTGAGACATTCTTAGCAGAGCTGGGTGACCACACTGGGCAGATTTTACTGTAAAACAATGTCCCATTGCTCATTTTTGTTCCCTTTGAGCTGCCTCTCCCCCGTGTGTCAGAATCACTGAGTTCAGAGCCAAGACTCAATGGCAGCAGGAACTTCAGAGGAACATGGTCCTTCCTCTGTGATTAAGTGAATGCAACCTTCTGCACAACCATTCCAGTAATGTGAATTTTTGTGGGAATATTCCCCTAAAACACTGATTTTTCTTCAATCTACTTGACCAATGCATTGCTAAGCACTGAATCATCTTGGATCTTCCAAGCTGAGATTGTGAGTCCTCAGATGAAGGAGCTGACTTTTGGTGTCTTGAATAGGAGATGACACAAACTCCACTGGTGCTGAATAAGCTCAGCCTTTGCTTCCCCACGCACACTCATGGGGATGAATTAATTTCACTTTCGTGGTTCTTTGAATCCTCTTACTCAAACAAATGCTGCAGAGGCAGTGAGTTTGCCTGCTGGTATTGAATCGTGCTGCAAACCCACACTTCCAGCAAACACAGCTCTTTGCTGGGCAGCTCTGCCAGCCCCAGGGCGCTGCTGCTGATGGTGAGCCCACACGAGGAGTGACTTCCATCCCCAGGGGACTCTGGTGTGCCCACACAGCTAAATTCAGCTTTTGCACCACCAGGTGAGCACACCTGCTCCATTCATGTGGGTGACACTTTCCTGCCTGTTGAAAATAATCCCTTTCCACCCTTATCCTGCTTTCCCAGCAAGTTTTCCTCTAATTGGAAAGGACTTTTTGGCATTACTTCTTAGTTCCTGAAGTCTTTTTTTTCTCCCTTTCTATTTCCCTTCTGTGTTTTTTTCTCGGTGCTCAGAGCCCTGGTTCTTTATCCACCCTGGTTCTTGTGCTGAGCTGTTTCCTTTTCCCATTACACCCAGCTCGATGCCCCGGGTCCAACATTGTTAACCCAGCCCGTCCCACGCTGCAGGAAACTCAATTCTCTCTCCTGCTTCAGTGCCCTGGCTGCCTACCCAGCCCTCCTTGCTCTGTGAAGGCAGCACGTGCAGGAAACGTCGTGGATCTTTTGGGACTGCCTGAGCACTTTCCTGAAGAAAATATCCCCAATTATGAAATGTCTCGCCGGGGATGCTCTTGGAACAGAGCTGATCTAAAAAAATGGCAGGATGTCCTCCTGCCTGCCTCAGGCTGCAGTGCCAAGGTTCTCCTGACAAACAGCACCAAATCACCCCCTCAGGGGCATTTTCATTGTCCTGTGTCCTCCCTGCTCTAACAGCTCTCACTCAGACCCTGTGCTTTAAAAATCATGGAAGGAGAAGTGGGTGGAGAACACTCCAGCCTGTCCTGTGCACCCCAGAGCAGGCTCTGCCCCAGCAGCTCTGTCTGCAAGCTGCAGGCTCCTGCTGGGCTCGGTCCTGCCAGGCTGAGGAAGCTGGAATGGAGCTATTTATACCTCGGCAGGAGCTGTCCTCAGGGCATGCTCTTCCTGCCATTCAGCTCAGGGGACATTTGCTGGAGGCCAGCACGCTGTCCTGGGGACAAGGAGAGGGCTCTGCAGCGAGGGCTCTGCGGGCTGGGGACTCCAGCAGGGACTCCAGAGCACACCTAGGGCTCTGCTCAATATTTAAACTGCCTTTTGGAGGAAATTGCTGTGACAGTGTCTGGCAGTGCTGAGAAAGCCATCAGTGAGGGAACTCACAGGTCCCTGGGAGTGCCAGACAGGGGTGAGGCCAAAGCTCATCTCTTGGTGTTTTTTGGAGAGAGCAAGCGCTCAGCAGGTGTCTGTGAGGCCGAGCCAGGTGGAGGGAGAAAATGTGGAGGCAGCCCCTGAAGGCTGGAGATTCCTCTGAGGTTACAAGGCATTATTGCCAAAAAAGGCAGGGCAATGGTGTTTTCCCCTCGTTCCTGGCCTGCTGCTCGACACCGAAATGAGAACATGATTGTGTCGGAAGCTCTGCTTATTGGCCATGGTTTCCTGTGCTGGCTCCTGTCTGTCCAGCTCCCTGGTGGGGCTGGGGGCTCTGTCAGGAGCTGGCACCACCAGCTGTCGCTGCTGGGGCGGTGGAGCCGTGCCCCTGCCCAGCCCTGGGCTCGGGAGGGACCCGGGGCAGCTGCCAGCCCTCAGCTGTGCCCCAGCACTGAATCCATCCTGAATTAATTGTTCCCGAGGCCTTCCCCCTGCAGCTGCAAGTCCCAAGGATCACCATCAAAGAGGAAGAGACCCCCCTGGTCCTGCTGCCCATCCTCCTGTTGGAAATCCCGAGTAGCCCAGGGCTGGAACAGGAATAGCTGGGAGTTGTTAACTGGGCTAACTCCATCCCAGCTCTGAGGGATGATCCCTGCAGGGAAAGGCAGGGCTGGTCCAACACTGCAGTGCTGGATGGGCAGAGCAGATCCATGGAGATGCTGCCACAGCGCCCCAGACACAGCATCTGCTCCCGTGTGCCTCCTGCAGTGACCCTCCCAGCCAAGGGAGCCTCCCTGCGAGGAGCAGACTCATTTATTCCAGCCCTTGGGATCCCTGTGCCCAGGGAAGGGGCTGGGTGAGAACCCACACAGCCCTCTTGACAATGGTCCCCTCCGTGAGTTATCTTTGTTCTTAGATTAACTCCAAACATAGCGTTATTGCAGCTGCTCAGCAGAAAACCATCCCAGACAAAACCAGGTCAGCAGCCACTCCTTATTCCATATTTTTACATCACGCCAGGTCCCACATCCCACATTTTCCAATACCCCATTGCCTTTCCTGTCCTAAATATACACACAGATATCATTCCCAGCTGAAACCAGGACACTGGGGCACATACAAAATTTAACACAGCTTAGAGAAGGAGGAAAAAAACGACAAATCAAGCAAAGATTCATTCCACCTTCCCAAAGGGCTACCCCAGGCTCCAGTCTAGACAGGAGTCAGGACTTGCAGCTCTCAGCTATTTGAAATTCTGTCAGTGTCAGCACAGTCACAGTCCTGGGGGTGTCAGCTGGAACAGCTCCTGCCTCAAATCCTGCCTCAGCTCCGAGCTCCCCCGGCAGCTCCTGTGTCACAGTCAAGGATTTGCTGTGCATTTTGTGCCCTCAGTCAGCAATCAGAGCAAGGAACGAGTGCACTTGGCTCTGCTGCCTCCACCTGGTGTGCCTGCAGTGCTGAGGGCACTGGGGCTGGACACATCCTGCCCAAGAGGGGCTGGAAAAGCTCAGCCAGGATTCCAAGCTGGCATTCCTGCCCACTCCCCAAAGGCATTTGCTTTTCCAGACCTGGAGGGCTAAAAGAGGCACCTCCTCAATGCATGGGGATGGCAGCACACATCCCTCAGCATCTTTTATGTTATTCTATTTCTTGAAGTACTTGTGGCTGTGATGGAGCTGCTTCTCAAACAACTGCTCCAGGAACACCAGCCCCACCTCCTGTGACTGGAACTGGCACAAAATGCTGCGTGTGCCCAGCGCTGGCTGCCCACGAGGGTCTGAGCACAGTGGGGTGCATCCCCAGCTCCTGCTTGGCCCCATGGGGCTCACTCTGAACACAAATATTTGGGCAGTGAGGGCCCACCCCGAGCCAGCAGCTGCTGGGCTCTCACCCCTCAGCGCTGGAGTGAGTTGGGAGCACGGCAGGGCTGAGGGAGGCATTGGCTTCCACCCCTGTGGTTCCCAGCGCTGAGTTCACAGGAGCACAGAACATGCAGAAGGTGCCCCTGCAGCAAATCTGAGCTCTGGCTGCTCCGAAGCTCACGTGGGCACCGTGGGGGCAGCAGGACAGTGCAGCTCTGCCAGGGCCCAGGGCACAAGGACAGCAAACCAAACTTGCGGCAAGACATTTTTATGGGAGCACAAGTCCTGCTGAGGCCATTCCAGAGGGAAAAGGAGATCCATCCACGTGTCCTGCTGGAGCCTCTCCCTGCTGGCCAGCGCCAGGGAAGGGCAGGAGAGGTGCTCCAGTGCTGCTCCAGCCCAGGGATGTGCAGCCCATCGCCCTCATCCCTTTCCCAGCACCAGGAATCTAAAGAGGGTGGAAGTGCACGGAAGCAGCCCCACCATGAGATCATATTCTGGTTCTGATGCCCTTTGAAGCTGATTTCTGCCTCCTTAATCCTCTTGACAGTTCACAGAGATAAGGCAAAAGTGAGAAGCAGAACTGCAGGGCCAGGCTGACAGCTTTGGGCTTTGGCTTTGACTTTGGCTCGCTTTTCCCAAGATATTCCCAGTGGGAACAGGGCTGGAGCTGCACTTCTCCTTTCTCCCAGGCTGCAGAGAGCTGCCAGAGCCAGCCCAGCCGAGGCAGGCGATGCTGAGCTGTGTGCCCAGCGGATGGAGGGTCAGAGCTGTGCCCCAGCACTTCTGGGGGGCCTTGGCTGCACATCCCAGTCCGTGGAGCACATGGAGTTTGGGCTGTGTCCCGTGCAGGACCCTCCAGGGCTGAGGGCTGGTGTGGCTTTAGAGTCCCCGAGGGTTGCAGGAGCTGGCTGAGAGAATTCAGCAGACGAACCAAGATGGCGAAAAGGAGTTTATTTACAAGAAGCCTCTTTATATATCCAGTAATAACCTAGCAACTATTGGTCAGCAAAGAATCCACCTCCTAAACCATTGGTCACAGCCAAATAACACCTCATACCAAACACAGAGATTAGGAAAATAAAAGAATGCATTTTATCTCTATTCTGTGTGAGAAAGAACAGAAAGATTCTAAAACAGTGCAGCCACAGGCTGGATCCAAGGGAAAAGCAGCTCTGAATTAAGGCATTCAGGATCCTCAAATCCTACCCTAAAGGGTCTCAGGTTAAAGTGGAGGAGCCCTGTGGGCTACGATGAGCGAGCAGCAGCAGTTCTGGCACTGTCACGGTGTCAGTGACAGCTCTGACAGCCCCGCAGGAAGAGAGGATCCATCCTCATGGATCGACAATTTTTAAATGAAAGCCCAAAGGCCAAAATCACGCACACTTCCCCAACTTCTTCCTTCCTGGTTTTTATCCACTCGGTAGTTGTTAATTGTTGAGCCTTCCCCAAGGTGGGAGAGCTGTTCTTAATGGGACTTCAGATAAGGCTGGGGAATATTTTCTACAAAGCCAAAGCCTACATAAAATCTGGTGGGGGAGTGAGAATTTATGAATTCTTCTGCTGCTTGAAACATAATTCCAGAAAAAGCATGGAGGCTTCTTTTTCTGTGGTGTTTTGTTGGGATTTTTAAAAATAAATCTTTCCGTTTTGCCTTTATTTGCTTGGCAGTGAGAAGCATTTTGTTTCTACAATTTTTGAAGTAACACTTTTTCAAGTAATATTTTTTCTCTACAAATATTCCTGTGTTTCTAACAGTAATCTCCAGGGGAAGAATGCATTTCATTTGACCAAAACAGAATGCTTCATGTTGACTCAGAATGGCTTCTGGGGGTTTTGCAGTCACTTTTGTTTTGCCTAAAGAGAAAATATTCTGCTTTCTGTTTAATCTAAACATTCCACCACCAATTCTTTTCATTGGCCTGCCAAACGGAAAGGCCTTTTATTTTCAAAGATCCCGTTTCAAAACAAGTGCCTTTATAGGAGTTCCTCGTGTACCTCGAGGCAGCTTTGATGGCTGAGCAGGGGAATTGAGCAGCCCGGGCTGTTTCCTTGTGATTCGTCCCAAAATGCTGTGCCCAAGTGTCACCGCACTGCTAATGCTGCTATTACTGTCGAGAACAGGTTATAAACCTCCTCGCCGTGCCTTTGACCTTGATGAAGACAAACTTCACGGGGATTATGTCAAAACATGAACTTAAAGGACCTGGGAAACTCTGCCCAGGCGCCCCAGCTTAGGGATGGCTGAGTGAAGAAAATAAATGGTGAGGGCGAGAGAATTATCTTTAGCTGGAACAAAGTGAGAGGCAAAATGAGAATGTTCAGGAATTTCACGGCCATGAGCAGCCGTGAATGACTGTCCTCAAAGGCCATTTAGTGCTTATCATCCTCGTGGGCTGACAGCACCTGCAGGGAGAGGCGATGTCAACTCCGGGGCTTGGGATGGGAGACAAATACCACGAGACAAATTGCTGTCACGGTGCAGGAGACACGGGCAGCGATGAAAAGCACCCAAAATCCTGTCTAAAATCCTCGGAGGGTGTGTGTCAGGAGGATGTTGCAGAGGCACAGGCGGGGGATGCAGTGCTGGGAAGTGAAGAGCTGTAGGAGAGATTGAATCGACATTCGGAGTGCATTTTTGGGGGCTTGAGTCCCCCAGCTCCAGGAAGGATGATCCCTCTGGGAGGGGGATTGGAGTGAGCACAAAATTACAGCCTCCCCCAGCCCCTGGAGAAAGGCTCCTGTGCCGCAGGTGACACTGAACAAGAGCAGGGCTCACAGGGAGTCCTGCAGGTTTGTCCTGGAACTGTGTCCTGGAGCTGTGTCCTGGAGCTGTGTCCTGGACCTGTGTCCTGGAGCTGTGTCCTGGTCCTCTCCTGGACCTGTGTCCTGGTCCTGTCCTGGACCTGCGTCCTGGGTCTGTGTCCTGGAGCTGCATCCTGGACCTGTCTGGGACCTGTCTTGGACTGGTGTCCTGGACCTGTCCCCTGGACCTGTGTCCCGGATCTGTGTCCTGGGTCTCTGTCCCGGACCTGTCCCCTGGACCTGTGTCCCGCTGCCACCACAGAGGCGTGAGGGGACAGCTGTGATTCCCCAGCTGAGCTGGATGGACCCTCCCAAAGCTCCTCTGGGGCAGCAATTCCTCTCCTCCTGGACAGAATGAGCATCTAGACATGAAGGGCTTCACTGCCCGAACGAAAGCAATGTTCCTGTAGGCACTTGACCCTGAGTCGCCTTCGTGTGCTCCGTGCTCAGTTCCTGACCTGGCTGTCCCCGGGGTGGGACAGTCCCCTCCCTGCTCCATCCCCTGCCCCCTCCTGAGCCCTGCTGGGCAAACAGCAGCAGCCTGGCCAGCCCGAGCTTCCTGCAAACTTCCCGTGCCCTGGGCAGCAGACACCAGGCTGAGCCAGGGGAAGGGCCCTGCCCTCGCCTCCGAGCTGATAAATCCCCAGAGTGCATAACCCTTGTCTTTCCTCACACAGAACGAGCTCTGCAGCCCTCAGTAAATCATTCTTTCTAATTATCCCTTGGGAATTTCCCCTAGATATTCCCTGGTGTTTCTTTCTGGGTGAGATTCATAGGGCATTTCACCCTCCCATCCCAGGAAGAACAGATGTGTCAAGCCACAGGGAAATGCTCTGTGTTCATCAAGGGTTTCTTTGCTGAGGGATTTTCCCTCCGAGCTCAGCGCTGGTGACTGTGGAGAGGACAGCACCTGCCCTTCCCCTGCCACAGCTCTCCAGATTGCACCACTTGAGTGCAACTGAGTTACACCACCTGGACTTGGAGATCCTCCTCGAGGCTGAGGTTATCATTTTGAAAGAAAAGTGACCCTGTCCCTGTTGCTTCAAGAAGTTCTGTCTCTGGGAGACTTTTTTACAAGGAGTTAACTGATTGCTGCTGGACTGGAGGTGCTGAGCACGTCTGTAAAGCTGGCACTGACACTCCCCATGTTCCAGCAGATCATTTTTCCACATCACTGCCAGTCTGAACTACGGAGGGGTTTCATGAAGGATCCCTTTTTTTGTCTGACAAACCGTAACAAAGGTATCAGCTGGCAGCTGATTAGCTCAGAATTTATTCTTTGTCATTCTGTTAAGCCCCAGCGCTGAGCCACTTTACATTTGCTTATCTGCTAAGTGAGCAGTCCAGCTGCCTGGAAACACTGGGAAGGCTCTCCATCCCAATGGCTCTGCCTTGCTCCTGCTCAGGATGGGGTTTGGAGCAGCTGGAGCAGGAGCACGAGCAGGACATATGAGGTTTGAGCTGTTCTCTGTGTCCTGGGGCTCTTTGGTGCTCCATGACTGAGGAACTCGAGGCTGCCCATTCCTGGCAGTGTCCAAAGCCAGGCTGGACAGGGCTTGGAGCAGCCTGGGAGGTGGAATTGTCCCTGCCATGGCAGGGGTGACACTGGATGGGCTTTAGGGTTCCAACCCAAACCATTCTGGGGTTCTGTGACATTGTTTTTTCCTTTTGCACTGAGTTCCACAGCCAGGGAGGAAAAGAAAGCCTCGCTGGGACATCCCCTGGTGCTTGCCCTGTCCCTGTCACTGCAGGGTCACTGTCCCCGTCACTGCAGGGTCACTGTCCCCGATGGCCAAAGCGCAGCCCTGACCTCCTGGCTGAGCTCTCATGTCACACCTACAGCAGGGCAGCCCCACAAGCTGCTGCCACAGCAGCACCCTCACTCTCAGAGCTGAAATCGCAGAATATTCCAGGTTGGAAGAGCCCCCAGGGACCATCGAGTCCAACTCGTACGGGACTGGCCCCGATGGGGATCACAGCCCCACCTTGGCTTTATTAGCACCGTGCTCTGACCCCCTGGGCCAACCCCGGGGCTCCCACAGGTACCCACACAGCCACCCATGGGTGTCCCAGCTGTGCAGGAGCTCTGACACTGCAGATGGGCACAGGGAGGGAAGAGCCTTTCACAGGCTGAGAGCTCTCCAGGCCTGGGACAAAGCCCTGAGATAACACAAATCACAGCCATCTGCTCCAGGACACCTCCCTGCCTCAGCAAAGAGGAGGACCCATAAAATAGAAAACCTTTTTCTCTTTTTTCCTTTCAAAACACAGTGAGAATGATGCCCATGGGAGCTGACATCCATGAGTCATTAATAATCAGTGCAGCTGAAGCCATCCCTTCCTTTTTCCAATCTTTACAGCCCAGAAAATGCCTCTCGCTGCTGCTAAGTGCACAGTGATTTTAAGATACCATCAAGATTTCAAACAGTGATGGTAGAAGGCCAGATTTATCTATTTTGGCTCCCAATTCAGGTTGTAGCTTATCTGGGATGGTTTATCTGCAGCCCCTGGTTGGACATATGGCAATTCAGGAGCAGGCTGCTATTAAAAATCAATTAGGACTGAAATACAGCTCTGTTTCACACCCTGTAAATCCCTGCCTCCTGTTAGGTGGGTCAGGAGCACTCTGTCTGTGCTATTTGCAGCTGAAAAAAGATTCATGTTAGGTCTCTGAATCTGAGAATTTGGTAGAGATGAGCCTTGGGCGTAGGGAGAGATGGTGGAGGAGAATGGGGTTAAATAATTATGTTTTTTCCTGAACAGGAAAGATTTTTGAGACATTTTATTCTGTTTTGAGTAGGATGCATCAATCATTGCACAGTTCAATATTTTCCAGCATTTTGGGATTATTCAATATTTGCTTAGCCGCCTTCTTTTGATTTATGTTACTCTTTAAACAAACAGCGCTATTCTGAAATTCTTTCTAAAAATACTGGCAGAAATATTTTTAAATTCAGTGCTCCCATCTTTTCAGCCAAAATTTGATGCCAAATTTTGAATAGTTTGGTATCAGGGACCTCTTTTTTTTTCCCAGCAAGTTTCCTCTTCACCTGTGTCCTTTTGCCCCCATCCTATACCCTTTTCCCTCCACCCTACACCTTTGTCCATCCCCTGTCTTGTGGGACATTCCTTGTTCTCTCCTTTTCTCCACAGACAAGAAATAATTGTGATTACATTTCCCCTGACACTTTTTTGCACTTGGTTCCAAATACACAAAAATCTTTCTCTGTTTTTTTCCTTTTACAAATAGCCCAAGGACCTTCTTTTAATTATCCAATCTCTTTTTTTAAAAGTAGAATAAAAATAAAAATATTGATACCTCCCAGGGTGATTCAGCTGGAGAGCAAGACTGCAGAAGGATTAAGCAGCTCAGGGACAAACACTAAACACATTTTCATAATGTGGCTCAACAGGAGAATTTAGCATTTTTGGGAAAGTGCACGAGACACCGAACTGAGTATAAATATTTCCTATTAGTTTTGGGGCTTGGACCAAGCTACAAAGTTGTGGTTCAAAGATCAGGTTTCTCAGCTCAGGGCTTGATTAGAACCAGCGCCTGCCTGACCAGAAAGGTCAGATGTGTATCTGGAACTTCCTAAAAGTTCAGGGCAGATTTCAGGTCTGATTTGGTAATTCCAATTAATCTCTCTCACACAGTATTCCTTACAATGCTTACTCCAAAGCACAGCCAGAATAAACCAATGGTGTGGAAGAAAAGCTAGCATGAAAAGGCAGTCCTAGAAATTAGAGAAATCATCCAGATTTCTCATCTTTATCGGCTCAGTGCTCCTCATCCCAGCTCCCCACAGGGTCCCCAATATTTTCAGTGCCCCAAGTGCCTTTTTTCAAACCCCACCATCACCTCTGTGTCCCACACACAGCTCCAGCCAACCTCGTGGTGAGCCCACAGTTCATTTTCTCTGCCAATTCCCAGTTCTCAGGGCTGGAAGGAAGCTCCAAACCCCAGCAGTGCCACCCTGCTGTGCCCATCTCTTCCTCGGGGTGTTTGGGTGTGAGCAAAGGAGCTCCAGCCCTGCCCGGGCTGATTCTCTGAGGGTTCATTCCAAGGCATTTCCATGCCATTCCTCAAGCAAACACTGCTGTCCTCAGGCAAGAAATGCAGGGTGACATCCCCAGATGAAGGACAGGAGTGCTCCCAGGCGCCAGAAGGAGCACTGGCAGCTTGAGTTGGTAATCCATGAAGTTTTTCATGTGTCTGCACCGAAATATTCCATTCTGGGAAATTTCTGGATCAACATGGGGCCAAATCCAAGGAATTTCCATTGGCTCTGCTGTGGCAGTGGCACTTACACACGAGCAGGATGTCACTGACCCCAAGGGAGCCTTTCTGGGCACTTCAGGGCTCACGTTCAGCTCAGTGGCTGACTGAGCACTTTTCCAAACCCGTGTTCTTCTCCCTGCAGACTACAGGAATTTCCAAACCCGTGTTCTTTTCCTTGCAGACTACAGGAATTTCCAAACCCGTGTTCTTTTCCTTGCAGACTACAGGAATTTCCAAACCCGTGTTCTTTTCCCTGCAGACTACAGGAATCCATTTGTGGAGATGCACTCGGAGCACCCCGAGCTCGTCTACATCGTGGACGCCAAGAAAACCGTGGTGATCCCGTGCCGAGTCACCTCGCCAGACATCAGGCCCAAGCTCACCCAGGTGAGAGATGGCTCCAGAGCAGCTCAGTTCAAGGAGTAAAAACACAAATGAAGGTGGATAAAGCTGGGTAAATTCAATGAAAAATAGTAAAGACACTGAAAATCCACAGAAAGGGTCCTGCTCTTGCAGTGTGTTGCTATTGAGCTGGGCACAAAGATTTTTGGGGATTAGGCTGAGTTTATCACATATTTTTCTCACACTGTGGCTTGATGTTCCTCCATGAATTGGCAAAGGTAGATGACAAAGCACTATTTTTTTATCCAAATTCTTTCTATAACAGCTGGCTCTCTCTGAAAGCTTTCATACCTTGAACCTCCTCAGATCAGTTGCCCATTTTTGCTTCAATTCATCATTTTAAACCAAATTCCAGCCTTGGGAATAAGTGGCTCCTGCATCCATCCCTTTGGCAGCAGCTACACCTGAATGTCAAGGTTACAGCACCATCTGTGGAGGCCAAGGCTGTTTGGGATAATGAAAATGGAAATTTAAGGTCTGGGGCCTGAGCAGTCGATGGAGTCACTCATTTAAAGTGCTTCAGAGCACTCTCCAGAGCGAGACATGGAGTGAGGAGCAGGACACAGCTCTCCTGCCTCCAATCCTGCATTTTCTGTCAGAATTCTGGGCCTTTCCATTCCCCTGCCAGGCTGACAGCTCGGGAAATCCCAGTGGGGCTGGGAGCTGATCCTGTGCCCCTTCCCCAGCCTGCTCTGGAGGGACCGTGAGGGATGGGGCTGCTCTGGACACACAGAGAGGGCTGAGCACCTCTGCTCCTGTGGCAGTGCCAGCTCTCAGGTGTCCCCTGCTCCTGTGGCAGTGGCAGCTCTCAGGTGTCCCCTGCTCCTGTGGCAGTGCCAGCTCTCAGGTGTCCCTGCTCCTGTGGCAGTGCCAGCTCTCAGGTGTCCCTGCTCCTGTGGCAGTGCCAGCTCTCAGGTGTCCCTGCTCCTGTGGCAGTGCCAGCTCTCAGGTGTCCCTGCTCCTGTGGCAGTGCCAGCTCTCAGGTGTCCCTGCTCCTGTGGCAGTGCCAGCTCTCAGGTGTTCCCTGCTCCTGGGAGGCAGCACATGGAGCCAGGGGGGCTGGGACAGCTCCAGCTCCTGCTGGGACCCATGTCACAATCCCAGGATGGTGCAGAGGCACAGCAGGGCTCTTGTGGCTCTGGAGATGTCGATTTTTCAATGTTGTTAAAGGGGAACGAGGCTCCTCTCCAGTTATCCCCTCAGGCTGGATAAGTGTGATCACCTTCCCGCCTTGGCCATAAAAATGAAACATCCCCATCTGATTTTCGCCTGCTTCCCCCAAATTCCCGGCTGGAGCAGCGCTGCTGACCCTGGCACAGTCCCGTGAGCCCAGGGTGGCCTTGCACTTCCCACCTGCACGTTCATCTCCTCACTGACAGGCAGCCCTCGCAGCCCAACCTCTCCCAGCCCTTTCTCCAAACACCAGCCCCAGCCTCGCTGCTGCAATGGCATCCTCACCGAAACCTCTCCCCAAAAAGCTGTCCCCAAAGCTTTCCCCTGCCGGGGGGGGGAGCGCAGGGCAGGGGCAGAGGCTGAGCACAGATCCCAAAGCAGCGCTCGGGGCCGGGAGCTGTGGGCACATCGCGGGGACATCGCGGGGACATCGCGGGGACATCGCGGGGACATGGCACCTCAGGGAGCTCCGGCTGCAGCCAGGGATGGGCAGGGCTGGCGTGGCCCTGTCTGGGAAGGCACAGCGCCGGGGGAAGAGGCGGAGGGAGGATGGATGGGGCGGAGAGGTGAGTGAGGCCATGGGACGGATTTAGAACATCCTCTCCTGCCCAGTTTAACCTCCAGGAGACAAGGCGCTTCAAAGGGAGGAAAGGCACTGTGATTTCCTTCGAGCAGCGCTGAAGCTGTTTGTTTGAGTGTTTAAATAGATATTCGGGAATATCTGAAGAAGATCTGGAATCTGTGTGTGGTGTTGCACAGAGCCTCCTGAGCAGGGTTATTTTTCCTTCCCCCTTCCCCCAGCCATCGGGGAGCAGAGCTGCCAAACCCTGAGGTTCAGCTTCATCACGTTTTATTATTCTTGTAGAAAATGGACTCTTTGCCACCATAAATTAAGTTCCTTATGTTACCATTAGACTTTAAAATCATTGCACATGCACAGAGAAGGCACCTCTTGCTAATACTGAGCAGATCTCAGCTAACTCAATATTTCATCTTTGTTATTGAGGAACTCATGCTAACATACACAACTCAGACTTTTAATTTTGCTCAATGTGATCTTAATTTGGGGCAAAAAAAAGCGTTTTCAGTCTTGTCAGATCTGTTTAGTCACTGATCTGGTCCAGTGTGTATTTGCCACTTCCAGCTTTGACCTTCATGAGTGCTAAAGCATGATGGAGCCTCAGGTCTCAGATCTCTTTCTGTAATTTGTCTTGGTTTTCCTCATGGTTCAAACAGATATGCCACAGCTTGATTATTTCAAAAGCATTTACAAGAAATCCTTTTTTCCTGCTACTGTCAGGAGAGCTGCTGCTCCAAAATACTGCGACTGTCTGGCTGTCCATCCTTCCCCACACAGCATCCCCAGAATTCCCTCGGTTTGAATTCAAAATTCCTCCGGTTTTGGTCCATGTTGGAATTGCAAAAATTTACTTTCCTGCTGGGAAAGCCAGAGATGCCTGTGATTCCACTGCCCCAGCTGCAAACACCTGAAATGGGGCACTGCCCCATTTCCATTTCATAGAGTTCTCTCTTTTCTTTTCTTTTCTTTTCTTTTCTTTTCTTTTCTTTTCTTTTCTTTTCTTTTCTTTTCTTTTCTTTTCTTTTCTTTTCTTTTCTTTTCTTTTCTTTTCTTTTCTTTTCTTTTCTTTTCTTTTCTTTTCTTTTCTTTTCTTTCCTTTCCTTTCCTTTCCTTTCCTTTCCTTTCCTTTCCTTTCCTTTCCTTTCCTTTCCTTTCCTTTCCTTTCCTTTCCTTTCCTTTCCTTTCCTTTCCTTTCCTTTCCTTTCCTTTCCTTTCCTTTCCTTTCCTTTCCTTTCCTTTCCTTTCCTTTCCTTTCCTTTCCTTTCCTTTCCTTTCCTTTCCTTTCCTTTCCTTTCCTTTCCTTTCCTTTCCTTTCCTTTCCTTTCCTTTCCTTTCCTTTCCTTTCCTTTCCTTTCCTTTCTCTTTCTCTTTCTCTTTCTCTTTCTCTTTCTCTTTCTCTTTCTCTTTCTCTTTCTCTTTCTTTTTCTTTTTCTTTTTCTTTTTCTTTTTCTTTTCTTCATTATAATCCAGGATTTTCAAAACTTTTGGAAAGTAAATTACATTCTCTCTAGCAAATAAAAGATTTCCCCGTGTGTTAATAATAACAATTAACTAATTATTCCCACCACCAAAAGCCAACATGCTCAACCCTGGTGCTGTCCAAGGGTAGGCAGAGGAGGGTTCATTCTTATTAAATGTATTTTTGTTCTAGCTTATTTCCCACATTTGCCTTTTCTAGTCTCACTTCCTCCTCATAAGCAGAATTTATAGTGTTTTTTCAAGAACTTCAGAACATTACAAGTATTTATGAATTTAGGGCAAAAAATGCCTGAGTCCCCTTATTTCTGCCATGCTGTGATTTAATCTTGCAAGTCACCCAGGCTGCTTCCTTGGAAATCCATGGGGTGCTCTGAGAGTGTCTCCCTCCTTTCTGTGGTGTAGAGAGAATCTGAGTAGTGGCCACAGAGCAGAGCTTGTAGGTAACTGCAGTCAGGTGAATTAGTGAATAATTCTGATTTTGGGGGGTCTGAGTTCACACATATTTTTACAGTACTGTGAGGTGCCAGGAAATCGTGTGGCATTGGATGAAAACACCTCCAGAAAGATTACCCCACAGAATTCATACAGGATGGGCATGATGATTTCCAGAGAAGGGATGAGGGAAATGGGTCACACACATGAGATCTCAGAGGACTGGGGCTCCTGCATCAAAAACCCTATTAGGATGCCCAAGTGTTGGGTTTCAGAGACACTCAGGGAGTGTGAAACCCAGGGAGGTTTTTTAAAAAAAAACCTCAGGGAGGGTTTTTCTGTCTGCTCAGGTTGTTGCTGCTTCAGATCCGTGTGGAACGAGGCCACTGAGCCCTGCCCTGGCTCTGAGGGGAACGGGAATGCTCACTCCTTGTCTGCCTGTGGGATTTGCTCGGTTTTGTTTTGGGTGGTCGGGACGGAGACGAGAGAACTCTGAAGTCAGGTCTTAGAGCATGAGGTTTATTGTGAAAAGTGTGGGTGTAGGGGACCTGCCAGGAGCTGCCAGACACAGCTCAGAGCAGGGCAGAGAGGTGAGAGAGAGAGAAGAAAGAAGACAGAATATGGTATGGAATGGAATGGAATGGAATGGAATGGAATGGAATAGAATAGAATAGAATAGAATAGAATAGAATAGAATAGAATAGAATAGAATAGAATAGAATAGAATAGAACAGAATAGAACAGAATCCCGTGGTTGCCGTTTACAATACAATAAATCATCTTCTGTGCTGAATATTCTAATTTTCACTAACCAATCTAGAACAAGCTACAAATCCTACAACATTTACACACAGCCTAGGAGAGTCATTGCATTGCCATACGGCATTAGATTTTAAACTCTAAAAACTGCTTTTTGGACCCTCTGCTGAGTTGGTAGGGTCTGCTCTGACCCTTGGACCTGCCTGCTAGCAGAGGGGATTGTTTAATCAAAAGGGGATTCTTTAATCAAAAGGGTATTACCTTCAGTGGCCATACCATTGTTTTCCAGTTGTTCAGTCACTGGGGTTTGGTATCTCAAAGCTTATCTTCATTTCAATCTCACTTACAGTTTCCATGTTCTCAGCATCTTGTGCCAGGTAATCATGTTTATAAGGCTTTTCCTATTTCATCTTCCCCAACATCTGTTCCTTTCCAGTACCCTTCTTCTGCAGAGATCAGCTTCAAGAGGATGCTGTGGGACCCCAGGAAGGGCTTTGTCATCCCCTCGCACTCCTTCGTGCACTCTGGAATCCTCGCGTGCTCAGCCCACGTCAACGGCAGTGTCTTCAACTCCTATTACCTGGCACAGAGATTGGGTGAGTGCCCGGGGACCCCACAGAGCCCCGACCCACAGGGAGCCCCTGGGGACCATCCCTTGGTCAGCCTCAGTGACATCTGACAGATCTCACTGCTCTGGATCGGTAGCAGGTCTGAGCTGGAATGCTAAAAGTAAACTCATTCTTCCTTTTTTCTGCTATTCAATAGAACTCGAATGGGACCCACCATTGGTTTTGAAAAATGACCAAGTGCTGAGGTGGTGCAAGCCAGGAGTGTTCTGTCCAAATCCCACCATGGCTTTGTTTGCTTGGATTGAGCTGTATTTACATTAAAGCAAATGCTGGTTCAGGATAAACCCAACAGCAGCTTTCTTTTTGCTTCTGGTCATTAAACACGTGTGATCATTAAATAAAAATATCACTGCGCTGCTAATTCACATCTTCGTGTTTTTATAGATTTTTCTCTTGGTGATTTACTGCACCATTTCCCTTGGATTTACAGCTGAGCTTCAGCTCATAATTACAATCTGAATTTGAAGCAACTAAACATTAAATTTTTGTGTGCTGGGCATTTATATGAAACCAATTAGAATTTATTTTTCTTTTGTTTTCCGTGTATGTTCTTTATCTCCTCATATATCTTATATTTACTAGGACTTCATTGCCATTAGCTCATGTCATCCTTCTATACAGTCAGCACTCAGCTCTGAACAACAGCCTTGTAAATTTGTGTGGCAGCCAAAAAAAGTCCTGTAAATCTCTCTCTTTCTCCTTTTTTTTCCCTTGTTGGAGTAATTTTTTACTAAAATCATGAATGCAAACCTACAAAACCTCTCAGGTCATCCCAAAAGGATCAGGAAAAAGGACCTGGGAAATCCCTTTCTCTGTTGTGTTGCTGTCAGAGGTCAGGTGTGTGTGTGGGCAACAGAAAGTGAGGGAACTTCAGAGCTGATGTGTTCAAGGCTATATTGATAAATGTGTAAGGGCAGGGTTAGGGGGTCCCACTCAGGAGAATGGAACTGAGCAGGACAGGGAGATGTGCGTGATCATGATGGGGCAGGAGAAACACATCTCCTGTCCCACAGAAGTGGATCCTCTCGTGAGGCCCTCCGAAGGAAGAGTCTCCTTTGGAAACTTTTCCGTGGAGCTGATGAGGGAGGGTTGGAGCCAAACACGGCAAAGGGAAGAGCAGCCATTCCTGACTGAGGGTGTCCATGGGGTCAGGGATCAGCCCATGGATCCACCAGGTGTCCATGGGGTCAGGGATCAGCAGATGGATCCCAGCAGCCATTCCTGACTGTCCATGGGGTGAGGGATGATCCAATGCATCCCGCCAGGTGTCCATGGGGTCAGGGATCAGCAGATGGATCCCCCCAGGTGTCCATGGGGTCAGGGATCAGCAGATGGATCCCCCCAGGTGTCCATGGGGTCAGGGATCAGCAGATGGATCCCCCCAGGTGTCCATGGGGTCAGGGATCAGCCCATGGATCCACCAGGTGTCCATGGGGTCAGGGATCAGCCCATGGATCCACCAGGTGTCCATGGGGTCAAGGATGATCCAGTGGATCCCACCAGGTGTCCATGGGGTCAGGGGTGATCCAATGGGTCCCACCAGGTGTCCATGGGGTCAGGGATCAGCCCATGGATCCACCAGGTGTCCATGGGGTCAGGGATCAGCCCATGGATCCACCAGGTGTCCATGGGGTCAGGGATCAGCCCAGGGATCTCACCAGGTGTCCATGGGGTCAGGGATCAGCAGATGGATCCACCAGGTGTCCATGGGGTCAGGGATCAGCCCAGGGATCCACCAGGTGTCCATGGGCTCAGGGATCAGCCCATGGATCCCACCAGGTGTCCATGGGGTCAGGGATCAGCAGATGGATCCCCCCAGGTGTCCATGGGGTCAGGGATCAGCAGATGGATCCCCCCAGGTGTCCATGGGGTCAGGGATCAGCAGATGGATCCCCCCAGGTGTCCATGGGGTCAGGGATCAGCAGATGGATCCCCCCCGGTGTCCATGGGGTCAGGGATGATCCGATGGGTCCCACCAGGTGTCCATGGGGTCAGGGATGATCCGATGGGTCCCACCAGGTGTCCATGGGGTCAGGGATGATCTGATGGGTCCCCCCAGGTGTCCATGGGGTCAGGGATGATCTGATGGATCCCCCCAGGTGTCCATGGGGTCAGGGATGATTCAGTGGATCTCCCCAGGTGTCCATGGGGTCAGGGATGATCTGATGGGTCCCCCCAGGTGTCCATGGGGTCAGGGATCAGCAGATGGGTCCCCCCAGGTGTCCATGGGGTCAGGGATGATCCGATGGGTCCCCCCAGGTGTCCATGGGGTCAGGGATGATCTGATGGGTCCCGCCCTGCTCGGGGCCCTGCAGGGAGTGCTGTGCCCAAGCTTTGCCTCTTCCCCGCAGAGGGCAGGATCCAGAACCTGGCTCTGAAGGCGACCCCCAGGAGGCTGCTGGTTGGAGAAACTCTGCACCTGGAGTGCAAAGCTGAGACCTTCATCAACGGGCGCGTCGAGCTCGTCTGGACGTGTCCCCGGGGAAGAGTGAGTGCATGGAACTCCCCCGTCCCAAAATTCACAGGGCTGAGAAAACCTAATTGTTACTGATTCTGAAATTATCCAACCATTTATGAGCCTATCATTGATGGTATTTTGTGTTTAAATGAACCTGAAATGTCTCTGCCCTTCTTGAACCTGCGGATTAGACTGCAAACCTCAGGCTAAATAAACCTGGCAAGAAGAGCCATGAGTGTTTGCTCTTTTTTGGGAAGAAAAACCTCCCCCATTCCTTCTGTCCTGTCTGTGTTGCAGTGACAAGTCTCAAATGCAGGTTGTAAGTTGTCAGTCTCCCCATCTATTTTGGTATTTATGAGGTAGGAAAAAGCAAAGCAAAACAGAACTGAGCCTGTGGAAATCGTCCCCAAAAAATGAAACCTAAATTCTGAGTATGGGATCTTGAGCTTTTTGGGGATACAATACAGAAAGGCCAAATTTGAAGTAGAAACAAGTAAGAGACTGAGCATTTGAGGTATAAAACCCTCTCAGTTCTCCTAAAAAAAACCAACAGAGGGAAATAATTTCCCAAATCAGTTCATTTATCTGAGATTCTACTCACAGGTCTGTTTGATGCTGAGAATTAAAATTATTGGGTTTTTTTCTTTTTAACTCAGCAAAATACACATTGCAAAGAAGCATCTAAGCCTCTTGGGAAGGTGTAAAATATGATTCCTAAAACTGGATTAGTTTTGATTTAATTTGTTTCCTTAAAGAAAGAATGGCTGGGTTTGTTCTGATGAGGAAACTACAGAAAATATAACACAGAATTTATAGAAGTGCAAGCACTACAGTGTTACGAAATTTTGTTTCTTGAACCCCATATGGTGGAAAAGAATTGTTTTCCTATGAACTCTCCTTATATTTCTAACATTATAAATGTAAAACTTCTTGGCCAAATCTCTGGGATCAAAAATCCTATCAAAATGACAATGCTTTCTAAAATTCTCCAGGAATTTGCATTGGCACTTGGCTGTCACAATATATTGTATTTCTGTCATAATATATTTCTTTTAGAAAGCAGGAGGTTTTTAATACAGAAAAAATACTGACTGTGACCAAAATAAATTTAAAAACCCTCAAAACCAAAACCTCAGAGCGCAGCTCTGACCCTGTGGCAGTTTTGCCCTGAGATCCTTGGGATTTGCTCCTGCAGAAGGGCTGGGCTGGGATGCATCCCCTGATTTCCCTGCCTGCCCAGATTTCAGCACAAAATTTCCACTCTGTTTCTCTCTCTTATTAAACTCGATAATGAAACTTCACACAAGAGCTCTTCCTGCTGATTTGCCTTTTATGTTATTTATTTCGGTGCTGGGGAGATGTGATCATTTTGATACAAATCACTGCTCTTCCTTACTGGCAGGCATTGAGGGGCTGAGCACAATAATCCAATTTACACTGATTTTTGACCCTCTTTTTGTGACTCCAGCACCCTCACCCCAAGAGAACCATGGACCGGAGTGATGTGGTGTACAAAGTCGGCAGCAGCCTGACCATCGAAAATGTCACCATGGAGGATGGGGGCCTGTACATCTGCAGGACAGTCAATGTCACCAGGCTGGAGGCCAATGTCACAGTCACCGTGTATGGTGAGTGCTGCAGCTGGGCCAGGAGGGACCAGGGACCAGAACTGTTAATTCCTTAAAGGACAGTGCCAGGCTGCTCAATCTGGTGATTGAAAGGGCATTAGGGAGAAATCCAACCAATTCAAACATCCCTTAATCATCTAGAACCTCTGATTAGGCAATGAGTGGCAGCTCCCATGCCTTCAGACAAGTTCAGGAGGTGCATTTAGATGGATATTGGGAAGGAATTGTTCCCTGCGAGGGTGGGCAGGCCCTGGCACAGGTGCCCAGAGAAGCTGTGGCTGCCCCTGGATCCCTGGCAGTGTCCAAGGCCAGGCTGGAACACCCTGGGACAATGGAAGGTGTCCCTGCCCATGGCAGTGGTGGCACTGGATGAGCTTTAAGGTCCCTCCAAACCCAAACTAGTCTGGGATCCTGTGATGTCTGGGGGAGCTGAATTGCTTGAAAAAGCTGGCACCGAGAGTGGCTGCTGAGCCTCTGGAAAATCCGTCCTGCTGGCTCCACATGGACAGGAGATGCCCCAGGCATTTCCCACACAAATCCCAGAGCAGTGCAGGTGCACATCCTCTGCTTTCCATGAGAATTCCTTCCCGTGGGAGCTGCAGGACCAGCCTGTTCCATTTGGTTCCCCACAGCTCTGCAGGTCCAGATTGGAAAAACCCCATGGCAGTTGACAGGGTGAGGTGTGTCCTGTGCCAGAGCTGCCACCCCACGTGTCCCTGCTCCTTTCTCTCCCCAGACAAACCTTACCTGACAGTGTCACACAAGAAAGGGCCTTACTACGAGGTCACGTCTGGCCACAAGTCCCTGAAGCTGGCTGCCAAGGTGGACGCCTTCCCTCGGCCCACGGTCACCTGGTGAGTACCCCAGCAGCAGCAGGAACGCCTGAGCTCCTGTGGGATCCTGGCTGGGATGGATGACCAGCATTCCTTCCCACCCAGATTGGAGCTGGGAATGCTCAGAGCTGTGACCTGGAGGAGCTGTGGCTCCGCTGGGGCTGCCTGAGCTCTGGGACCTGGGCAAGGCATCCCTCATTCCCTGGCTGTTTTTGTCTCCTAGCCATTCAAGGAAGGTCCCTCCAGGAGAAATGTGTGTTTCGCTTCCCCTGGACACAGAAATATTTGGGAGATTCGAGGAGAAAGCTCTTGGGGAAGGGTTGCCTGTTTGCCCCCAGTCAGTCTGCAAGGGGGCAGGGGATAATAGAAAAAGGACATGTTTTCAACATGAGAAATTGTTTCTCTTCACAACTTTTCAATAATTTCCTCCAATCCTGCACCAGCAGATTCTTGCAGACAGTGCAGTGAATCCTCCTGAGCAAATTAAGGCTCCCCCAGGATTGCAATGGATCTGCTGAACAGGAGGGGAACACAGCAGCAACTCCAGGAGACAAAATCTGAGCCTCTCCTTATTTTTCTATCACTTGTCCTCTCCCCTGCTCCATCTTTAACACCCCCATCCAGTGCCTTTTACATCTCTAACTGCGTTCAGCCCTGTGGGACAGGGCAGGGGTGCTGCCTGGCAGAGAAGGTGGCATTTCCCTGGAGCACCTGTCCGTGGCCAGCTGAGAGCCTGGCAGGCAGAAAATGTCAGTCAGGGCTGGCCTTGCTGCATTTTATTAGCTGTGAAATAATATGAAATCCTCTAATAGGAGTGGAATGAGTGGCAGGAGGTGTTTTAATTGCTGCTGTTGTTTAGGGATGGGGATGTTTTGGGAGTTGAAGCAGGGCCTGACCCCTTCTCCCTGCCAAGGCTTTGTTCCTGGCCCAGTGTGGAGCTCTTTGGGGCTGCCTGGGACCACCAGAGCTGCCTTCCCTCGGAGCCCCAGCTGTTGCTGCTGGAGGTCTCTCAGGATGGTTGTTTTAAGGACTGCAGAGGAAGTTTCCAGCATCCTCAGGCAGTGGGAGATGCCCCAGCGTCCTTGCACCGAGCCCGAAGCTCCGTGTGTGGCAAAGCCTGGCCCCTGTGCTGATCCTAACCCTGCGTGTGGGGCTAGCAGTGGGGAGGGCTCTGCTGGTGCAGGGGCTGCTGTCCCACCCTGAGGGAATATTCTGGGCTGGGAATCCCTCACTGACCTCCCTCTGGACCAGCCTTCTCCAGGTCACACAGTTTACTTTTTTCACAAACAGTAAAGACTCACATTGTCTCCTGAGAGACAATTCTGCTTCATTAATCGCTTCCTTGAAAACTGGTGACACACATTTTGCTAATCCATGATTTCCCACCCTTGGAGTTGCCCATCCAGCTCCATTTGGGTGCATTTAGATCACAGTTGATGGCATGAGAGGCACTGTTCACCCAGATCCATGAAATCATCTTTTTCCTGTGTGGACTGAACCCATCCCACAGCACTGGAGAGGTGAATCAGTTTTAGTGTGGAAGGATAATAGGGATGAATATCCCATCCAAGCAGTGATTCCAGAGCCACATTTCCCTTGCTGGGATGACCCTTTAGCCCCCTAATGTGGGTGAGAGGTTCCTCAGGGATAACAGGGACACGATGGCCTTCCCAAACAGGTACAAGGATGGCAAACTGATCAAGGACAACCACACCTGCTACGAGCCAGATCCACTGAAATACCGACTGGGAATCCGAGATGTGAGGCCCAAACACGCGGGGAACTACACCATGGTCCTGAGCAACCCCAAATACGGCCTCTACAAGAACCTCACCATGCAGCTGGTGGTGACAGGTAAGGACTCCATGTGCACAGTTCCTTCTTTGCACATCCGCTGCCTCTTTTAATCAACTGAGTTTGGCAACAGAGGTTGAATTATGAGGCCAAGTAGGAGTTCAGCAAAAGTTAGCTCTGCTTCTCCTTGAATTTCCCAAGGATCACTTGGGCAGTGAGGTAGATGAAGTTATTGAGACAGGTTTGGTTTCTTTTCTGTGATGAATTCTCTCCTTACCCTCTTTACACCTACAAATATTCTCAATTGTCCAATTTTTATTGGTCCTGTTATTGGTCCTGTTTTGTGTGATCCTGCTGTGCGGCCCAGCAGGAATGGGTGGCATTTCCCAGGATTTAGCACTGCACAGAGGTCACCACCTCCCTCAGGAGCCACTGAGCCCCTCGTTCCAGCTGCTCCGAGGAGTTAGGGTGACACTGGGCCATTCAAGTCCCCTCCCCTGGGACACTGCACCTCCCAGTGTGCCACCACCGAGTGCCGGGACAGGGAAGAGAAAATGCCTGGAAAGTGCACAAACTTCCCATTTTGGCAGGAGCTAGGGAGGATATTGAGTAGAGAGGTCTTAGAACTTGGGGCAGAGTTTCCCAAGAGAAGGGCTGGAAGTTTTATCACTTGAGATTTCAAACCAGCGGGGGCCGAGCACGGGAGAACATCTGCTGGGACAGGAAGAGTCCCAGTGGGGCTGGGGGAAGGAACTGGAGAAGCTGCCCTGGCTTTTATGTCTGTCCATCATCCTGCTCCAGAGCCACTCTCCAGGTCTGCATTTTCTGTTCTGTCACTTCTCTGCTGGGAGCGTTTGAGGGACAGGTTCATTTCCAAGGGAATTTGGAGAAAACTGCAGTGTACACTGAAGCAGCTTCACTTGCCAGGGAGGGAAAACAGATATTGAAATGCCATTTATTAACCTCCATCGCTGAGATCGTGGAGGACAGAGCCACTTTGTCTCTTTGCACATCCACTGCCTCTTTTAATCCACTGAGTTTGGCAACAGAGGTTGAATTATGAGGCCAGTTAGGAGTTCAGCAAAAGTTAGCTCTGCTTCTCCTTGGATTTCCCAAGGATCACTTGGGCAGTGAGGTAGATAAATTTATTAAGACAGGTTTGGTTTCTTTTCTGTGGTGAATTCTCTCCTTACCCTCTTTACACCTACAAATATTCTCAATTGTCCAGTTTTTATATCCTTAAGTATTGTTGCACCGTGTCACTTCCAGCTGTCGTGTTTTTCTCATTTCACCTTTCAGAAAGCAATAATGCCTTTAAAATGGAGAACTTGTCACCTAGGCACATCTGGCCTATTAAAAATGTTAAATCAGATACGGTAGCTTAAAAACCTTAAATAAGACATAAATGAATGTGTGATTTAGAAGGTGAGGGAGCCAAGAACATGCTCATGGTCAGGTCCTGCAGCTCAGCAGAGGAGGAGGAACGTGTTAAGCTGCAGAACTTGTCCACTTGAGATTGTTTTTCCACACAATGGCTTTGCCTCTTCAGAGAACGGAAGCGTTCAAAGGAAGAGAAAATTAAGAATGATAATAAACTATCTTGTCAAGGTAAATATTGGTGTTTGCGTGCAGAAGAGAACGTTTCCTTGAGGAGCCGCCGTTCCCCAAATAGGCCTTCACAAACAAACAGAGCTTTTTTCTAGCAGCAAATTGCTATTTCAGGCTTCAGCCAGCCCAGTGCAGCACAAGCCTTTCATCTCCATGGTGTGGCCAAGCCTGGGCTGCTCATCCTCAGCCTTTCCAGGGGTCAGCCCAGCAAAGGCTTCGTCAGCGCTAATTATTTAATTGCAAACCCCCCATTTCCCAAAGCCCAGCAGCTGCAGGAGTGTTCCCAAGTGTCCTGTGGTGAAGCACAGGAAAAACACACGGCAAGTGTCTGTTCTGCGGTGACAGTGTAGGATTTGGTGGTTTTGTTTCAGACACTCAGGATGGAGACGAGAGACCTCTGGAGTCAGGTCTGAGAGCATGAGGTTTATTGTGAAAGGTGTGGGGGTAGGGGACCTGCCAGGAGCTGCCAGACACAGCTCAGAGCAGGGCAGAGAGGTGAGAGAGGGAGAGAAGAAAGAAGAAGAATAATGATAGAATCTCGTGGTTGCCGTTTACAATACAATAAATCATCTTCTGTGCTGAATATTCTAATTTTCACTAACCAATCTAGAACAAGCTACAAATCCTACAACATTTACACACAGCCTAGGAGAGTCATTGCATTACCATACGGCGTTACATTTTAAACTCTAAAATCTGCTTTTTGGACCCTCTGCCGAGTTGGTAGGGTCTGCTCTGACCCTTGGACCTGTTTGCAAGCAGAGGGGAATTGTTTAATCAAAAAGGGAATTGTTTAATCAAAAGGGGATTACCTTCAGTGGCCATACCATTGTTTTCAGTTGTTCAGTCACTGGGGTTTGGTATCTCAGAGCTTGTCTTCATTTCAATCTCGCTTATAGTTTCTATATTCTCAGCATCTTTTGCCAAGTAGTCATATTTATAAGACTTTCCTATTTCATCTTCCCCAATAGACAGAAAGTCAAGGGATGGGAGCAGCCCTGGGAAAGCCCTGCCCAGGGAAAGCCCTGCCCAGGGAAAGCCCTGCCCAGGGTGCGTGGGTACAGCTGGAGGCTGCAGGCACTGAGGCTTTGCTGGGCTGCAGCAGGACTGGCACACAGCACGCAGGAATTGTGCCATCCTGGCCAGGCTCTTCCTGCAGCAGCACCCTGACGTGCTGTGTGTGAAGCACTCAGCCCAGGAGAGACACATTTCACTGAGATCCATGTGGGTAGAGCTCAAAAAGGGCAAATTTAGCTCTTGAAGCTTCTCCAAACTGCCCTTTCTCTTGTGCTTTCCATCAGAGTGCAGGGACAGCTTTTTCAGATCTGAGCGTCCTTTGCTTTGCCTTCAAGTGCACTCTGAAGCTCCAGACTGAAGAGCAGACTGGAATTTTTCCCTTAACTCTCCACAAATAACCTGACATTTTATCTCCAGCCATCATGACTGATATCTTGGTATCACACCTGAGCAGATTAAATTGCTTAAATTCAGCAGACTCTCAGACAAGAGAAGGAGACCAAAACTCACTTTGTGGCCCTTTTCTGCAGGGGTTACCTTGCCCACCACGGAAAGAAACCTCCTCTGAGCTGGAGGTGTGATTAATATCTCTGCTCAGAACCATAGGCAGTCTGCAATTGCTGGAGCTGGAATTTGAACACAGGGATTAGTAGAGTCGATGGAAAAATCCTCTTGGGCTTCAAGTGGTTGGAATATCAGTTTTGCACAGTGTCTCAAAACCTGCAGCAGTTCAGCACCTGATAAACCTCCTGCTGAGTAATAACCACGTTCCCCAAGAGCCAGGAGCAATTTCTGTGGGAATAACAGCACTGCTCCCAAAATCCAGGGCCAGCCTTTCGTTTCAGAGGGGCACCTGTGAAAGGGAGGGAGTTCTGATCCACACTGGTAAAGAAAAGAGGGAAAATTACATAACCAGATTTTGGAATGAGGAGAGAAATGTCATTTGAATGTTTTCTGTTGCTGCAAGGGGCCACTGCAGTGCAGAAGTGATCAGCAATCACACAGCCCCCTCTTCTGAGAGTCTCTTCACAATAATTCAGCAGAGATGTGCCACAGGTACTCAGCTGGTGCTCAGCGTGCTGTGACAAAGCCATCAGCTGCATATTTGGGCTGGGTGTGGAGGAAGTTTCAAAGTTAATATTGTTGTGAATTGTGTTTCACAAACAAAGTGTAAACAGCAGCAGGGCTCGTCCCTCAGATTGCACTGCAATCATTTTGGCAGAGGGTTTTATTCACAGCAATGGCAGCAGAGGAGAACCCTTCAGGCAGGATGAGCACAAGATCAGCAATCCCCTGCCTGAGCCCCATGGGCAGTGTCTCTCCTGACAGGTTTCCTTGGAGTCCCCTCCTGGATATTTCATTGGGAGCAATCCCAGAGTTCTGCCCCACTGCCCACTCAGGGTATTTCAGTCTGTGGGAGTGAGTAAAGCTTTAGGAGCTGCTTCCCCCGATGTTTGATTTGGCCACAAAACGGAGGAGTACCTGCGGAGCGATCAGGTGGAGAGGGAGCAAAATGGGCAAATAACTGCAGAGCTGCAGGCTGGGAGCTGAGAGAACAAGGTGCAGCCAGGAGCTGGAGAGAAGGGAATCGTGCTGCCATTCCAAAAATGCCTCTTTAAGAAATGGCTTAGCTGTGCCTCTGGTCAGCCCTGCTCCCACTGCAGCTGGAATTTAATCTTGCAGGAGCACATATCTCCGTGTGGAGTCACCTTGGCTCAGTGGAAGACTCAAGTCCCCAGGAGGTAGCTGATTGCATTTTCAAAACACTCCTTCTTTACATATTTACACATCAAACACTGTCCAAGAAGCGGCGGGTTGCTGTGGTTTTGTTTTGTTTGATTAAATTCTTATTGAGAAAAGCTTCGAGAAAATAATGTCCTGAAGAATTTGGAAGGGAGGGAGCAAGGAGAAGGAACAATCCTAGCAAACAGCTGGTGGCTGAAAATCTGAGCCAGCCAAGAAGGAGAAATGTGGGAGAAAAAGTTATTCCGGGCTGGAGCGCAAAGCAGCTTCAGAACAAAACATAAACAACCCCCTCAGATCTATTTCTGGGCAGGCAGACTGTGTCTCATCCTCACCCTTGTCCAAGTCATCTGCGTCCATCAGGGCTCCTGCTGAGCCCTTTTGGAGCAGCCAGCGTGCTCCAGCCACCACCTAGGGAGTGAGGAGTGTACTGAGGCAGGAGCTCATTCAAAAATGGGATGAATAAGCTCCTTCACCACTTTGCCTTTCTTCTCTGTCCCAAAGTTTCTCTCCTGTGCTCCCTCAAGGCTCTTCCAGCAAATATCGCTTTGGGTTCCAGCTGCCCCAGCCAAGTGAAGTTACATTCCCTCGCAGAGCCCTTGATCCCCCAAGCCTGTGTTTTATCTGTAAGAAAAGCAGGATTAAGTGCTGGAAATAACCTCCACGTGGGCAGCAGAAACTCAGGCTCCTGTGAATTCCCCCCTCCTGGGAAGGGCTGGAATAGAAGGGGTGCATGGTCCTGCCTGTGCCTCCATTTGTTACCAGGCAGACGCAGCTCCCCAGCACTGAACGATGCCCTGCTCTGTAGCCAGGCCAGCTCTCCATATTTTGGTTTAAAAAATCAAAGGCAATTCTGTGCTTGAGCTTGCTTGGCTTGCAAGGGATGAGTGGACATCAAAGGAGTCCCCAGTGACCTCAGGAAAGCCAAGGAATCTGTGGTGATCCCTGTGAACAAAAGCCCATCAGCTCCCCCAGAGCCAGAGCGGGATGGAGAGGGAGAGGAGCTGTGAGGATGAGGGGAATGCTTGCATGTGGAAGGGTCACTGAAATCCCTGAGACAGAAGAATTTCTTTGGATTATTGGTGAAATCCAGCTGAGGTTTAGGCTGAAGGACAGAGCCACACAAATGCCATCCCTTCCCTGTCCCCGTGTCCTGCAGGGCTGGGTTTCCTTTGTACAGCACATCCAGCTCCTGCCCAGCTCCTCGGAGGATGATCCACTCAGGAAAAGTCAAAATAGAAAATAAGCATTTTCCACCTCCTGGGCCAGCCAAGCAAACTAGAAATCCCAAAATAAAAGCCATGCAGCCACTGTTCCAATGTGCTCCTGCCCAAGGCCAAGGCTTTGCTTTCCTCCTGGGCTCTGGGAGCAATGTCTGTAGCCCAGGGATGCAGGACAGGTGATCCACTCCATGCTTCAGCCTCAGTTAGCAGGCACAGGCAGCAGAGAAACAGCTTTTTCTGGGGGATTTATGAAAGAAAAACCACAGCAGCACAAGGAGGCTGCAGCGGCTCTTTCCCGCACGCTAACTGTGACCAAATCCTGAAGAGTTTTCTCCCTGACATCATCCAAGCCCTGCACACTTGCAGCTCCCAGGAGAGCCCCTAATGGCAAAGTCAGATGAGTTATTTTCATTTTGCTGCAAGTAGCCAAAGCAATTTTAGGAAGAGGAAGGTGGGGGCCTGCTGGAGTTGGCCAGAAAGATCCAAAGCGTTCCACTCACGTCTCTGCAGCAGCAATCTCTGTCTGACAGCCCCTGAAAGCCAGAGAGAGGGGGGAAGTGGCAGCACGTGCTGTCCATGCTGTCCCTCAGCCAAGCCTGCAGATACTTCCACTGATTTTCCTCTTTTGGAAAGGAGGCAAAGTGGGCAGAGAGGAAAATCCTAGAAAACTGCCTGCTCTGCTTAAAATGAAGCAGTTCATCATCACCATTTGCTTTTGAACTCTGTAAAAAAATAAGATGGGGAGTGGCAGACAAGAGAAACCCCATTTTTTTGCCCCGAAGGTGCTCTGGGGGTGAATGACAGCTCTGGGAGAGCACTGGGAAAGAGCTTCATTCCTGTTCTGGGAAGAGAGAGACATCCAGAAGGGACACTGCAAGTTGGAAAAACCCAAACCGAGCTTCACTGCCATTTTAACACCCAAATTCCCTGAGGGACAGCTCCAGTGCCCTGTGATTATCCTTAATGGCTGTACCTCCAGGACCCAAGGCTACTTCTCTGCCATGTGCTCCCAGCCCTGGCACTCCTGCCCATCCCAGGGGTCCCAATGGAGCAGCTGGAGATGAGGCAGGGCCATAACCCTGTCCCTCCAATTCCTGGCCCTGGTGTTGGCTCACAGGGAGGCTCTGGCCACTCCTTTCAGCTGTTTCCTCCCAGGTACTGTGGGGACAGGACCCAAGAGCAGCTCTGGGTGCAGGGCTGTGGGGACAACAACAAAACAGCACCGACAACCAGCCCAGAAAAGCTCCCTGAAAAATCAGCCAGGGTCAAACCCAATGTGGTGGTCAGCCTGAAAGAGAAGTTGTGTTTTCAGGTCATTTCACTAATTTTTTTTTCTTTCTCTCCTTTTAATAAAAAGGAAGGGAATGAAATGTGAAGTGAACCCAGAGAACTTTGTCATTTTGGGTTTTGTTTTTACTTTGGGGGAAATTTCAGCTTTGCCAGTACAAGCCTGCACTAGGAATTTTCCTCTCTACCTTATAGAATATTCCCTTGTATTTCCATTAAATACTGTTTACAGTATTTATATTAAATGCTATATACATATACATACGATATACATATATATGTATACATACTATATACATATATACATATTTACGTTAAATACTTCCACTAAATTTCCATTAAATACCTGTACAAACATCAGATGGAAGGCTCCCAAGAGCAAATATTTTTTGGTTTTTGGGATACAGAAAAGATAAATATAAAACAAGCAGCAACTCCATCACTGGTTTTAATGAAGCCCCATGTCCAGCAAAGTCCATAAAGTTGAGACTAATGCTTCACTGGCCTCTCTATGTTATTTTAATGATGTGCTTAATGTGAGAAGATTTTCTGAAGCCACTTTAAATGGCAGCGGGGAAGGTGCAAAACAGCAGTTCAGTCAGAGGTCACTGAAAGGAAAGCAAAGTTTCTCTAAAAAAGGCAGAGGAACTTTCTCCGTGCTGTCATCTGTATTTGGGTCCTCCCTTGGGTGACAGGTGTCCAACCCCTCGTGGCACCTGCAAGGAATTTAGGGAGACAAGAGCCTTGCAGAGAGGTTAATGTCCTAATCTTGTACACATTTTCTGCTCCTAATGCCACCAACTGCAGGTAACAGCAGCCAGGAAGGTGAGATTTGCATAATGCTGATCAATTTGAAACCCAGAGAAAGCAGAAGTGCTTTTTGATTGCATTTCCCAGTGCAGCAGCAGGCAGGTCTTTAGTTATTCAGGTCAGCTCTCACAGCAGCAATTGCACCTCTGCAAGGCGAGCTGGGGATACAATCACACTCCAGCCAGAGAGGAGGAAAATCCATTTATTTGGCTACATTTAAAGCCATCTGCACTGCCCGCCTTCCCCACACAGCCTGAAAGCTTTTAAGGTTTGTTTGGCTTCTGCTTGAGGAAGCTGAGCCTGGGGAGGGCCACAGCCAAGGGCTGGGAGGGAGCAGCAGATCCTGGGGAGGAGGAATGGGAAGGGAAAGTGGGAGAGAGAAGGAAGGAAAGGTGTGGAAAATGTGAGCAGCAGATCCAGGGGAGGAGGAATGGGAAGGGAAAGTGGGAGAGAGAAGGAAGGAAAGGTGTGGAAGATGTGAGCAGCAGATCCAGGGGAGGAGGAATGGGAGTGAAATGGGAGAGAGAAGGAAGGAAAGGTGTGGAAGATGTGCTGTGGCAGTGCTTGCAGAGGGATTTGTACCCCGAGCTTCCCCAGAGCTGAGTTTGGGTGGGCGAAGGACAGGGAGAGCAGAGCTCTGAGCTCTGGCTGCAGGCAGAGGTACCTGAGGAGCTCTGCTGGGATCTCAGTGATCCTCAGAGCCTTGGGGCTCCAAAGCCTCACCAGGGCAGGTGTGCAGGGGCCAGCCAGGGGAACCAGCCAGTCTGGGCCCCTCCAAGGGGTCAGTCCCACCAGGGAAACCCAAGGTGTTCCCATCACCCGTGGGTGATGCTGGAAATGGGATTGGCCCAGCAGTGGGAATGGCAAAGCTTTGGCTCCCTGCAGGGGCAGGGTCAGAGGCGAAATGGCCACGGCAGTGGGCAGAGGGTTGGAAAGCTTTCATCCCAGGAAATATCTCCCACAGGAGGGCCCCAATTTCCCCAGCACAGCCCTGCAGTGCTCCAGGGCCAGTGTCCTGAAGGGCCAGGAGAGCCCTGCCCACAATCAGCCACCACCCCACACTCTGCGATCAGGCACTGGGAAAAACCAGGTGGGGAGGTGCTTTTAGCCAACCACTCAAACTTAAAAATAAAATAAAATAATGGCTTGATCATAAATAATGACTATTTCAATTGATGAATCATTTTGACTCACTTCAGGGCTCAAGTCATGTGTAATAGTGCCATAATTGTGGCATGAAGAATTCATTCCTCTCTCGAGTATGTTCTTATTAGAATTGGAGCAAGTTAAAATTATTATTTCTTTTTTAGGAGGACAATTTAAATGACAGTCGACCAAGAATATAGAAAAATCTCCTGATATTAAAAGCTTGTGATCAACCCTTGTCTTCCCCATACTCTTTTACATACACAAACAGCAGTCCCCCTGCCCAAGTGTGTAAAGCTTTGTTTTTACAGCCCAAAACCCAAAAAACATAACACTGGAGTAACCTTTCACATAACACTTGTGTAACCTTTCACACTGAACTCAGAGTCTTTCTCCAAGTGAAAATCACGCCTTTGAGGTCAGTCCAGACATGTCAAACACAGGATTTGCGACTGAAAAGAAAAACGTCTGAGATAATAAAAAATGTGCTTCTCCCTCCAGGGAGAATTTACAGAATTATTTTTATGATCAGAAATAATTTATTGATGGGAAATGAGATGCCAGTTAAGGAAATTCACCATTAGTCCTAATAGTTTGTGAATTGCTCAGGAATCTGCAAGCACTTGGAATCCTGCAGCTCAACTCAATGAGAGTCACACCAAACAGGGGCCAGAGTTTGGGTTCCTCGGGGGAAATGTTAATCAGGACCTACTGAAGGTCCTTGAAACTGTTTTATGACAGGATGGGGTATGGCTGAACCTGCTCCAGTCAATACTCCTTCCATGGGGTGGAGAAGGAAATACTGATGTGTTTTCAGGCACTGGTGAGGTCAGAAGAGCTTTCAGACCATGAGAAATGGCAAGCGAGTCCCACCAAGACATGGGAGCAGCCTGGTCAGTCCTCTCCTAAGAGGGCTAGAAGGCAAAAAAAGACTATTTAAAAAAAGAGGGAAAGAGCTCGAGATTGATGAGGTGGGCAGTGGCTCATATTTACATATCTGGGGCCTCCTTGACAGCAGAAAAAATAAGTTAACCCAAAAATTAGAAATCTAATCTACATTCACTTCCCAGCTTGTCAGAAGGGCTCGGTGCAAAGCAGCCTCTCTTGGCTGCTCAGGGGTGTCCCACGGAGGGACCCCACCAATAAATCTGTTTGATTTCCTGTTATGAGAAGCAGACAAAGAGCCATGGCCAGGGATGGGCAGAGCTGTCTGCACAAGGGAAGAGCCTGTGCTCTCACCCCAAACCCAAACCCACCCTCTGCAGGGTTAGGGAAAGTTCAGTTCACTTTGGGGCTTTTTTCCCGTTATTTCTCCTTTCGTGCCTTCCCGTGGGAGCTGGAAGGAGACAGGACAAAGCATTTCTTTCCTGCTGGCAACGAGCAGCCCTGAAAGTGTCACAAAAAGTTTGCTCTGGAGAGATTTCCAGTCCGAGGGTGTGATCTTGCAACCCCTCCAGATGTGAGTAATGCCATGACATTTTTAATGGGTCTGTGGTTGGTGAGAATTTCTTGGCATTTCTCTCCGAGTGTTTTCTCCACACCACTCCTTCCTTGCTTTCTTCTCCCCTCCATCCAGTGCACATTGCACACACACAGGAAAGGAAAGATTTCTGATGAAAAAGCCTTTTTTCCCCAAAGCCCCAAGGATCTGCTCAATGGTGGCTGCATTGCTGCCTGATAAGGTTCCTCTCGGGAGGTGACATCAGCACTCCAATCCCATTTCGCTCATGGGCTGATCCTGCAGCCCCTGACCAAGAGATGTTCCATGGCACGAATTTTCCAGAGGTCTGGCAGGTCCAGACCAACATTTGAAAGGAATTAGAATGAGTGTGGTAGCACTGCAGTGTGATTTGTGAAATGGCCTGACCAACACACGTTTCTGTGAAGGAATATTTTCAGAAGTGCTGGGAATTTCCCCACATCAGGAGCCTCACTGGATCATCCCTTCTCCCAGCAAAACGTTTCAAAACCTTTTCTAGAAACATGACCGCAGATGTAAATGTGCTCATTTGCATTTTTGTGGGTTTTTTTTTCTTTAGAGAGACCCAAGATCTATGAAAAGGAAACAGATTTTGATAAGATTGTGCGGGTGGAATTGAGAAGCAAACAGAAAATCCAGTGCACAGCGAGTGGGAATCCCGAGCCAAGGATCGAGTGGAAGTGGCAGCCCTGCAACCTCACAGGCACCCTGTAAGTGGCATCCCTGGGGATGAACATGTTCCTGAATTGTTGGGGAGCTTCAAGTCAGGTTTTTTCCCACTCCATTCTGTTTATCTGATTAGAATCACAAGCAGGGTGAAGATCTCCAGGGCTCTGAGCCTAGCTCTGGTTGTATTTGTGCACCTTGAGTATTACCTGAACTGTGTGAAATAAGTTTAAAGTGATTGAAGATGACAGAATTTTCTTCACTTTGACCAGCAATGTCCCTCTGACTTTTCCAGCCATTCCCCAGCCCTGCTGAATGCTGTGAATGTGTTTGACAAAGGAAAACCATCAGGATTTGTGGGCAGAGCTAACACAGCAGACAAAGCTGCTGAAGGCTTGGCTCCCTCTAGTTCCCAGATGGGATTCATGGCACTTCCCGGGGCTGTCTGCACTCGTGCACACTGAACACAGGCTCCTGTGGCAGCATCTGTGTCCCAGAGCCTGCAAGAGGGAATTGTGTCTTCCTGGGGCCCTTCTGTGCTGGAGGCTGAGGTGTGAACACACAGCAGTCACTGGGGCAGAGCTGCCAGAGAGGCAGGAGGCCAGGGAAAAGCCAGGATGCCTTTGGAGGTTTGCCTGAAGGAGACATTCCCTTTGCTCCTGCAGTCCCTGAGCAGAGGAGTCTGCAGAGAGAGGCTTTGGCTGAGCCCAAATGCTTCCCTGGTAGCCCCAGGGAACATGCAGCAGCCAGGACCTGCACAATTCCAATCACTTCAGCAATGAGAGGGATGAAATCAGGTTTTCCACCCAGGAAAAAGATGAAGACATGTCTAGAAAACAAGGGAGAAAATTGCTGGATAGTTCCTTATTTCCTCACCATTTATTGCTGTGGATGGCAAACCATGAGACAGGGGAAAGGCACAGAGAAGTCCTTGCCCAGGTTTTCTGGAGAAGTCCTTGCCCAGGTTCTCTGCAGAAGCTCTTCCCCAGGTTCTCTGCAGAAGCCCTTCCCCAGGTTCTCTGAGAAGCCCTTCCCCAGGTTCTCTGAGAAGCTCTTCCCCAGGTTCTCTACAGAAATCTTTGCCCAGGCTCTCTGAGAAGCTCTTCCCCAGGTTCTCTGGAGAAGTCCTTCCCCAGGTTCTCTGAGAAGCTCTTCCCCAGGTTCTCTGGAGAAGTCCTTGCCCAGGCTCTCTGAGAAGTCCTTGCCCAGGTTCTCTGAGAAGCTCTTCCCCAGGCTCTCTGCTGCAGCACGGGGACATTGGGTGGTCAGTCTCGGGGTGGGCTGCCCTTGTGTGCCTGCCCGAGGGAGGTATCCCATGGTTACAGCTCTCCCCTGGGAACAAACACAGGATTTGATGGATTTGATGGCTGTGCTGGCATTGAGGGCAGCAGGAGCACGGGGCTGCTGCTTGGGAGGGGCTCCACAAGAGCAGAGTGGAAACACCACATGGAAACAGCTTCTGTGTCCTCTAGGAAAGGCACAGGGACCACCCGAAATCTTTGCCAGACCTTTCTGTCTGGGGCAGAGAATTGGCCCTGAGTGCCGAATTAAAGCAGACCCAAACCAGACCTGGTGGCAAAGGACCTCACATAACCTTTGCTGCAGCTCTCTGATCTTATCAATTTAAATACAATTGCAGAGTGGCTCTACCTCTGCTGGCCCCAGGGGCAGCCTTATCTTTCTGCAGCAGAAGCTGGAGGAGGATTCCTGTGGGAAATGACACAGCCCCCGTTTCCTTCTGTTGTCTGACTTCCTCTCTCTCTCTTTCTCTCCCCCCACTCTGCCTCAGCAGTGCCCTTTGAATCCCTGAGCACCATCATTGTTCCTTAGAGCTGGGATGTGATTTGCTTCCTCTGAGCTCTGTCCCTTCATCCTCGGGACAGGGTTGTGCCCTGCAGGAAGTCCCTCAAGACATCTTCTAATGAGGCCCTCCTGAGAGCTGAAAGTGCTCCCTGACCCAGGGTGGTGCTCCTGCCTTTGTGTGGGCTTGGCAAAGGCACCGCTGATTTACGGAGGGATTTTCTGCAGCATCAGCCCTTGGTCAGCACCTGTGAAAGTCCATATTCATTTTACCTCCTGAAGCCCTGCGGTGAGCCCAGAGCCTTTGCGTTTCTAGGAATGAGCAGAGCTGTGTCTCTGCTTAGTTTTTCCAAGTTAAGGAAGGCAGGAAAGCCTTTTTCCCTGGATGGTGCAGATGGACCTTCCCCCATGTGTTGCACACTCTGCTCCCTGCCCATGTTCCAAAATGAAGATTGATAACTGTCTTCTGTGGCATGTGCAGCATTAGAGGAGCCTTCTGCTGTTCTATCCCAGCGTTCATCCACTCTGCTCCCTCAGCCCACACTTCCTGTCGGGAGCTGAGCACAGACAGACAGACACTCAGCAACATCCACCTCCCCACGGTTTGGAGTGACTGGCATTTTGAATTTGGAAATATAACTCATATTAGCTGGATTAAACTCACATGATTTAATTAGCTGTCCAGTATTTTCTATTTTCAATCTTTGGAAAGTTTGGGGGATTCAATGCTGGTTGTGGACTGATCTTTGTTTGCCTCTGTCAAGGTGCTTTGTAAATAATTTTGAAATGTTGAGCTGAAGGAATGGAGGAATTTCACAAAGAGGTAACAAACTCCAGCAGCAACAGCTTTTAGGAGCTAAGACTATTTGCCTTAGGTCCTTTTAAGACCTAAGATTATTGTCCAAGATTGTCATTTTCTCGCTCCAGTACTCCTCCCTGCTTACCTTGGACCTTTTCTGCCTCCAGGTGCAATCCCGAGGGGCAAAAAGTTGTGGTTCGGGAGAACACAGTCATAGGAAACAGGATCAGGAGCATCGAGAACACCCCCATGAGGCAGGGGGATAAAACAAAGGTACGTGTGGGATGGCCTGGGGATGATGTCAGGGGATGCTCACCCCCAGCTCGTGGTTCCCAAGCTGCTGAGGGTTCTTAGCATGCCTGGAATTCCCCAGTGCTGGGATCAGCTCAGAGCTCTGCTGTTTACAAATGCCAGGATAATGGGAATGATGTCACACACCCTTTTTAAAACTCTCCCAAGACTTTGGGGTCAAAACCCTCTGTGTCTCCTCAGCCTTGAGAACGTGTGAGACTGGTTCAGTGCGAGGAGTGCTGGTAGGGACTCTGAGCTCATTAGACACTTGGAGAGCTCTTTGTCCTGCCCCATTTTGCCCTGCCCCACCTTGTCCTGCCCCACCTGTTCTGTCCCACTTCATCCTGCCCCACCTTGCCCTGCCCCACTCTGTCCTGCCCCACCTTGCCCTGTCCCACTTTGTCCTGCCCCACTCTGTCCTGCCCCACCTTGTCCTGCCCCACTTTGCCCTGCCCCACTCTGTCCTGCCCCACCTTGCCCTGCCCCACCTTGTCCTGCCCCACTTGCCCTGCCCCACTTGTCCTGCCCCTCTGTGCCCTGCCCCTCTGTGCCCTGCCCCTCTGTGCCCACCCCAGCAGCAGAGCTGCCCAGGTGTGTGATGTGCAGCCCTGCAGGGCCACAGGTCCTGCTCTGATTTGCAGAGTGTGCAGGTCTTGGGCTGCCAATCACCATCGCTGGGACAGTGAAGGAGGGAAGCCCTTCCTCCTCCACTTCCCTGCTCCCCCTTGCAGCAGCACTGGGATCCCCCTGCCCATGAGAACGAGAGATCCCAGCCAGGAATTACCTGTTCAGTGTCCCTCAGGTGCCCAGGGTGGCACTGGGGGACGTTCCACGCATCCCTGCTGAGAATCTGCTGTGGATCCCCAACCTCCTGGCTCTGCTGGGCCTCAGACACTGCGTTTACCTGTTGGGCTTGCAGGGCTTGGTGGCTTCAGGGGTGGCTTTGCAGCTACAGATTTCAACATGGATGGTCCAGATGGTTCAGTGTCTAACCCTGCAAGGTGCTGGATGCTGCAGTTCCACTCCTACGTTACCTCTGAGCATGGCACAATTCTTGAGTTACTCCCGTGCTTAAAGTTAAGCACAAAGCTAAAGTGCTCTTCTGGATGGGCTCCAGACTAAATCAGCATCTGGCAGGATCAGTGCCTCAGCCATCTGCTCTTTCTCAGGGAGACTTTCCAGTTCTAAACATAATCCAAAGCAGAGCTCTGAAGACATGGAGCTTGGGCTGGGAAGGAGAAAATCAGTGTTTGCCTCTCATTCCTGAATTTTTCCATTGCTGGCAGTTATTTATAAATTGGATTTATCTAGATGGCATAGTGCCCCTTAAGCTCTGGTTTTACTGTATTCTTTAAGAATTTTAGATCTTAGGTAAAAGCAACTCCCTACAAAGTGCTAATTATTTATAAAAATGGAGGTTGGTGACATTTATCTGCAAAGTTTCTTCTTTTTCTAAGACTTTCAGGTTGCTGGGCTGACAAGAGCTTTGAGACTCTCAGGGCTACTGTTCCTCTCCAAATCTATATACACACACACACACATATATATACAGTCTGTCTAAATATATGATCTGGGGTCCCAGAGCTTAGCTTAAGTCTTATGATCAGTCTTCAAGTTCTGTTAGTCTCCATATAAAAGTGAAAGGTTTCCCAATTGCTGTGGTTCAAAAGACATCTGCTGCTTGCTGAATTGTGGAAGTGAGGAGCACGAGGGAACCTTCACACCAGGACCCCACGGAGTCCTCAAAGGTCTCCTTGTTCCCCAGACCTGCCACCAACTGTTCCTGCCCTGCCCTGCAGAGCCACCTCTGCTCCTTCTGTGCACTCCAGGCATCCCCAAGAGTTCATTTTAGACATGTCCTGAAGGGTTGTAGCTCAGCCTTTAACAACCCTTTAACTTAAGCTTTTACATATTTCATGATAAAAGTTCCCAGCTACATAATTTTACAATTTATAGTATATTCATTATTTTATCTCCCTGGCTGAAAACACTGTCTGAGGTGTTTCCTATAAATTTTTATGTCCTGATTAAGATTTATTCAAATTAATAGAACTGAATTATAGGAATCTCAGGTTTCAGCACTTGGTCTCTCTGCTTACATTAGCAGAGAATTCCTCTCCTTCCCCCTTTCTGAAGTCCAAGGCCCTGTGTTAATTGGAGTCTTTATATTACAGAATAGAATTTCTAAAAAAGACACTGATGAAAAAGTCTCCAGACTTTTCCTTGGGTTTTATCAGTCATTATTCCCACCAGGAATAGAGCAAGCAGGAGAGAGCCCAATCCATTCCCACCATGCCCCAGCAAGAAATTCATCTGCATTGACCAAGCAGATGAAAAAATAAAGATGCTGGAGTCTGAGCTTTCATGGACTGTGTTGGGAGCCTGGGATTAGCTGAGCTTGGGGATTTTCCTGTGGGATTTGAGCACTGACCACCAAGAGCAGAAGGTGGAACTCACTTGGGCTCTAGGGCATCTCAGCATGCCAGGGTTCACCCTTGGGAGCTGCAGCAATAAATGCTGGTCCAGCCACGTGTGAAAACATGCAGTAACTGTTTAGAGCTGCTAAAAATATGGGAATAACTCCCCTGGAATCAGCAGATCCAGCAACTTGCCCAAGGCAGGCTGGCCGGGCAGCAAGCAGGGTTTTTCCAGCAAACCACTGGTGCTCTTTGATCACATGGAGTTCTTCAGACATCTCCTGACAGGAGTGCCATGTAGAATTGAGCTCTCTTGTCATCAACCTCATCGTGATTATTCCCTGAGTATTCCACAGACAGAGAAGTGAATTTCACCTCTTCCTGCCTTCTCAGGGCTGAGTCTCATTCCTAAGGAACAGCACGTGGTTATTAAGGTTGGGGTTATGATGGACTTCATGAAGTTTTGGTCAAACTGTGGTTGAGGCACTTGCATTGTGACAGTTTCATTTTCCCAGTGGTTTTGAGTCAAACTTTTCACTTTGGCATTTAAAGCACTGCGTGGCTCCTCTGAATCCTGCTTTTTCACACCAGGTACAACACCCGTGATTGCAGGAATTGCCTGACTTTTCAAGTCACAAGGAGCTAGGTTGCTATTTTATTTTCTTTCCTGTTAGCAAAATAACAAACTGGCCTGAGCTTGGGACCAGCAGAAGAGAATAGCAGGACTCATGCATAATTCAGGCCTCATTGGGGGGCTGTTTTCATCTCTTTTCTCCCTTTCATGTCTATACGAGAGTGGCCGGGCCACGTGGGTGTTTCTGTTGGTGAAATTCACAACCACTCAAGAAAACTGACCCAAAAATGCCAAGTTTAGACCTCCTGAAGGAACAAAAAGCCTCCATTAGAGCAGTGGGATGTGTGTGGTGAAAAGTGTGTGAGTGGCTGTTTGAATCTGTCCCTTCAGGGAGCTCCTGCAGCCCTGTCACACCAGGGCAGGGGGACAGTCACCCCGAGGCCTTTGGGACACTCCCTGGCAGGTCAGCCCAGGTGTTTCAGGCACTGCCCGGGCACAGGAGCACATGGCACTGTCCTTGGTGGGGCTGGAGAGAGCCTGGCCAGCAGAAAGGACATTAGGAATGGCCCTGTCCTTCTAAATTCATGATCTGCAGTCCCTGGGGAAATAGCAGGGGTGGGAGTTGCTCAGGAGCTGCAGCATTTACCCACCTGCTCCACAGAGGGTGGTCAGACCATCCACAGCAGTTCCTCCAGAGGCACCTCGAACCCCCAGTCCAGCCCAGTCCAGCCCAGTCCAGCCCAGTCCAGCTCAGTCCAGCCCAGTCCAGCTCAGTCCAGCTCAGTCCAGCCCAGTCCAGCTCTGTCCAGCCCAGTCCAGCCCAGTCCAGCTCAGTCCAGCTCTGTCCAGCCCAGTCCAGCCCAGTCCAGCTCTGTCCAGCCCAGTCCAGCCCAGTCCAGCTCTGTCCAGCCCAGTCCAGCTCTGTCCAGCCCAGTCCAGCTCAGTCCAGCTCAGTCCAGCCCAGTCCAGCCCAGTCCAGCTCAGTCCAGCCCAGTCCAGCCCAGTCCAGCTCAGTCCAGCCCAGTCCAGCCCAGTCCAGCTCAGTCCAGCCCAGTCCAGCTCAGTCCAGCTCAGTCCAGCCCAGTCCAGCTCTGTCCAGCCCAGTCCAGCCCAGTCCAGCTCAGTCCAGCCCAGTCCAGCCCAGTCCAGCTCAGTCCAGCCCAGTCCAGCTCAGTCCAGCTCAGTCCAGCCCAGTCCAGCTCTGTCCAGCCCAGTCCAGCCCAGTCCAGCTCAGTCCAGCTCAGTCCAGCCCAGTCCAGCCCAGTCCAGCTCTGTCCAGCCCAGTCCAGCCCAGTCCAGCTCTGTCCAGCCCAGTCCAGCTCAGTCCAGCCCAGTCCAGCACCTTTCCTGACCACCGGCTCTGCTCTCACTGAGGAAGGCATTGGCTGCTCCCTTTCCCAGGGAGGGAAACACCCCTGCCAGGGATGGGAGCAAAGCTGCAAGTTCTCAGCGACTCCCAGACTCCTCTTATCGCTCACCCTCAGCCCATCCTTTAGCATGTTTTGAGTGAATGAACCCAAATCCTGGATCAGGACTGGCAGGCCATGAAAACAAGTGTTATTCGGTGCCATTCAAGCAGATGGATTAGGAGTGAGCTGAATGCTTTCTGTGCAGGGTCCCTGGTGAAGTTCCTCTAATTCCACCTCCCTGCAGCCACCTCCAGTCCAGCTCTGCCAGAGGCAGACAGCTGAGAAGTTTTCCACCCACGTTTTCCACTCCTCATCCTCGCCCACGGAGAGCTAACGAAGTGAAAGAGAAAGGATTGTTAACTAAAGCTCTCAGAGGGAGGGATTAGACAAGGAAAGAGAAAGCAAGGACTAACAAGAGATATTAATTCATGCTGGCTCCAGCTGCAAAAAAAGGTCTTGTTGCTCTGTCCTTACTACAAGATGTCTTAAAACACTCACAGTGCACGGCTGGGGAATGTTCTTTGGCTGCTTCTAAAATAACTTATTTTTATCAGTTCGGGAACATTACAGTGCAGGACATATGGACTTTATTGAACTATTCCATTAGGAGTTTTCCCAGCAGCAAGCTCTATTTACTTGTCAAAGCTGTTCTTCAGAGATCAGTCATTTTATTCCTTTTCTTATTGAGTTTTAAACTTAGTTTATTCTTTGCCAGTAATTATTTATTAGCTAATAATCCCTGCTCTGGGCTTGCAGTATTGGGTGGCCTTTGGGTTAAGCAGTGGGAAATGGAGCCCTTCATTCCAGATGCAGCCCAGGCGATGCAGACTGGGATGTGTGGTGTTTGGTATGCAGAGAGCTCCCAGGATCCCATCCAGCTCCCACTAGGAAGATGTCTAGACACTACATGCCAATAATTTGTTATTAATTAGCATTGTCCCAGCGCTGCCTGCACAGGAGCTGAGGGTGGGACAGCCCCTGTTGGCAGCTGGGAACGTGTCCCTGCTCCTCACGGGGACAGGGGGTGGAAGGCAAACTGAAACCTGCACATTTCCAGCCTGGAAATAGCTCATGAATGGCATTTGCAGTGCAGCAGCACAAAGTGTGAAGGCAGATACAGTTTCACATCAGCACCATTACTGAGAGAGGACTGCACTCAGGGTTTCTGAAAGGCAGGAGAAGCAGCTGTGGAGTGAGCCCTGCCTTGGATCAGGGAATCACCGAGGGCTTTGGGCTGTGAGGGACTTGGAGCTCATCCCATTCCACCCCTGCCATGGCAGGGACACCTCCCACTGTCCCAGGCTGCTCCAAGCCCTGTCCAGCCTGGCCTTGGACACTGCCAGGGATCCAGGGGCAGCCACAGCTTCTCTGGGCACCTGTGCCAGGGCCTGCCCACCCTCACAGCCAGGAATTCCTTCCCAGTATCCCATCTGTCCCTGCCCTCTGGCAGTGGGAAGCCATTCCCTGTGTCCTGCCCCTCCATCCCTTGTCCCCAGTCCCTCTCCAGCTCTCCTGGAGCCCTTCAGGCCCTGCCAGGGGCTCTGAGCTCTCCCTGGAGCCTTCTCCTCTCCAGGTGACACCCCCAGCTCTCCCAGCCTGGCTCCAGCCCTGGAGCAGCTCCATGGCCTTCTCTGGACTCACTCCAACATGTCTCAAGCTTTTCTATCCTGGCTCTGATTCCAGGAGTGGAAAATACTTCTCCAGGTGCACAGACTAAGCACACATTGGGATTATCCCCTCAGAATTTTTCCACTCTCCACTACAGGTTCTGGGATTGTGCCCCTGCAGAGAGCACACAGGAGCACAGCTACAGTGAAAGGCTGATACATAATGATTTCAAGGGATTCATTTTGCTACAAGAAAATCACTCAAAACCCTGAATTGCCGGCTATGAGATCACATGAGATCTCTGCTGGATGCTGCTGGTTTAAAAGTCCCACTTTGGAGGGCTCTGGGAGGTGCCAGTTCTGGGCCAAGTCAGGAAAATGCTCAGGTGTGCCACGAGCTGTGATCCAAGAGCACAACAACGACTGGAGCATCCAAACAAGAAAATTACTTTCCCTCTATTCCTCAGTAGTTTTTTTTTCCCAAGAATTTGTCCCCAGATTGTTTCCCACCATCATTTCCCATCTTTGTCACCTTCATATCTAGACACAACTGAGATTAGCTCCGATGAGGTCTCAGGATTGCTATTTGCTCTTTTTGCTGTGTTTTCCCACTGCCCTGCCAGACTTTTCCTGAGTATGGAGTTGGAGATGTCAGATCTGTCTGAGCATGTGTGCTCATCAGCATTTGCCTCTGGGCCACCGAACAGCTTGAGGCATTGCATCAGTGTTCAGGAGAGCCACAGTGTCACCCCTAACACTTTGGACATATTCCAAAATGGATATTTTATGATTTTGACTGGCTCTGCAGCGTTATCCTCCACTTTCCATTGAGAGCTGTCACTTAGGAAGACTAATTGCTGTTAAAAAGCTGTCCAAATTTATCCTCTTCTGTCCTCAGCATGTGCATTTATATTGGCTTTTGCTATTCCCAAAGATGAAATCCTCAGATCCAGCAGCGATGAGAAGAAGAAAGAGGTTGGTCCTGATTCAGCAGGAATTGCAAAGGCAGTGGCTGCTGCTCGGGGCTCTGAACATGTGCTCGTTAACAGCCCATGGCACTGGGCCACTGCTCCAGGACAGCACAGGAGGAGGAGCAGGCTGCTTTCACATCCAAGCTCACTTTATAGCCAAGGCAGAGCTATTTTCACATCATAAATCACTCACAGCTGCTCAGCTCTTTCTTTGGTGGACACCAGAGGGAGCTGGGTTTGCTGCTCTCCTTTCTCACCCCTAAATTTGGGGTTTCCCCGTTCTTGTGTTTGGCACCCATGAAAAGTAAAGACTTTCCCCCTCTCTCGTAATTCAGCTGGAAATGCTCCCCAGTAGAATGGCAAACACACATGGGATCAAAACCTTTGGAACTCATTTCCCTGCAGGATTTCAAGTGCCAGATCTCAGCAAATCTTAAATAACTCAGAAAATCCATCCCACACAGCTATAGACACTCACGGGGCAGCTTTAGGAGGGGTAAAGGAATGTCTTGTGTGAGTTTAGTTTAGGATATTAAAAAGAAAGTCCAGAGATGCTTCTGTGCACTTCAAAGAGCTCTCTGGAGATAAGGACAAAGGGCCAGAGGGTGTTAGCAGTTTTGATTCTCAAAGGCCTTAGAGAGGATGGCAAAGAAAGTGAGATTTGTTCCAAATGTGAGGGCTCAGAGCTCCTCAGGTGAATGGCTGCAGGGGAAGCAGAGGAATCCTGCAAGAACATCTCTGCCTTGGTGGATCAGGCCCTGTTTTCCTGCTTGCAGTCCAAAGGAACTCAAGGAATAATGAAAACCAGGAGCTGTGGATATTCCTGTGGGAGCCTGGGACAGGGACAGGGACAGGGCAGTGCCACAGGGCTGGGCCTCACCCAGGGAGCCTGGGGAGCTTTAAGGAACACAGGTTCTCAAGGACATAGTAGAGTTCAGCCCCAGGAGGAACAGAACTTCTTTTCCGATGGGCGAAGCTCAGGACAAGGGTTCTTCCTTCTCCATGATCCTCCCTTTCTGCTTTTGCCAGGAGCTGCAGCACTGGCAGCTTCTCCAGAGCTTCCTTCCCTCCTGAGAGTCCTGCACAGCTCCCAGGGAGGGCCATGGGACCAAGGAGCTCCCAGGCCAAAGGGGCCACGTCCTTCCCTCCCTTCCCTGAGGAGAAAAGCAAATCCCTGCAATGCTCTTTGTACCACATCCATGTGAATTGCCTGCTTCCCATGAAAATGTGGATTCACCCACAGCTGGAGAGCAGGAAAGAGGACAGGTGGATGTGGGACTGCCTTCAGATGGATCCTTCAGCTCCTTCACTTCAGCTTTTTGCTGATGTTGTCACACAAAGCCCTTGGCAGTGTCTCGAAGGAGGACCCTGTTTTTCACAGATGAGACAGGGAAAAAAGGGAAGGGGAAGGTTTAGGAATGAGGAGGGAAGAGAGTCAGCTGGGCTGAGATTATGAGAAACCAAAATTCAAACAGGAGCACTTTTCTGTCCATGACCTTCACCCATTATTAAGTAGAAACAACTTTCTTAACAGTTTTTCTGCCCTAACACCCTCTGTGCCAAGGCTACCCCGCCCTCAGAGCCTTTCCTTGTTTCCTCTTGCTGGCAGATCGTGAGCACGCTGACCACGGAGAACAGCAGTGCCTCGGGGATCTACTACTGCGTGGCTTCCAACAAGGTGGGCGAGGAGGAGAGGAGCATCGAGTTCTACGTGTCAGGTGAGCAGCACAGACACCACACCAGAGGCAGATGCTGCTGCTCTGATTTCCCTCAAGTTTTCTGTGGCTGCTGAGTGCTGGTTCTCACTGCTGGCTGTGCCTGTGTGCAGTGTTTGCAGAGCAAATCCCAGAGCCCCAGGCTCCTCACCCCACACCAGCTCAGTTGGACATGACCAGCATCAGACCCCAGCTGCAGCCCCAAATCCCTGTCTCTGTGTCTCAGAGCAGCACTGGTGACATTTGAGCGCTGTCCCCAGGAAACCTCTGGCAAAGCTGAGGCCTGGAGCCTCTCCCTGGCTCGGGAGAAAGCTCTGAGGTCTCCAAGAAGTCAGAGCCTGCGAAGGTGAGACAGGGCAGGATCCAGCCCCAGCCAGGGCTGACAGCACTGGGACATTGGAGCCCTGCCTGGGCACTTGGCCTTTGCAGTGCCCTTTGTGCAGGGAGGAGGTTCTCCAAAGAACACAAATCCAAACAAATATCTGCTTAACCTTTCCACACAGGAATTCTTTAGGAGTGAGATCAAGCTCTACAGAATGCTTTCAGGAGAGATGGCAGTTTAAAAAGAGAGGAGAGTCCAGGGACAGCCTCGTTCAAATGCTCACCCAGAACAAACTGAAACATTTCTGTGCTCACTTTCTGGATGAGTGGATGTTGGCTGGCAGGATTTGCATCAAAATACCGATTTTTTAGAACAAGGAGTGCAGAAGTGTCCTGGAAAGTAAATGTCTGATTCTCACTGCTTGGTTCCTTGCCCATGAAGCAAGTTGAGAGGGCAGAGCTTGCTCGTGGCTGGATCTGCACTCCTCTCTCCCCTCCTGGGTTGTTTGACCCCATTGCTCCACAGGAATCCAGCACCTTTCAAACCCTGCTGTCCCAAAAAGGGCTCCCCAAACACTGTTCCCGTTGGTGTCACACAGAAGTGCCAACAGGAAAATGCCATCCAACAATAATGAAGCTGGTGCTGTGCAGGGAAAGATTTCATCTCTGTCAGAGCTCCTTTGTGCTGCCCCAGTGGAGACTGGAGAAGCTTTCAGCCTCCGGAAGATATTTCCCACAGCTCTGTGAGAAAAATGCCCTCCAAGGTGCACTTTTGGGAGATGCAGCTCAGATATCAGAGGTCCCCAAGGTGTCCAAGGCAGGCTGAAGACCAGCTATTAATTTTACACCTCACCACTTCCAAGTGTTGAGCATCCACATGGGCTGGTCCTGCTGGAATTCTGCCAGCTCTGATGTTTGGGTGAGTTACCCACAGCCCTGTGTTCCCAAACTATTCACGGAACTGCCACGCTTGGTGACTAAACCCAAAGCTGCAGCAACTAAATAAATCACGAGCAGAAAAGGTCAGATCCAAAGGTTGGATCATCCCATGCACCTTTCACAACTCTGGTTTGTTTTAATAATAAAGTTATGTAGGGGTTTTTTTCCACCCACAGTGAGCTAATATTTCAAATTTTTTATTTTAAGATCAGTCTAGCAGTGTTTTGAGACACAAGTGTTTTAATCATGCAATTTTAATTATGAAGGAAATGAATCACTGGGTGAAATTACTGACAGCGGTTCTGGTGGGAATGTTTCCACCAAAGCAGACCAGGAGGGGAATAGGGCTTGGCAAGACAGATTTATTCCAGCCTGTGGAGGGAAAACTGGGAGTGTGTGCCGTTCTGGGGAAGAGGCAGATGCTGACCGAGCATGACTGGCTTTCAGAAGTGCTGGATTTAAAAATAGTGGTGTTTATGGATTAGAAAGAATGAAAACTTTCTAAATGTGGCCATCCTGATGCTAAAGTGGGTCATGCTGCAGCAGTGCAACAGCAGCAGTGCCCTGCTCCTCTCTGAGTGCTGCTCCAGCAGGGCCAGGCTGTGGGGAGATCTCTGCAGGTCATCCTCACAGCTGGAACAGCTGGAACAGCTGGAGCAGGCTCCAGGTGACTCTTCCCAGGAGCTTCCTCCTATCCCAGTGCTGAGGGACACTCAGGGACAGCCTGGGAGGCTCCCAGCAGAGAGTCCAACAGCACGAGGCTCCAAAGTGGTCACTTGATGATTGTGAGAGTGTGAATTCTGTGCAGGCTGAGCCCAAAGGCTGAGCTGAAGGCTGGGCCAGAGCCAGAGAGCACACGAGCAACACTTTGGGACATCTGGGAAATGTTTGTGGCACTTCACAGCTCTCTGCAAAGCAGCTGCAAGTGGTGGCACCCCACAATTAATTCAGCAATTTGTTGATTTGAAAGACCTGCTCTCCCATTACGTCCTACTAACAACAAACTGCTGCTCCCTGAGCTGCTCTCAAACCTTTTGGTGGAGTTGAGCTTAACTCACTTCTCCCTGGTAATTCTGGGGGTGATACAGAGAATCTGAAATCTGGGGATGATACAGAGGCTAAAGTCCCTCAAACCCCTGTCCCACCAGGGCAGGGTTGAGATGTTTTCCCAGGACACACCAGAGTGTTCCAAGAACACTTCCTCAGGTGTTGTCCTGGCTGCTCTCTGGGGATGTGCTCACTTCAGTCTTGTTTTCATCACCATCACGTTCATTTCAGAAAAATTAATTTATCCCAGTGGGATAATTGTCAGCAACCATTTTGTTCTTCCACTGCAGAGCCCCCACAAAAACTCCCACGGACACCAGAAATAGCACTGGGCTCTATTTTTAAATCATTTCTCTACCAGCAGAGCTCATTTCATGAAGGGTCAGCAGGGATTGGAGATCACTCAGAATCCAAACCTTATAAGGGGTCCAACGTGATGAGAATCTCATCCTGCAGATGTCCTGACTGTCACTGTCCCCCTGCAGCCCTCTGGAATCTCTCCTAAAGGGATTTGCTATCCATTGTGTCCTGGCCTAACTCTCATTCCAGGATTTTTGTTTTGTGTCCCCTGTCTTTCCCACCACGGTTCTGACTCCAGAGTTCCCATTTAAGCCTTGGCTGAGCCATCAGATGCTCAGAAATGTCATTGTCCAGCTCCAAAGGACACTCCAGGCAGGCTGCAGACTCCCTGTGCAGTGAAGAGCTGCCCTGGTGTCTCCTGGAGGGATTCTCTGCCATGGATGAGTGTTATTTACCTTCTAATCTCTGCTCTGCACCTTGGAAAGGGCAGCTCTGTAGAGCTGTAGGTCCAGAGTAAATCAAATTGCAGCCTTTGTCTGACTGCACTACATTCAGCAGAATGGGATCCCACCCATCTGAAAACTCTGATTGTTCTGGGAATAGAAATGAATTATGATAAGAATAACAAATAATAACCAAAGCCCTTTTTTCAAGGGTTTATCTGATTGCCAAAACAACTGAGAAAAATGGAGTTAAAGATTTCTACCCGAAAGAAAATATTGCATTTCCAGCAGGAGATAAAAATCTGCTCTCAGATAGCAGAACAATGGATGAGTTTAGGATTTTGTGCCACTCCAAATGCTCATTCCCGAGCTGCTGACAGCATTCCTGCCAGGCAGCGCTGTCTCCGTGGGGCTCACCCTGCCCTCCATCCCCAGTCCTGCAATCCGGGGAAGAGCAGAAGTTTTGAATTACACAGATTATTGTGCAAAGCACAGGAAATGAAAACCAATTAATTCCTTGTACATACAAATGGAGCCAGACTTGCCTTTGATTTACGCTCCCTTTTTACCTTCCCCCAATGGCTTCTTTCCCTCTCCTGCTATGGAATCCCGCACGGTGGAGAGGGAAATTCACAGCTACTACACTGTAACACAATACCAAAGACAAATGTTTGGGGACTGCTGATAAAAGGGAAAAGGCCCCATGGTGAATTCTTTTAGCCAATTTATGAGGAGCCTTCTACAACACTGTATCTGCTCAGAGAGAGGAAGTGAACACTGCTCAGGTTCAGGATTATGTAAGCAAAGCAGGCTGAGGGATGAACTGACTTAAAATGTGCTCTCCAAGCTGCTCTCACTCCCCAGATAATCCAGGTAGGAGAAGAAAAGAGAGAGAGCACGAAAAGAGAGAGGAGAGCAACTTTTTTTTCCCCCCTTTCTTTTTCCTTCCACTGCAATGAAAATCAATGAATATTCTATTGGATCTGAAAGAGCTGCTTGAAAGGCAAACAAGATGGGAGAGAATAGCACAGGTTCCAGCTAAAAATATTCAAAATGCTAAATAAAAAATGTCAGGAGAAGGAATGATAAGAAAAACAAGCCAGGCCTCTGCTCCCAGAATGTTAAGTTGGTAGAAAAAAAACCTGGCAACTTTCAAGTCCAGCAGCAAAGCAAAACTCTGGAGCATCCTTCAGAACTCAGGGCTTGGGAATGAACAGATCCCATTTGCTGGGAATTTGCACCAAAATGCTCCAGCCCAAGCTGTGCCATGCCCAAGGCAGTGCCTAATCCCAAGGGATGCAGCACTTTTCCCGTTTTGGTTTGAGAGATTCAGGACAGATGGGAAATGCTGCTCGTGCCACATCGCAGTGTTTTCACTGGCTCTCCATTTTCTTGTTTCGAGAGGTTTTGGTGGCCTCAGACATTCCCCCCATGTTGCTCAGCAGCATCTGGACATGCTGGAAGCACAGGACATCAAAAGTGAGCAGTGGATGTGTTACACAAGGCAGCCTGAGCACCAAGAGAGAAAACTGAGCCTCACTACACCCTGCAGAGAGTAAACTGGAATTCCAGCACAGGGAGAGAAGAGGAAAATAACAGCCTCCATAGCTGTGGCCTCAGGGGGTCTCTCCTCTTTTTGGATCTTTCGTCAAGTATTTCTGGTGCCAGTCTTTGAAACCCATGAAGCAAAAGCTCATGGGTTCTAGTCCAGATAACTCGTGAAGAAGGGAGAGTTTTAATCATGTCTGAGAGCTCCTCTGGGGCTCTGTATTTTATAGAATATATGGTTTATTAGAAGGCAGATTGCTTATTTCAACAGTCCTGCTCCTTCTGCTCAACTGGAGCTTCTGCAGAACTTTTTGCAGGGGGAGCCCCTGGCCAGATTCCATGTGGGATTTGCAGATGGCAGGAGCAGTGCACACTTGTTCTGCTTTAGCTCCTGTCCTCTCAAAGCTCCACCCAGCTCATCCTGCCTTCAGAGAGCATCTCACCAACAGCTTGGCACTGAATCCTCTCTCAGATTTAGGGCAAACCTGTTCCTGTTCAGAGGGTGGCCCTCAGTGAGTCCTTCTGAGGTGTCCCATCCCTGTAACATTGATAAGAGGTTCCTCATAACTCAGCTGCTTCAAAATCCTGATCACACAGACAGAATTCCAGGTTGCTGTGCTCATCCAGGCACTTCCATTCAGGTGGATAGATCCCTAAAATTAACAGAATCAAAAGGGAATAAAGTATCTTCTAGCCCCAATTTACTTGCCGGTGTCTGGCAGCTACTGCAGGAGTGCAGGCTCTGGCCTTCCACTCAGTTTTTCTTGTTTTCAAATGGATTCAGTTCGCCACTTCAAGAAAATTGATTTTGTTTTTTCTTTTTTTTCTGGAGTGAAAAGTTACTAAAAATACAGCAAGAAACAGCTCATCCTTTTGTGGCTAGGTTGGAGTCATGACTCAGAGTATTTCTCTGCTAAATATAAGGGCTCGAGGACTTGGACATCATTAGATCAGTTAATCCATCAGTGACCAAGTAAATATCCAGCGAGGCACATGTGATGAAAATAAATATTGGCACAGTTGGAATAAGAGAGAATTGAGGAGACTCTTCAGTGGTGAAGAGGGTGTTGCTCCTGAGCGATGGGAAAGGGTTTTGTTATTCCTCTGCAGTTAATACTTTCCAGCCCTGATTGCAGAAAAAAGGGAAGAGCTCACAAACACATTAGTCTACCTGGATAGAAACAGCCCTTGATTAAACTCTCTCAGTCCATTAACTCCTTCTGTTTATAAGCTTTCAATTCATTACTTGCAAATGGGGTGATTTAGAATGCTGAGGACTGGACTAGCCCAGGTCAGCCCTGGGCAGTGAGAGGAGCCTGCACTTCCCTAATTCCCAGCTCCAGTGCCTGTTTCACCTGCAGACATGTCCCTCATTAACCCTGGCTCCTTCCATGACCGCTGGAAATTTGACCACTGAGCAGCAACCAGGCAGCCAAAGATCTTCTCAGATCGTCTGGGATTTCATTCCAGCCATGTTTTCCCTTCCTCCTAGATGTGCCATCCGGGCTGCAAACAGCGTCCCAAGTCACAGCCATCGTGGGCAATGACGTCCAGCTGACCTGCCGAGCCTCCAAGTATATCTACACCCACCTGGGCTGGTACTACCCCTCCTCAGAGCCAGCTCCAGGCCACTCCCTGCTCAGGAAAACAGACAAATATTCCATCTCGCTGACTCTGCTCATTGCCAACGTCACGAGGGAGCAGAGTGGCCTCTACAAGTGCCGAGCCCAGAACCAGCACAACAGCACGGACACGCTGGAGCAGCACTCCCAGCTCCTGGTCAGAGGTATGTGCCGGGCAGAGTGGCAGTGGGACGTGTCCTGCTACAAACTCTGTGTCCTGCTTTGGTTTATTTTGTCATTTACTGCACGTGGATTGACAGCCTGACATGCACAGTGCTCACCCAGCCACTGCTGGGTTTGGATAAAAGATTTGCCTCAGACATAAAGGTGATTTCAGCAGCATTTTGTCTTCCCAGCTCCACGCTGGATGCAGATTTAGAGTTGAGTGAGGACAAAAGGCCACCCATCATGGTAGTGACAGCACAGCTGCCATTTGGGATGCTCACCCCAGATCTCTGTGACTTGGCACCCACTCTCAGCTGCCAGGATGAGATACTTGAATAGATTTGGACCCAGCAGATCCCAAAAGTCACTGGGCAAGTGCAAAATCAAGTGATATGTGCCATTTACTCTGGGTGAGTGGGATGCACTTTGTTGCAATAGCAGGATTTTCTTACTTACAGCCAAGCCCCCAACTCCTTTATTTCTCTAAGACCCTGCAGCCTCGTTCTGTTTGCTGAGGGAATACAAAGGGCAGGACACTTCTGCCAGTAGAAAGTCACTGAAAATTCGTGAAGTTTCTTCTGCTTCAGAGGGAAGAAAGTGGGTGATCATGTCCAGGCCTCCTCAGAAGAAAAAAGGCTGCTGGGATGGGGAATGAGTAGATTTATTAAGCATCTTGCAATGGTGAAGAAAAGCCCCAAGCACAGAACTGGAGAAGAACTGAGGCACCCAGCAGCAAGTCAGGGACAGGGGTCAGAGTCCTTCAGCCACTGAATTAGACAGGGATTGCCAAACTGGCTCTTCTGGCTGGTGAGACACTGCAGGGACAGTGCTGCCACCAGCACCTGGCACTCAGGGACAGCCCAGGGCTGGCCCATCCTTGCTGGGGTGAATGAGCACATTCCCTGGCCTGTCTCCTAGTTCCTTCCCTCCACACACACAAACACACAGATCCTCACCCCCAGCTCTGATTCCGGAGTGGGAATGATTTGTTTCCAGACACACGTGATGTGGAGAGGAAGGGATCTCACCAGGCATTAGGCAGTGCTGATGGTTTGGTTGGTCCCCACAGCACCAGAGCCACCCCAGAGCATCACCTGCTGAGGCACTGGCCTGGCTCTGCACTCTGCATTCAGGCACTTCCCTTTCCTCTCCCCTGGCAGATATTTTTATTCACTCAATCAGATTTCCACCTACACACACACCTACACAGCCTGGCTATGGGAAAAACACAGCTAGACTGGGAATGCATCCATGGAGAACTGGAATTATGATCATATTCTTCTGACAATGGCTGGGGTCTGTTATTTGTCTGGCACATGTCAAGCAATTCTTGTGGAGAGCACACATGGAAATGCCCCTCCAAACCAACCTTCCTTCCCCTATTCAAATATTTTATATGTTCTAATCCCCCTCATCTTCTGGCCTTAGTGCAGCTTTGAGGTACTTTTTATGCTGTGCTTGTGATTTTATTCATTGCTGTCCTGCAGCTTTTATAAATGAACATAAAGTGGGGGTTACCATGGCTGTAGTAAAGAGAAAACTGCACCCCTGATGGAAGACATAAAATCTTTAGAACTATTTCCTCTTTTCCTCCTCCTTTCTCTTTTTTTGTCTTCACTCTGCATGTGCACCACCCACTCCCTGTCCTTTGTTTGCTTCAGAGGATGAGGAGTTCGAGCAGCAGCCAAACCTAAGTGTGAAAATAAATGAAATAAACTCACCCACTCCTGCCAGAGCCTTTTGGGGGATTTTTGATCAACTGATCAACCAAATCTTTGCCACATCCAGCCCAGAGAGGCCATGCAAGGAGAGGAGGTGGCTGAGGTGAGGGAGGTGCTGACTGGGGGCTCTTTTCCTTTGTGGCTGCAGCGAAGGCAGCACCCTACGTGATCCAGAACCTGACGGACCTGGAGGTCAACATCAGCGGCAAGATCCTGCTGGAGTGCAAGGTCAGTGGCACTCCAGAGCCACAGGTGACCTGGAGGAAGAATGGCTACCCCATCTCAGCAGCGTCAGGTGAGCTCTGCTCCCCAGAACCACGTGGGATGGGGGTCATGGACTGGCAGGGTCACCACAGCTCAGGATTGCCTATGACAGTGCCCATGGCCTCGGGGGCACACACACAGGTCCAAGGGTGGCAGAGAACTGCAGGGCTTCAGCCTGGAGCTCGAGGCAGGGAGTGGGGGCTCCCCGCCCTGAGCTCAGGGCTCCTTCCCAGCTCTGTGCCACACAATCATGGAATATTTGAGCTGGAAGGGACCCATCAGGACCACCCAGTCCAAGCCCTGGCCCTGCACACACACCCAGCCACCTGTGCACCCCTGACAGTGCTGTCCAAACACTCCTGGAGCTCTGGCAGCCTCAGGGCTGTGCCCATTCCCTGGGCAGTGCCCAGCACCCTCTGGGGGAAGAAGCTTTCCCTGGGATCCAACCTAACCCTGCCCTGACACAGCTCCAGCCATTCCCTTGGTCCTGTCCCTGCTCACCAGTGAGGGGTGAGTGATGTCCCTTTGCTGTCACTTTTGTCACTGTCAAAGATCTCAATGAGGTCTCCCCCAGCTGAACAAACCAAGTGCCCTCAGCTGCTCCTCATAAGGCTCCTCCAGACCCTTCCCCATCCTCGTGGCCTCCTTTGGATGCACTCCAGTGGCTTCATGTCTTTTTTATATTCTGGTGCCCAGAACTGCCCCCAGAACTCAAGGTGAGGCTGCCCCAGTGAGTGTGTCCTGAGTCCTCCCATAAATCATGGAGAATCCCATGTCAGGAGCTGGTCCTGTGACTTTAATTTTGCAACTTGGGCTAGGTAGGAAATCTAGGATCATCCATAATTCAGATCAGAATGTTCTGAGAGAAACTCTTTATAGCTACTGAAATTTTATAAATAATTCTAGAGGGACAAGCATGTAACTCATCCAACCAATGGAAACATAAATAAAATATTTGGAAAAAACACCTCAGGGTAAATATTTCAGCACAGTGCATGGCAAGTTGTGTGCAATACTCTTGTTAACAACAATGGGATTCACAGGCAGAACACCCAGAAATTCAAAATGTCCCTCCCTTTTGGATTCCAAGCCTGACCCGTTTCCCTATTTCTACCCCAATCATTCCCTCAGTGAAACAGGCGCTCACAAATCAGGAGAAATTAAATTGGGACAATTAAATGTAGAAAAGTTTCTCATAGGTCATATGTAGCCATCCTCTTCTCTTCCCACTCCACCTCTAGCCCTGGCTTGTGAATCCAGGATTGCTCCACAGTCATTTTTCCAGGGATGTGCCTAATTGAGTTCCATATTCCACACGTTAGAAGTCCCATCCCTTCCCACAGCCCCCAATAATTCCACCCAATTCCCATTTTTCCTAGTCTATCTTCTTGCTATCAGACAACCAATCCTCCCATCCCTTCACTAACTCCAGAGAAGTTTCCAAGCTCTGCCTGGAAAACTAACAACCACATTTGCTGCTGGTTAAACTGTTCCTAGGCCATTTATCTACGTGTCGAAGTGAAAAAAGAGTCAGGGAAAGGTTGTTGCCAGAGCAGACGAGGAGCGCAGGATTAAAATGCCTCCTAACAGCAGCACTTGCATGGATGGGAGCTGATTTCAGCTCTCTGTCTCCCAAAAGCCTTTTTGGCAGGGAGGTTAACATGCTAATGCCTTAACTCAGGAATTTCCATGGAAAACAACACCCTGGTCATCGAGAGAGTGAAGAAGGACGACGAGGGGCTCTATGAGTGCCGGGCCTCCAACGACTTGGGCCAGGACAGCACATCAGCCTTCATCAAAATCCAAGGTGAGGCCCAGCCTGAGGGAAGGCAGATATTCCAGTGGGCTCAGTCATGGCCCCTGGACACATTTCTGGTATGGCTGGACATTTCCCTGCAGGTTCTGAGGAGAAATCCAACATCGAGGTGATCATCCTGGTGTGCACAGGGCTGGCTGCCACGCTCTTCTGGCTCCTCCTGACCCTCTTCATTCGCAAGCTCAGAAAGGTGAGAGCTCCCATCCTGCAGTAAGGCTGGGATGTGCCTCAGCTCGGCAGAACAGAAAGGTTTAGGGACAAATGTTTGGGACAGGTGGCAGAAACACTGGGAGAAATGTCCCTGTAAAATTCAGTCTGAGGTTTCTGTTGACTTTCCAGAGATCCCTTGCCCTTGTGTGGTTCCCATCCACTTCTGTGGGACCATAAAATCAGGCTCCTCCCTCTTTATGAGTCAGACTGGCTTGTGAGAATAACAAAAAATACCCAAAATCCTCTAAAATGAGGGCTTGATTTCAGCACTTGTCTCTAAAAGATATTAAAGATCTCGAGCTGTCTGCTCTAGAAATGAGCTCAAACCGCAAAGCTGATTTTGTCTCCAAGCCTTGCTCTTTTTTCACCTCCCTTCTGACTCAAAAAAGTAAACTTGCAGTGAAGTTCCAAGGAATTTAGGCCTGTTTTTCCTGAAACAGACAGCAAAGCCAGCAAAGCTCTTTGCTGTGCTCTCACCAAGCTGCAGTCCCAGTGCTGTTCTCCAATATTTGAGTAAAACTTCCCCTCCTCTTGCAAATACAGTGATTAAATTCACATTTTCCTCCTTGACCTCAGTTTAACAGAGCTGTGGCCAACACTGAATTTCCTCTTACACTTCACACCTGTGCAAGGCTGCTCACAGGACTCACCCAGTCACAATTTCTCACTTTAGCAGCATCAGACGTAGCAATTTCCACCAGTTTTAAATTGCAGTAAGTTGTAGCCATGAAGTGGGGAACTGTGGAGAATCAAGCCCGCAGAACAAACATGGTGAAAATGCCAAAACAGGCTCCAGGAAGTGCAGCTCCTGGAGTTCCCATGGAAAAGCAATGATTCCCTTTGGCTGATCCAGGTGGAAGACAGCGATAGATTTTGTTTCCTCAATAGATTTTGTGTCCTGAGAGTGTTTCCCAGCATCAATCAGTGCCTCTCCCGAGGGCCACGAGTGGCAGCCACACATAAACATTTGTGTCTGAGATGGGGAATAGAGAGGGAGCTGCAGCGATGCATTCCTGGTGCAGAATAAATTTGCCTGGAAGGCAGGAACTCCGCAGGCAGCTCCCTCCCTTTGGAATTGCAGCATAAATACCTGGAATAATTTCTCCACGCCCTGTTTTTAGCCTGATGCCACAGATATTAAAACAGGATACCTGTCAATCATCATGGATCCCGAGGAGATGCCTCTGGACGAGCAGTGTGATCGCCTCCCCTACGACAGCAGCAAATGGGAGTTCCCCAGGGACAGGCTGCGCCTGGGTGAGTGGTTTGAGGTTAGAACTGGGGGGAAAGAGGATTCCAAATGTTTCCCAATGGCAGTGGATCTGTTGGAGAACCCAGGAAGAGCCTATCGCAGTGCCAGGGTACTGCCACCTGTGGATATGGGATCACAGAGTTGGGATCAGCCTGAATGGAGGGGGAAATGAGGGATTGGAAAGGCTCTGTCAAAATAGCTACCACCTCTTGTCCTTGCAAAAGGGAAGCCAAACTCTTGGCAGGGAAGAAAGGTGCCTCCAGGTTCTGTCCCTGCCAAAAGTGTGATTTCATTCCCACAGAGAAAAAGGGAAAGTGAATTTTCTTTTGAAGAAATCTATCAATTCATCAAATAATCACTTCCTTATCAACCATCAGAACTCAGCTTTGAGTTGTAAAGAGCTCTCATGGAAAAACGAGCCACGTTTCACTGCACAGCTCAGTTCATTGGCTGATGGAGTAAGGAAATGTGAAAAGCTGGCTGTGTTTGTACAGCAAAACTGCAACATCTGTGTGCACTGAGGAGTGCAGGGAAAATGTCTGTATTTGTGTGTGCTCTCAGTGCTGCAGCTGGAAAACATGGAAGGAGGAGAAGACAGACAAAAATCACAAAATCTGAGATGAGGGTGAGACACAGAGTCAAACTGGCAGAACCAAAAAGCCAGACCCTCAGAGTACACCAGGTAATACAGGAAAGGGAAAATGAAGAAAGGTTATCATCTTCAATTCCATTTAGTATAGCTTTTCCATCCAATCAATGTCAATAACAGAAGGGTTAAAGGGTTGTGACTCCCTGAGTGCTCTCCTGGCTCTCTCCATGATTCAGGAGAGATCAGAGTGCCACAATTAACCCAAACTCTGACTTTCCTGGGCTCCAGGATGGCCCCAGGTAACGTGTCTCCCCTCAAGCAAGGTGTAGGTGTCAGCCCTGCCTTCAGTGAGTGCAGATTGATTTGTCTCCCCTGCTCTCTCCCGTGCTGTATGGCATCCAGGCCATATGGATACCCCCCTGATATCCATATGCTGCAGGATGGGATACAGCCTCTGTGACTGTCTGTGCCTGCGTTGTGCCTGGTTCCCCTGCCCAGCTGAGGTTGCATGTCCCCTCCTGGCTGAAGCAGCCTGCCCACGTGCCCCTGGGCTCACTCTTGACTCTTGCTTCTCTAGGTAAAACACTGGGTCATGGTGCTTTTGGGAAGGTGGTGGAGGCGTCTGCTTTTGGCATTGATAAATCTTCAACCTGCAAAACAGTTGCCGTAAAAATGCTGAAAGGTACAAACATCCCCCTGGGACCCTCCCAGACTGCTCAGGGACCCTGGGGCAGGGAGGTGTGCAGGGCTCAGCCCCCAGGCAGCCCCAGGCTCAGGAGGGAGAGGGTTTCCATGTGGGAGCAGTCAGACATGCTGGATGGATGGAAGGGGAGGGAATGCCGAGTGCTGCAATGCTGATTAAGCCTTGTGTTCCTCGAGGGAGAAAGCAGCAGCTCCCAGGGCTGTGGGGTGAGGAGGGGAGCAGATTCCAGAGTGTAATTCCATAAGATAGCCTGGAACTGGAGCTGAGCCTTCCAGCGCTGCCCTGCCAGATGTGCAGCAGTTCGAGGGGCTGGGAAAACCCCAGTGCCAGGGGAGGAAATGAGAGCCATCTTGCTTGCAATTAGTGAAATGAAGGAGAGCTTTTCCCGCTCGGAGCTGGGTTTGCTCCGAGCCTCTGCGGGCAGCTGGGAGTGAAGGCATCAGCCCCAGCTGCCTGCTCGGCTCAGGGCCTGCAGCTGCTCCCGAGGTGATTCCAAAGGCACAGTCCATGCTCCCATGGCTCCATCGCTGCTGCATGACACCATTAACCCCTGCAATGCCACCAGCCAGCAACTGCTGCCACGGCATTTGGCTTCTGCCACCAGCTGCCTCTCCTGGTGCTCTGCTACTCCCATCCCTCTGAAATCTCAAAGCACCCATTTATCACCTCTCTGGACCTCCTTCACATCTGGTTCACCCTCTCTGTTTTCATCCTTCAGCTCATCTTCTCTCCTGCTGTTGTATCTTCCATTCCATGCCCATCTCCAGGTCCCTGAATATCCTAGAAGCCCCTGATCCAGACATATTCCCATCTCCATCCCAAACTTACTGCCCTGGCCAGCTCCGGGGTTTCATTCCCATCCATGCTGTGCTTCCCAACTGATCCTCATGTCAGCTCTGCCCTGCCAGCACATATTCAGCAATATTTGACAGATTCTCCACCGTTTTACACCTCCCTCCCCCAGCAGGGGCAGCTGCCTCCTGCTCTGGTCTGCCCCTCCCCAACTAACGTGCCCATAATTCATCATTTTAATGAATAAAGCAGATTCTCTAGTGTCAGTCAATCCACCCAGGGAATTAAAAAGTCCCTGGAGATGCCTGCATTTCTGCCATCATTTCCATGCAGTAGGCTGGGATCTGGTTGGGACTGAAGGATAAATTCAATGTGCAAGATGATCTGAGACACTTCTGAGCTGGCTGTGTGTCCCAGCACATGCCAGGGGAAATCAGAGTGACACCACCCATGGACACACCCAGCTCCTGCCACTGCTGACTGAAGGACTCTTGGAATAGCTTAATTAATGACACAGTTTGGAGAAAAATTATTGGGAATTCTACAAACAGATCAAGAGGTTATGCCTGTCACACCAAATGAGCTGTTATGTAACTGTCTCTTCATATTTAAATCTCACATGGTGCAAAGGCAAGGCCAGAGGAAACAGGACAAAGCCTCTCCTGCTAAAATACATCATCAAAGTTTTGGGGAGAAGGCTGGGAAGATAAAGCAGCACCTGAACAGCCTTCTGCTCTGAGGGTGCCTGCCTTAACTCAGTGCCACTGGCCAGCCAGGGCTTCCCCTGTTGGGTTCATGGCTCACACACAGACTCTGGAAAATGCATTTCTTGGGTCAGTAAGACCTTGCAGGGCTGAGCTTTAGTAATGCTGTGCATTCCCTGGCACGTTTTGGGACACAGCTTCCAGATCTGTGGATTCCCCATCACCTGCAGTGGAGAGTAGCTCGGGGCTGTGGAAAAACCTGTCCTGAGGTATCTAACTAAGCCCTGCCAAGCTGCCCAGCCCAGCAGAGAGAAAGGGACACGTTTTATGTGCTGGGGGGGCTTGCAGGAGTTGGCTTTGCTGAGCTTGCAGATCTGAGTCCTGGCAAAGGCTCTTTGGGATCAGGTGTGGGGGAAGGGACAGTAACCCTCCATAACCCACGCTTGAGAAAGGAAGAGTCACCCCAAAGATAAAGTGTTATCCCACTTCAGAAAGGTCAGCAGACAATGAAACGGATGAATTATTATCTGGGTGAGAGTCTGAAAAGCCAAGATACTGCAAGTAAGCTGGGTGGGTTTTGTTTCAAAGTATAAACAGGATCTTGCTGTGTCCTGTTAAAAATATCCTGTTGTGTAAAGATGATTTTTTTCCTGTTTATCTTAAGCAGAATGTGCAACTACTAATGAATGCAAGGCTTTAATGTCTGAGCTGAAGATCCTCATCCATATAGGACATCACCTGAATGTGGTCAACCTGCTGGGAGCCTGCACCAAAGCTGGAGGTGAGGAGTCCTCAGTGAATCAGGAGCAAAAAAGCAGCTCTTTTCAGATCGTTTTGGGGTGTTTGGATGTGCCTGTGGTGCAGTTAATGCAAGTACAGCCATTTCCAGCTCTCTGCTCACAGGAGAGCTTCAGCTGCTCCTGCAGGATGTGGCCTCATCCCACCCAGGGCTCCTGAACATGTCCCAGCCGTGCTGTCACTGCCCTGTTTTCTCTGGAAAGCCATTCCCAGAAGGGATTCTCACTGAAGGGAGGACACTGGATTGCAGTGAGGTGCCCAATTCCTCCCCATGGGCACCACTGGTCATTCCCAGGCTTCTTCTCCCCCTCCTTCCCCGCCTTATCAGGAGGATGCAGCAGGCTGAGCACTCCTTTCCCAGCCCTTCACCGTCTCCAGGCAGACACAGCAGTTTCTGCTCTGAGTGCAGGAAGCTGGGGCAGCCCTGGGTGCAGCAGGAGCAGGGACTTCACGGGGCTGAGCTGGCAGAGGTGGCTCTGCATCACACGAAGTGCACTCAGACAAAGAGCCCCATAAATCTCAGCCCTTTGTCACTGGAACGTCCCTTCCCACCCTGCCAGACAGAGCATCCGTGGCTCTCACTGGGCTTTAACTTCAGGGGAGCAGCTCTCAAGGATGGCTCTTCACTGCTGACCTTCAAATCCTTCAAAACCACCCCAAAGGACAGATTTAGGTGACCCCAGGGCAAGGAAAACCCCAGAGTGAAATAAATGAAGGGGGGAAAGTGAGAGATGGTGCACAGATCTTTTGTCATCTGAGGCCCCAAATCCCTCTGTTTCCCAAAATTGTTGTCCAGTCAGGGAGGAAAAGGAAAACTTCAGTGAGGTAGATGTTGTAGGATGCCAGGGATGAAATCTTCCCCCCAGCAAGGTGGTTCCAGTTCCTCAGGAAACAGCAACCACAGCCATGGGTACTGCTGGAGTCAGGGAGCCATGGATGGGGAGCTCCCAGGAACTGGGCACTCCAGACCCCAAAAGCTTGTATGGGAGCATGGGCAGCTCCAGCTGGAGGGGTTTAGGGCTCAGATGCAGGAGCCAGGAGCCTTTGCTGGGGACTGTGAGCAGAGGCAGGAACAGTGGGAATGCTGTGCTTCTCCTCTGCTGCCCAGTCCCTGAGGGGGCTCAGGACAAACAGGTGCCCAAACCGTGCACCAGGACCAGGGGTGAGTAGTTCTTCACCAAATCAGCCCCAGAGTTCTGCTTGCACAGCAAGAGACATCTCAGGAACTGATCAAAGGCTCTGATTGTCCAATTTCTGAGAAACATTTTTCTCCCTGGAGTCCCCCTCTTCCCATTCTCCCTCCTGGGTGGGAGGTAACCCTCACTCCTCCCGAACTGCTTGGGGTGCTTTGGGGAGCAGAGTTTGGAGCAGAGGGGAGCAGCAGGACCTCCCAGGGCACCAAGGAGCATCGGGGCAGGCTCTGCTTTGTTTTCCTCTGAGCACTGCAAGTGCAGACTGAAGAAAAACAGCCCTGAGCTCCAGAGGCAGCCACGGATCCGAGTTCCTACGAAATTCCGGTGCAGAGCACAGCGCTCTCCCCTCCCTGTTCAGCTTTATGTAACCACATATTCCTGATGGAGACTGATATTAAGTATGCACATACATTATTTTAACAAGGTACCAAATAACAGATTTTAACGCTTTGCCAGAGTGTCTGATGTTCAGCAGTCAGAACTAATGCATGGGGTGTGCTTTACAATGAGGGAACAAAATATGGGGAGGCCATGGCTAGGAAGCATTTCAAAAACATGAATAAATCACTGAGCAGAGCTTTAAAGCTGCTCTGGAATCTGCATTTCTTCAGGGCATCCAGGAGGGACATTGGATTTTGGGTTCTTCGGAGCCAAATCTCTTGAGCATGGCCAGATCCCAGCACTGTGCCCTGAGCCCTGTTGAGCAGAGCTCTGGGGTCAGCACTGGAACCGCTGGGATTTGGGGATGTGGGGATTTGGGATTGGTGTTTTTGCAGCCACGTCAAGGTTTTCAGGCTGAACTCGTTCCATCTGCAGGAAGAGGGACTGTGGTTCCTGGAGAGCCCCACGGTGTGCGCTCAGGGTAGCAGAGCCATAGGGGTGGGGTGAGAACAGAGCCTGGCAGGAACCCACAGGGAACACCTCAGGCTCGGTTCTGCCTGCAGGAATTCCCCATCTCCCTTTTAGTGGGACCATGAGCTCCCAAAGGTGCTCCTCTCCCTGTCTCAGCCTGTCCCAGGGTCACTGCTCCCTCCTGGCTGCTGTCCTGCTGGACCAGGAGCTGGCTGAGGCCCCACTCCTGTGCCCAGGGATGCAGCCCTGCAGGAACCCTGCTGAGCTCCTTCCCCAAGGCCAAGGGCAGCTCTCAGTGCTTTTCCTTTGAAGTACAAACTCCTAAATCTGAACCACACATCTTCTGCAGGGAAAAAGGATCTGGACATGAAAGTCTCTCTGTTGGGTCGATAAAAATCTCTATTTATCCATATCCCGGTCCCAAGAATTCACCTTATCCTACTACAAAAAACAAAAGTCCAGAATGCAGATTTTCTCTTCCCTAACATCTCACACTGCAATATAAAAGCATTTCAAGCAGATCTTGAAAACCTGCAGAATTGTATAAAAGCAGCAATTCCCTGGATCTGCAGTGGTTAGCACAGGAAAAAGCAAGGCAGAGACTGAGAGCACTTTCCAGGCTTTCAAAACCTTCAGATGAAGTATTTTTGCAGCTTTTGATTTAGATCTGTCTATGGCCCTGCATACTTTGATTTCCTCTAGTGGCATCAGCTCCGCCCAAAACAAACAATTCTGAAGCCAGCAGAGAAAATGAAAACTCTTCCATGCTATGGACAGAGCAAACCAACCTTAACAGCATTTGGGATTGTAATGATCATCCTGAATTTTCCTTGTTTATAAATAAGGAATAAATACCAATTGTTAAATAAAGAATAAATACCAATTGTTTTCATCTCATGGGGAAAACGAAGGATGTGTTCCCTTCTCTCCACATCCCTACTGGTTGTGTCCTTCTGGAGTGTCACTCCCCTGTTTCCTCATTTTCTCATCTGTATAATAGGAGTGTCACTTTTTTTGAAGAGGATTTGGGAGGATGAGTTAGAATTACGTGCTTTACAGTGCTTCAAAACTCATTTGACTTTCACTGTCTTTTTTAGGTCCTTTAATGGTCATAGTGGAATATTGCAAATATGGAAATCTGTCCAACTATCTAAGAGGAAAACGAGGAGATTTCATTGCATACAAGGTGAGAAAATGAGATTTTCCATAGTCATGAGGGAGGGAATCAACAACCACTGGCTGGATTTTCTCTGCATTGGCTCTGAGGCAGTTGGGTATTTCTATGGCACTTTATTTTCTCACCACATTTCAGTTCGTACAAGCAAGAAAAAGGATTTTTTTCCCTGCAGGATCTCACTGCTGTCCTCTTCTAGCACCTCCTAAAGAATCAGTGCAAGTACCCAAACACTGCAGAGCACTAGAGAGAGAGGGAATGATTGCTGAGACACTTCCCAGCACAAGGGGGGCAGCACAGCAGCAGTGAAAAACCAGAATTAACTGAACTAGGGGAAAGTGAAGCCTCCCAAAATACAAGCCTGCTTTGGGGATTTTTGTTTCTAAGCCCACCCCCCAAGGGGAGCTCATCCTTCCACCTTCTGCTCATTGCCAGCCCTGAAGTCTGTGCTGTAACAACAACCTGGATCACGGATATTCTGCATTAAAACCAACCCAATGGTTTGGTTCCCAGGCAGTTCTCCATCCAAACATCTGTGCCAGCACAGACCAGGCTGGGATAGCAGCAGCACCCAGGAGGCAGAAATCAGTGCTGGAAGGGATGGGACTGACTCCTCCTGAATGTCCAGCATGGAACAGGCTCTGTGGGCCCAGCCCTGCCAGAAACTGGAGCCTCACCAAGATTATTTTCCCAGATGATTCCATTATTATTATTATTATTAAAGCCATTGTGTGCAGGCACCAAAGTACGTGAGGGACTTTGTGTGAGTGAAGGAGGTTTTCCTGGTGCAGTCACTCAGAATTTCGTTCTCACCATTGTTCCCTGAACTGAGGGCTGGTTGTGCCTCCCTGCCCAGGACAGGCACATGTCAGTGCCCATCCTGCATACACCTGGGGGGATTTTTAACACGCTTTCCTGAGGGAGAAATGGCCACAGAATTACAGTGGGTCTCTGCTCATCTCTCAGTCTCACCCAGCCAGCTTTCAGCTAACTCTGATGTGGAATATTACTATCAGTGAAAGGGGAGTAATAAATAGGGATAAATGGGAAACCAGGCTTTATCAGTCCTGCTCTACAGGGAACAGCATGTTCAAATGTGTTTGAGCTCAGCTTCAGAGGACCCTTTCCCCTTATGCCATTCTCTCATGTATTTGAATCCTCAAGTACTGCATCATACAAAGCTAAAAATCAGGTTTATGCCATTTCCAGTCCCAGGAAAGCTCTGACCAAGCAGAGAAAAGCCTGAGTGAGTCCAACAGTGATTTGACCGAACTGATCAAGAGGCGCCTCGAGAGTGTGGCCAGCACAGGCAGCTCTGCCAGCTCAGGATTTATTGAAGATAAGAGTTACAGTGACTCAGAAGATGATGAAGAAGGTAAGAGAAACCTACCTCATCCCAAATCATTTATTGGAAAGATTCGTGCCACTTGGCTAGTGCCACACACACTGTCACACCCTTCACAAGCCCTTACACAGCTTGGCTTGCTCCTGAAATCCCAAGTTCTTTCTCTTGCCTGTTCCCCACTCCAACTTTCTCAGAAAGAGACTGACAGCACTGTATTGTGTACAAAAGGTGCTCCTGTTGTGTGAGAGGAGAAATAGGAATGTTTTACCAGAAGATTTGTGAGGCAACTCTCTCCCCGGGCTCCTCACTCACTCTCTAGAAAATTTCCTTCACTCCCATCCACAGGAGTTGTTTTCCCCATGGTTAAATGAGTGACTAATGGATGAGAGAACTTTATTAACCCTCTGATCTTCTGCCTCTGGGGCAGATGTTCCTCACCAGAGCTGTAACCCAGCAGAGATCTCACATGCAGCACTCAGGGGTGGGTCTGGGGCCATCGGCACATGAGTGGCACCAGAGCCAGCAAGGTTTGGAGCTGTTGCTGCAGAGTTTTGCCATGACTCTGATCTCTCCTAGATGCTGAGGATCTGTACAAGAGGCCCCTGACTCTGGAGGATCTGATTTGCTACAGCTTCCAGGTGGCCAAAGGCATGGAGTTCCTCGCCTCCCGAAAAGTGAGCTCTTCTTGCACAGAGTATCTGCTATGAAAAAATCCAAACACGCTTTTGAGCCTAAGTAATCTGCTTTTTGCTTTTGTATGAGAGTGTTGGAGATCACGTTAGCTCTGGTGGTTAATCAGTAATTAGCACTGAAGGGGCTGTGAAGGAACATCCCTCATGTTCTTGGCTGCAGGGATTGGCATCTGCAATGGGAGGGTTTAGACAGAAGGAATTAATTCAGATTGTGAGACAATTTGTGGAGCTGCCTCATAAATAAATGCAGAAAGGACTCACAGAGAAAGCTCCTTTTAGAATGGTGAACAACAGCACTACTGAAAAGTGAAGAGGGCATATCCACCTATTCCCTTCCCTCTTTTGGATACAACAGAGAGTAGTTTGTAGCCTGTGGAACACCTTTCCAGGTGAATGCAGTGTAATCCACGTGTCACAGTGTGCACACAGCTGAGAGCTTGCCCTTACCCCACCTCACACCCTCCTGGGCCTGCACTGACAAGGGCAGCCACAGCTGGTTTTGGGCTCTCCTAAATTTCCCAGTGATCAGCCAACTAGAAAATAGAGCTCCCTTCCACTTGTTGGAACTGCAAAGTCATTTCAGACAGAAAAATCAGAAATCTGACTGTAACATTGGCTTGTTCACTGAGTTATTCTCTCTTTTGCACATGCCAGTCTATTGGGAGCAGATTCCCACTCCCATTTCCCTTCTCTAACCTGCCCACAACAACAATTCATTTAATTCCCATTCCCAAAGAAGCTCCCCTGCTTCCAGCTCCAGCAGGGGCTCCCTGTCCAGCCCTGCTCTGACCGTGTGTTGTTCCCTGGCAGTGCATCCATCGGGATTTGGCAGCCAGGAACATCCTCCTCTCCGAGAACAATGTGGTCAAGATCTGTGACTTTGGCCTGGCCAGGGATATTTATAAAGACCCCGACTACGTCCGCAAGGGAGATGTGAGTGCAAGAAGCTCGAATTGTTTCTCTCCCGTTGTTCCTGTGGGCTTGGGCGGATCAATAACAGCAGCTCTGGCAACCTGTTGTGTCTCTGGCTTTTAGGCACGACTTCCACTCAAGTGGATGGCTCCTGAAGCTATTTTTGACAAAATTTACACCACGCAGAGCGACGTGTGGTCTTTTGGAGTGCTGCTGTGGGAAATATTTTCTCTAGGTAAGAATGGTTTGAAGCCCTTTTTCCCCCTAATTCATGGCTGCTTTGCTAAGAAAAGCTTTTAACAAACGGTGATAACACAAGGCAGTGTTTCTGTTTCTTAGGACAAGTGCACAGTGCAGATCAGGTGTGAAATAAAGCCAATTTCAATAACTCCACCTGCCAAAGCACAGGGAGACACTGAGGAGGAGGGAACAAAAATCCCAAACCCTGGATGTGACATTTGTACCAAGTGAAAGCAACAGACCCCAGAGATAAATTGCAAGTGTCTGCTGCTGGGGAGGGAGAGGTTTTTTGGAGAGCAATGAAGGAGTTTCCCATCAAACCAGATGTGCTCCAGGGAACCCTCAGCTCCCAGGCTGCAGAGGTCACCTGCTGTGGGCACAGGGCTGTGCTGGTGCTGGCAGCCCATGCACCTCAAGCCCACACGATGTTTTATCCCAACTCAATTATCCTCCCCAAAACCCCAGGATTTTCTAAGTAAGAAAAATCTGCTGTTCGGTTGGTACAAGAACCAGTGCTGGGCTCAGCCTAAACCCTTTGGGCAGCAGAGCAAAGGGAGAACATGGGCTCTTCTGGCTGCATCATTTGCAAGGCACAACATTTCTACAAGAATAATAATGATGTTTTTATGAGATTTCATCCCAGGGTGCTGTTTGTTAGAAATCTCAGCTTCCCTGAGATCTGGTTACTGTCCAGCAGATAAAGCTGTGAACTCAGACAAGCAGCCCCACAGACACTTGGACTCTGCTGCTCTCAGATTCTCCTTGCAGAGTGGCAAGTTTTGTTTTCCTGCGGGAATTTAGGAATGTCAGCTCTGGCTTTTTAATCAGCATTTGCAGACAAAAGAAAACAAGAAGCATTGTCAACTTAAGCTGCTGGATTTTGAGCAAACTCTAATCTCCTTCTATCTTTAGTTCATGGATCAGTTGAAATTAATGATTGGGCTCAAGATGCCAAGTGAAAATGCAAAGTCTGGAGCTGTTTCTATCCTAATCTTTATTTAGGGCTGGCTGCAAAATCATAACCTGCTTTCAGTCCAAGTCTTCTATTTGGACTTTTCCCTTGTCCACATCTGCACACCAAGCAGAAAGTTCACACTCTGGTGTTTAACCCAAGTGGCAGCTCCTGCTTTCCCTGGGGTTCAGCCCTGTTTATTGAGGGTGTTGCTATTTTGGGGTAACAGCTCAGTGGCTCTGGGACAGCATCAGCTGCTGCAGGTGTTTAGGAACACCTCGGAAAGGCAAAGCTCCAGAACCACCAGGAGTGGCCCAGCGTTACCAGGCTGTCCAGGAAGGTGTTCTAGCATCAGCATCTAGAGATGAGCTCAGGGGGACAGCTCTCCCCTGCAAACCAAGGGAATGGAATGCTGATCAATCCAAGGGACACTGCAGAACAAACTTTGTGTCATTCCCCAAGGTCCTGACAGTTTAACACATGAATTTCAGGTCATTTGGCCTTGAATACTGAACACTAATACAAATTCAAATCCAGTCACTGAAATTCATCTCTATTTTAATCTATTTTTAAAAAACAATTTCTCTGGGTTCTTCTAGCCCCTTTTCTAGATGCAGGTGCTTGCTTGGCACTGTCCCCTTCTGAATTTGGAATCTCTCGAATTGCTGCAGGGGCTGCCACCCGTGCAGCAGCCTCTGCCCTGGCTGTGACGTAGATCACAAACTGCTTTTTCAATCGGTGGCACAGGCTCAAAAGGAGTCATTTTCTCTCAGAGGGTTTTTCATCTAGCTCATCCAGGCATGCCTGTGGTTTGGCACTGCTCACATCTGCAGCTCAAACGATAAATATTTAATTAAGGATTTGTGTCACTGATTGAATTCGCTCATATAAAAGTTTTACAGATCATTGAGAGCCAAGGGATGGAAGTTATTTGTTGGTGCCACGGGGTGTGTTTTGGCTCCCATTTACAGCTGCTGCTCTCACTGGGTCCCACAGACTTAGCACTCTCTAAAAAAGGGAAAAATACAGATTAGGAAAATGCAGAGTTTAGTTTGGGTCCTTGCAGGGTCAGAAGCTGAGTGAAGGACAAAAGGCTTTCTCCACAACGACTGGCAGACTGGATCTGCTGTGGTGGTCCACAGGGAAATCAGGACTTGAGGGAATATTAATTTCCATCTGGGGCTGAGTGTGCAATGAGCTTTAAATTATTCAAATGGGGTCAGCACACCTCGTGTCAGGTGGTGCCAGCAGTGTTTAATACATCCTGAAATCACTTCTGGTACAGAATGTCGGTGTCTCCTGGAATTTCAATGTGCACTGCTCCAAAAGCAATCAGAGATAATTATGTAAACAAGCAGCGCCTGGTAGTCACATCAGCATCTTATTATCCCACTAAAATAGAACCAAGATCAAAAGAGGGCTCCCAGATCCAATGCATGCCACATCTCTGAGCATCTTGGAGATTTCCCCTAAGGAAAACATCATGTGTAGACCTTACACCATATGTTCCAGCCTACATTTCTCCCAAGCTGTCTCAACATTCCAAATCCAAGTTACTGGACTTATCACATAGTCCAGATGAAGGACAGTGCTGAGTGGAAGTGGGAAAGGGAGAGTTCCTTGCTTTTATGATCTGAGCTGCCTCCAGCTGGTAGGAGGCCAGCACTGGTCAAAAGATAAACTCCCAAAAGCTCCTGCAATCAAAAATGAATCACAGAATGATGGAGTGTTAAGGAGTTGGAATGGACCTTGAAGATGATCTCGTCCCAATCCCTGCTGCCATGGCAGGACATCTCCCACTATCCCAGGTTGCTCAAGGCCTTGTCCAACCTGGCCTTGAACACTCCCAGGGATGGAGCATCCACAGCCTCCGTGGGCAACCTGTGCCAGTGTCTTATCACCCCACAGTAAAATATTTCATACGAATATTTAACTTCAATTCCCCCTCTTTCAATTCATCCCCCTTAGTCCTTGTCCTGTCACTGTTATTCTTTGCCTTCCTTGTATGTGCTCTCACCAACACCTTGCAGTTGATCTGATCAGTGCTGTATGAAAAGAGAGAGAAATGAGATGGTGAGACCAGGTGGAATTCTCCATCCACGAGATGAGCAGTCATTATTTTATATTCCCAGGTTATTCCAGGCATAATGACAGGTCCAAGGCCAAACTAGGAAGGCAAATGCAGGTAGAAATCAGGAATGATGGCACTGACTATCTCCAGCTCCAGGAAACACTGTCAGTGCTGTGCTCTGGTACTGGCACATCCAGGGAACTCAGATGTGCTGTGGCTCAGTGCCCCTGAGCTCTGGATGTCCTGGGAGCCCATTAGTGCTGATTTGCCCTTTCAGGAAGTGCTGGGATCTCAGCTCCCCAGGACAGGGCTCTGCACACCGAGCACTCAGACTCACAGAGGAGAATCATTCTGGAAGCAGCCCCGTTTGGCACCCTTTTCACTGCTTTGTCCAAAAGATTTCTGCTGTTCTTGTCGTGCCCCCAAGTGTACAGCACATGGTGGTGTTTCCAAATGGGAAATATGCAGGAATGTTATAGACAGTAAATCATACACAGATTCCTCGAGGGCTGGATACAGATTCCACTCAATCCCCTATGTTAAGACTTGATTAAATTGTTTCCAAATCCATCATCCAGCCTCTGGGATGCCAAAATGTCCAAGGCAAGGGTTGTGCTGCACGGGAAGCCTTTGTTGAGGAGGGAGGGAGGGAAGTTACAAATCTTTTCGTTTTATCACAGTAGGTTCAGCAACAATTCAAACTTCAGCTTAGTCTTCTGAATTTCACTGTGAGGTCTGGATTAGTCAGATGCCGAAGCTCTTTCCCAAACTTTTGTGGGAGTTATCACAAAGCTCCCAGCCCTTCACAGAGCTCAACTTCCCAAAAGCAGCTCCAGTTGCCACGAGCTGTCGTCCCAGGGTTCATCTAACACTTGAGTGGCACTCGAGGTAAACACCCCCGAACACACAGTCAGGAAAAAAAAACAAGGCTGAAAAGCTGCAAGGTCCCTGGCAGGGGAGTTTTCCCAGGAGGATAATGCATACCCAATAGCTGGGGATCCAGGAGAGGAGAGCTGCAATTCCACACCTGAGGCTGAACCGAGCTCCTCATGGCAGGAGCCAGGTGCCCACAGCCCCCTCTGCACTTTCACAGGGGTTCTAAGGCCATGAAGGATGAGCAGGAATTACTCCATGTGTATTCACATCAGGCTAACAGTTTGGAAAACACCATTGAATGAGCTGGAACTTTCCTACCACTGACCAAGAGATCATTTAAAGCCTCAAACTAATAAAGTTTATTTCTCCTCCCTATTTTACTTTGGAGTGGTCCTGACTGTACCACAAATGCAGAGGAGACAACATGATTGAAATCTCTAAAGAGTCAAAGTGAGTCTGTGACAGAGACATTTCCAAAAAAACTGTATCTTGATAATGACTGCAGCTCCCTCTTTACTCGAGCTCCTGTCACTGCCAGACTTTGGGCAACCTCAAATGCTCACAGAGATCTCCAGCTCCTTGGGCTGGAAACAGGGTCTGTGCCATCCTGATGCCTCCTCGTTTCCCCCACAGGTGCCTCTCCATACCCTGGAGTGCAGATAGATGAGGATTTCTGCCGGCGCCTCAAGGAAGGGACCCGGATGAGATCTCCAGAGTATTCCACTCCTGAAGTGTAAGAGCTGCTGGGTTTGTGTTGGGAGCTGATCCATCTCACAAAGGAGATGGTGTTTAAGTGGGGAGGGGGAAGGAAACCACAGCTGTGTGTTTTATTCTCAGGAAAGCTGTGGCTGTGTATATTTGGGGTGTCTGACAGCACAAACTGATCCTAAGGACAGCCCAAGACATCCTGACCTTTGCCAACAAGATCACCAGAGACCCCAGATCAGCTATGGCTCATGGAGCTCAGGCTGCAGGTTCTGGGACAGAAACCCAGTATCCATAACCAGGATTTATTTCAGCAATATCAGCAGGCCCCAGCAGCCAAACTTTAGGTCAGGTGAAAATGAAAAACCTGCAGGCTCAGCTGAGGCAGGAGCATGGAAGCAAAAACCATCCCACATGGGAACTAAAACAGAATTTCAGCATGTGCACATCTGAACCTGTCTCAATCCCAAACCATCCAAAGACTGGCCAAACCAAGCAGCAGTGGAATGAAACCATTTGGAAGCAAAGCTCCAATCCTTTCCCATTCTTAATCCCTGTGGTTTTTTTTCCTCCAGCTACCAGACAATGCTGGATTGCTGGCATGGAGTTCCCACAGAGAGGCCAACTTTCACCGAGCTTGTGGAGCGCCTGGGGGATCTTCTCCAGGCCAATGTGCAGCAGGTACAGCAGGGCCACGCTTTCTTCAGGAAATGGGGACATTTGCATGGGCAGAGGTGAAGGTTGTGTTGAGCACTAATATGGAATTTCACTTCCTACCAGAGCCCACTAGCAAAATGCCTGCTGGGATGAGTAAAGACAATGTTAACTACTCAAATTTTAATTTTGCTTCTGATTTTCTCCACCTCTTGAACTTTCTCTCTCATTTCCAAGTTTATGTTCACCAGTGCTCTTAGGAGCTTTATAATTATGCAGCTTAAAGCACAGCAAGTCAGTCATACCATTATTAATTTCATAAAAGTTAAACCAGTTGTTTTCTTCTTCAGTAAAAACAACCAGACCAGTTATGCAATTGTCAATTTAATTGAAGAAGAAATCAAACACTATACTCCAGCTCCTTCCTGTTTGTAAACAAATTTAGCGGAGCTGAGTTGAAGAGGGCCCAGTCTGCAATATGAAGAGCTTGTGAGTTTGATTCTATAACCAAAGTAAATTAAGGAGACATAAAAATCATGATAAGGGAATAGGGCACTTAACTGCTTCTCAAAATTAAAAACAACAAAAGAAACAAGCACAGTGAATTTGGACAAATAATTTCAGGAGCTCAAGGCAGAGTCATTCCTGAAGATTACTGCAGGGGGGTAATGACAATGCAGAGCTCATTACCATGAGCAGCAGCAATTCCTTGGGAGGACAAGAAATTCAGTCCTTTCAGGCTCCCATTTGAAGGCCTGGCTCTTCCCAAGCTGCAGCTCCTGAAGCTGAGCAAACCCAAGCAGTCTGTCCATTCTGTACCTGGGCAATTGCTTCTGACCAGGACTGGAATATCCCAGTCCATGTTCAGCCATTCCACACCACTGGAATGAGGGATTCCCAAACTGGGACATTCCCAAAGTGCCCCAGTGTCCTCACACAAAGCCTCCTGCACAGGAACTCTGGGATCAAGTGTGCATTCTAAGTTCCATAACTTCCACAGGGTGGAAGGAACATCATAATCCCCTCGAACAAACATCATAGAGTTCAGTTAAAACACAACCTGGTCCTCTCTCAGCACAAAGCTCTGTAGGACACAATAACCTCTTATATGTGGCACAAAATGAACTTTACCAGCCTTGTGCTCTTTTCTGTTCTTAATTTTACAGGATGGCAAAGACTACATTCCACTGAACATCACCTTGTGTCCAGATGGAGAATCCAACTCCAAAACCTGCCCTGTGGAAGAAAACTTGAACAATGGAGTGAATCGCTGGAGCGCAGTGGAAACTGGGTGAGAAAAACAGATAGAGGGTGGGGGCAAAGAAACATTTCACTGTCTGCTGTCCTCTCTTAATATGGCTGGTTAAAAAATCAGGCAAATTTGTCAGGGTGTTGGTTCTTAGATACAAGAGGTGAAAAAAGAGAAGAGTTCCAGGAAACTGGGCTGTGTGAGGGTGGAACTGAGCTCCAGCTGCTGCAGCATCTGCCTGGGGTTTATGCTGACCCCTCCATTTTCCTCTTGCAGCAGCAACAGCAAGAAGAGACCCCTGAGTGTGAAGACATTTGATGAGGTGCCAGTGGAAAAGGAGAAAGTGATGCATGAGGTAAGTGAGGTGACTGCATCCTTCCCCACCAGGTTCACAGATCACTCGTCAGCAGCACCAGAAACACTCATTAGAGCTTTTCCAATCTGTTTGCTAGGAGAGAGCTCGCAGTCAGGCAGATTTGGCCCTGGCATCTCACACTCGGGGCTGGGGGACAACTAAGAGGGACCTGCAGTTCTTTTTACAAATCATTTCAAGAGAACTTATGTGTGATTGTCCTGGCTTTGTTCGGGTTAAGGGGCTTTATATTACATATTTCAAGACGTTTTTCCACCAGAAGAAAGTGGCAGCTCGTTGAAATGAAGCTCTTTGAGGGAAATGTGTCCAGAACACATCCTGGCTGGCTGAGACTTGGTGAGGGTGAAAGTGTTCAGTCCTGGGGAGACAAGACCAAGATTCAAGATCCTGGTCTTGATTCACACAAAGGGCTTTAACCCTGGATTTTCCTCACTCCAAGTGAATGTATTTATTGCTAGCTGAATGCCATTGCAGGGTGGAGAGTGTTAAAGGGTTTCATTTTCCCTCCAGGGGAAAAAACAAGGCTTGTTTCGTTACAGAATGATGGTTCTGCTTGTTGGCCTCCTCTGAAACACAGGTTGGGTTTTCTCATTTAAAAAAATCAAAGAGCTCCCCAAGAGCAGCTCCTGAATTCGCTCTGTGCTTCCTGCAGTCCCTGGCTGCAGCTCCATGGGCTGTCCCCACCTTCCGTGCCCCTCAGGAGGGACCTCTGCAATGCACAAGTGCTCCAGGTGGATCAAAGATGAGGGAGGAAGCCTGAACCCCTCGGGAAAGCTCCTGATGCAGGAGGAGAAGCCTCAAGGGTGAGGAGCAGCTAAAGGAAAGGCTCCAGCTAAGAGTCCCTCTTGGACAGAGCCATTCCTCACACCTGCTCCCTTGGGAAGGCAGAAGCCTCTGTTACCAAAACTGTGGGAAAAACCAAAACTCTCCAACAACATTTTTAATGTTAGAGAGTCAAGGCATTACTTTATCTTCTGGCCAGGATGTTGTTCTGGGCAGGGTGTGCCACAGAAATCATCTCATCCACACACAGCCCAGGTGTGCAGAGAGAACCATTCCACGATGCACACCTTTTACAGGATTTTCTCCCAAATTTTATACAGTCAAAACCCATAGAGACAGAGCCATTCCTCACACCCGCTCCCTTGGGAAGGCTCAAGCCTCCAGCTCTAGCTTGTCCTGGAAATATTTCATGTCCCTGACAAATCCAGTGTGTTTCTCATTTGTTCTCTGCTGAGCACAAATTGAGGACCATTATTGCCTCGTATTTTACCAGATGGAATTCCTGTCTCTTTATCGGTGCATCTCAGGGATTAGAAGGTTTAGAAATTTCCCTGGCTCCTGCATCTTCCCTCTTGCAGGATAAAAATCTGTCCCTGTGAATCACACAGAGACATTTGCTAGATCAATCCAGTCTCAGGGAGAGATTATTGCCTCCAGCACGAGCATTACCTGCCTAAGTGCTCCCTGTTCCTGGCATTTGAAAATAAGCCTTTACCTGAGGGGGGAAAGTTTCACAAAAGCGTGATAGTACCTCAAGAGATCAGAAATGAATGTGATATTTCAACGAGGATCTTTTAAATCAAAATCATTGTATGATCTGCTTTTGGACAAAGTAAGTGCACTTGGGCTATTTAAGTTTTCTTAATGATCAAGCCCTGAATAGTCATTAGGTCATTATTTCAAAGAGCTGCCCGGGAGCTGTCCAAGCGCTCCACCACACCTTCCTGCCATTGTGGCACTTATCTGCAATCTCTGGGAGATTCTTTTACCAGAAGAGTGTCAGCGAAATGCAGAGCAGCCCTCAGATAAACTGTCCCTAGGCCACATGTCTGAAGGGGAAACAGTCGAGATAAAAACCAGAGACAACCTGGGTTTTACCGAGGCTTTGACAGACCTCATTAGCTCAGGATTTCACTTTATAAACTGATCTTTTTAACAACTGATAGATGGCCAAAGCATGTATAAAAGGGCTTTTGCTTGTTATTTATTGTTTGATGAGATGATTTTTTATATCTCCTTCAGTTTGACAGGTAAAATAAGATGAAATAGAGTTTCACTTCTGCGCTGAGGGCTTTTGCTCTCTTGGTTTTGACAAATGCACTTTCCAGCATCACAAAATATTCCAAATGCATAGGAACCCCCTATGGGTTTAGGTTTCCCAGTATTTGCAGAAGCTGGCAGAGGAAGCAGGCAGACGAAACCAAGATGGCGAAAAGGAGAGCTTCATTTACAAAACCCTCTTTATATTTCCATTAATGATCTAGCAACTATTGGTCAGCAGAGAATCCACCTCCTAAAACCATTGGTCACAGCCATACAACACCTAATACCAAATACAGAGATTAAGAAAGTAAAAGAATGCAGCTTATCTCTATTCTCTCTGAGAAAGAAAAGATTTCTAAAACAGTGCAACTACAACCCCCAGACCATTTAATATTTCTAAACTACTTACAACGAGGGCTGTAATGTCTATGTACTTGTATAAACTCAGCACAAAAAGCTTGATTTAACTGCAGCCTCAAGACGCAGCTTTCAGTGCAGCAGAATCACGACCCCAACCTTAACATGAATCCAGACAGTTTTGTTGGACAGCTCATAAAAAAAAAATCCTTAAAGGCCAGAACTATAAATCCTTGCAAAGCACTCGCATTTCCAGAATGCTACTGAACTTCCACTTCCCTTAAATGCCCATGTTTCTAATAGTGTATTTCCAGTAGGTATTTAGGGAGTTTTTCCTCGGAGGAGCCCAGCCAGAATTATTGGATATATTCTTTATGAATCTCAGTCTATTCATATCTCAGCTATCCTACGTACATGGTGCCCATATGCCATGCTTAATATCAGTTTCAAATTTGAAAATGTCAAATTATTTTTTGATACGTTCATGTTAAGGGTGCTCTTTGGAAATACAGATCAAAAACTTTTGTGTCACAAAAACAAGGGAAATGTTCCCAGGCACCAGAGCATCTTTATCAGGAACAGTGGGATAAAAATTGATAACACAGGCCTTGATAAGAGAATATTCTGAAGGATTGGTAGCTCCTACACACAGATTCCAGATATCCCTGATGTTCCCTTCCTTTTGCTCCCCAGGAGTCGGACAGTGGGATGGTGCTGACATCAGATGAGATAAAAAGCCCCAAGAGGTTGGAAATCCGTTCCTGGCCCTATGGGATCATGGCTCTGGCGTGAGTACTCTGGGGGATTTCTTTTTCAGACAGTTCTTCCATTCAGAGGAATGCTTTTGAAATTTGCAATTTTGTTTCTGATGCCAAAAGGAAAAGTGCAGGATATCCAGGCAAGCTAAAAGGAGATGAACTCTGAATTTCAGTCCCATAACCAAGAGACCTCGGCTAATGTGGTTTGAGATCAGGGGGCAGCAGATTCTGCAAATGGGAAATAATAGGAGAAAAAAATGAGAATATTCAGGTCTAATTTAGCTGTTTGTTCACTCCCTTCCCAGTGTTCTCTCTTGAAAGGTTGAAGAACTTGATTTATTAATCCAAAACCTGACATTTGTAATTATCCCAGTGGGTATATTTAACTCAGACAGAAGGAGTGGCATCTTTGCAGCTCATGGGAAGTGAGTCAAGTTAAAAGGCCTGTGCATAGCAAAGGGCAGCCCAAGCTCTGCCAAGCAGTGCCTTTAGCAGAGCCCTGCTTGCCACATTTGCTTTATCATCACTCCGAGGCAGTCCTGCAGAGAATTCCCTTCATCCCAGCACCTCCACAGCCCCTGGCTTGCAGTGCTCACCTGCTTTACAAACAGAGCCTGGGACAGGGTTTGCTGGTTTTTTATCCATTCATACAAGCACAGAAGATTCAAAGCAGAGTTTTAGCTTTTTGCTCGCAGTTCTTTGTATTTCAGTAACAATCACAGAGGCAAAGAGATGAGCCAGGAGTGAAATAAGCTTTCTCCACCTTCCTAACAACAGCAACCCGTTTTACTGATTCAAATGTCAATATGTGGAGTTTCAAAGAATAGCTGCCCAAAATATTAAAAAATAAATTCGTCTGTAGTGATGAATCCTTGTCTATTCAGTTAATTAAGCTAATTACTGACTTGCCTAGAGTGTCCTCTGAAATCTACTGAGGTTTGTATGAGTTTGTCTGTATTGAGGAACTCCATGACCTTTGCCAGCAGAGCAGTTCCTTGTTCTACACCAAGTCACCCCTTTGCTACATTAAAGAGAAATGAGGGATGAGAAGAAGCCTGGTACACTTCTGGAAATTCTGGGAGAGTTTCCAGGAGAGGGCATGATCAGTGTGGCAGTGGCTTGGAGGGGCTCACTCTCTCACTCAGAGAGAAAAGCAGATGCAAGGGGCTTGCCTTGTTTTTTGGTGCCTTAAAAGCCTCAATTCCCTGAAGTTTGAAGGCAGGAGAGGAGGAAAAGGGAGGAGGTTTCCTGAGGAAGGGAAGACAACACTAACAGGGAGCATCAGAGTGCTTGGATTGTGCTGGACAGGAGGGTGGCCTCAGGAATGTTGTTGTCCAGCAGTATTTCCCTGCAGGGCAGGGGCTGGTGGGATTAGCAGAGATCCCAATGCAGTTCCATGTTTTTATCCCCTGCACACACCCAGAGCTTTCCTGCCAGCACAGTCCATTGCTATGGAGACCAAATGGCAGCAGCTTGAAAAACAGGAGCTCAAATGGCAGGAGCTGCATGACTTTACCTGGGCTGATTCCCCTCTCTCCTGCATGATGTCACACTGACACAAATCCAGCACACACACAGCAGCCTCCCTGACAGGATTTACTCCTCGGAGGATTTCTGTCAATCACCCCTGACAGCTTTTCTCTGTGGCATTTCTCCTGTTTGGATAAAGGGCTGGCAGAGGAAGGTTCCCTCTCTGCCCCTTCTAGGCTTTCTCCTCAAAATCTGAAAAGTCAACATCCAGCCAGATGTAGAAACACAATAATTCCATGACAGCCTGTTCTTTAGAGATTTCCAGGAAAACCTTCTGAACTGCTATTAGGCCCACTGGGAATGGATGTAAGGCTCTGTGGGGGTCACTGAATCCCTGCCTGACCCCACCATCTGGGCTCTCCCCACTTCCAGTGCACACTTCCACAGGGACTCCATCCAGCACGAGATTCCTGAGCCTTTCTGTGCCAGGCAGCCTCTGCCAGACCATCCCAGCAGAGTGCAGCAGGCAGTGGCTGTTATCTCCTGATGCCCCTGGCTACCATGGCATGGACAGAGCTGTGGTTTTTCTTGGCCCTGAGTGTTTGAGGTCCAGCTGAGAAAGCTTTTCTGCCAGCTGGGTTTTGTTTTTTTGAATGTTGCAGACCCTGGTTGGCACAAAGAGCAGTGCAGAGCACCCCAAAGCCGTCTTGTTTGAGGACAGGACACCCCTGGGTGCTCCTGCACTGATAACTGGACAAACAAGCCTCCAAAGCCTGTGGAATAATCTAGAGAGGTCAGAAGGGAGTGTGGGTTTAACAGGGGAGATAAAGTCACCCTTGTTAGTTGTGTATCTCTCTCTATCAAAAACATTTACCCTGGATCCATTTCAAAGTCTTTCTTTTCTAAAACAAAACTGTTCAAAGGCTTAGCATGTTTTCTAAACCAGGGTGGCTGCATTTATTATTTTTGCCAAAATCTCACTGTTTATTTATCCTGCATTCATTCCTCTGTTGAGTTTAAAATTTGCCAACAGCACACACCACGGAGTGTCAGTGTCAAGAGTTTAGTGAGGATGAATCTGATACTCTGGGCCTGGGCTCACTGTCGGGCTGGACTAAGCAGTCCTGAACATTTCCTGCTGCTAAAATAGAGCAGGAAAGCTCTGAGTATTTTATGCTGCTGAAGTAGAAAGTCACAGCAGTAGCTGTAGGGAGAGATGGAAAGATTGACTGGGATAACAACATTGGAATCAGCATTCAGGGAAGCACGGAGGGGATTTAATGATGGGATGGCTCTGGTGTCAGGTTCCATCTCATAATATTATCAGCCTACTGCCAAGCACTGCTTTAAAATTCTCCCAGAGACTATAATCAAGTTATTGTTTAAAATGACAAAAGGTTTGATATCTGCTCAGTTGTCCTCCCCCAGCCCTTCCCTTTCTCCCCCCAAACCCAATTATCCTCTGTTGCTAGGATGTGAAATTCCTGATCTGGTTCTGGCCCAGGCCCACATCAGCTGAGGCTTAGCTGATCCCCTCTGGGCTCTGGATGCTGCATCCACATCCCAGCACTGAGGGTTTGCCTTTGCCAAAGCCTAGCTGGGCCTAAGGCAAGGCAGGAATAGTGAAATGCTGGATTTTGCTCAGGAACATCAGGAATTCGTGTCCAAACACAGGGTGCACAACAAAAATACAGCCAGGATTGGGCTGGAATCCTTTTGCACCTTCTCAGTGAAACGAGGCATGGAAACATGTTTGCTCCAGGGCAGAATGGAGTTCAGAAAATAAGAATTATATTATTGTTGTGCCATGCAACACTTTGTGCCATGACCTGACCTGAGCTCTCCAAACTAAAACTTGGAATGAGGAATGAGTAGCTACTCAGGAGTTATGTAAAGCACTTTTTCTTCAAGGATTAAGCTCTGTGCTTCCAGTAGCAAGGACTGGAAGGGGAATTGGGAAAGGCTGTGGATTTGACTGCAGTGTTTTCCATGCCACTGCTTTTGCACAGGGCCAGCTGAGCAGCCTGGCCACACTGTGAGGGGACACAAGGGTGGCTTTGGGCTGGGAAAACTTTATTACGTGCACTTTGTGTTTAGGAATGTTTCCAGACAGTGAATTCCTGAGCCCAACTCCTCGACTCTCCTTGCCAGCAGTGCTGACGCACTGGTACTGCCAGAGGGGAGCCCAGGATGAAATTCCTACTGCAAAGCACTCAGTTGAAAATGTATTAAAATAACTGTGAATCAGTCATAGCTATCAGAAGGAAAAAAAAATAACCCTTTTATTTCTTTAATTGCTGAAAAAATTAAAATGAAAAAAATAACCACTCTTACTCTGAGCCTCATTAAACACCTTTGAAAGCTTCTACAAAGCCCTGGAGCTCCTACATGTTATTAGGAGATGTAGTCATGAGACAAACTGCTCTACTTGGCAGCAATCAGCCCAATTTCTCATCTTTCCCTAAACACAGCTTCTGAACACGGCCAGGTTTCCTACATGGACAGAGAAGTCTATTAGTTTTTCCTACTGAGGGTAAAATCCTTGGGTTTCTTATTGCACAGCACGGAGTGAGTGCTGCACTTGGGGCTGGAATCCCTCCCTGCTCAAGGTGGTTTTCCTGCACTCAGCCCTCTTTCTCCACACTCCAAGTCACTGACCCCAAAATTTAGATTAACAGAAACTGGCTCCTTCTCACATAAAATAAACAGTTCCAGTAATGATTTCCCAGCTCTTTGATGTTTTCAGTATTTTTCTACCTCCAAAACCTCTGGTTCATACAGTAGGAGGAAAAAGCCTCAGTAGGTCACTCAGGCCTTCAAGCTATTGCAGGATTATCCTCTGTGGTATCTTCTAAACAACTTTGGCACCTTCAGAAACCTTTAAAAAGTTTCTGGAAGATTACTTAATAGTCAGCGTGTGTTCCCAAATGGGACACCTTGTGCAAGGACAAACGAGTTCTCAGGGTGGTCACTGCAAAATGGGATGAGTTTGGGTCAGTGGCAGCTGAATTGCAGCTGAATGTTGTGGCATTCCCACCCTGATCCTCAGTGCTGTGCCATGGTGGGAGCACTGACAAGGGAGCCTGGGCTGGGACAGTCCCAGCTCTGAGCAGATTTGTCAGAGCTCAGCATCACTGTGGGGTCAGGCAGAGGCAAAGCAGTGAGGAAATACCTCATGGGCAGTGCAGTGCCAGCCCAGGAGAGGCACTGAACCAAGTGATGCCCAGCTTTTAATGAAATTATTTCATTACATAACCATTATTAAATTCTGGAGCTGCAGAATTGTGTGATTAATCAAATCTAATGCCTCCAGTCAGAGATTGTTTATGGGGGGCTCAGGGAGAAGGTCCAAGTGGTCCAGGACATAAAGGGGTCCCTGCTGTCCCCTGGAGCCCCAAGCACTGAGCACACCCGGGGCAAGGTTGAGCTCTGAAGGACTGTGGCAGTTTCTGAGGAGCAGATGAGATGCCAAGGACAGATGGAAAAGGAATGCTGCAGCCTCATGCCCAGGACCAGCATCTGCAGATGCAGAGCAGACACGAGTGTCAGTAACAGCAGCATGAAAGGGGAAAATGCAAAGCCCCTCAGAGAGCTTTAATTAGGATGTGCATTTGGATGAAAGGAACAGTATTGGGAGTTAATTGCATTTTGGTCTGCCATTAGATAGCAAATGACACAACTTCCTTCTGCCCTAACGCATCAGCTTGCTGTCTTTGGAGCAGATAGGAGATGTCAGCGTTTAGGAGTCCTTCAAAGCCCAGCCTGATTTCAGCCAGAGGCAGAGTTATTCCCAGATATGCAATCTCCTGACCCACAGGGGCAGGAACCCAACAGGAACACTTGCTGGGAGTCTGCAGGGGGCTGAAAATTTCCCATTGTGTGGCCAAAATAAACCCTAGTAACCCAGAGATATGCAAGCTGGGGCCAAGTCAAACAGATATTTTCAAGCTTCTCCCTGTCTCCAGTGACAACTTTAATACCTGGCAAATTAGAAGCCAGAGCATCCACGGAATTGTCCGACACGAGTCAATGGAACTGAGCAGCAAAAGGAGAATTACATAAATAAACTGTGAGGCAAAGCTGTGGTTCCACTGCTCGCGTCAGGGAGGAATTTATCTGCAGACAAACTGTGTGTGTAGAGAATGGACAGCTGCCAAATGTATGGGATACATAAGGAGTTTCCACTCATGTTTTAATCTGGACAATGAGGAAAAACTGAGTCCTGAAAGAGTCCTGATACATTTTTTGTTGGAGTTCTCTGGGTTGCTATTTATTTTAGGATTTCTGCTCTGCCACTCCACAGGTTTGGTTTCAATGCCTTGTGCAGGTGTGAAAGCACAGGAAGAGCAGCTTTGCTCTATAATCTCTGCCTTTGCAGAAATGACAGAACCCAGGTTGATTTGAGGCATGCAGGACATGGTGGGCTGGCTCTTCCAGCTCAGCTGAGCTTCCTAAAGCTGGAGATGCAAATGTGCCATGGAAAGCCAGCACAGCACACTGAAATCAGACCCAAAAATCCAACAGCCCATGTCCCATTGCAGCTGATCAGAGCTGCAGCCGTGTGCTGTGTCTGAATTTGGCTGCACAAGAGCTTCGTGACTGATCTGTGGAACAGCACCACACATTCCCCTGCAGCAGAGAACTGCAGGGGTTGGTAATTCACAGATGGAGCCTACAGGCTGCACAGAGCAAAAACCAGTGTTCTACCCCAGCCAGTGCTCTGAACACCTGGGATCTTTCCAGAACCAGCAAAAATTTTAATTTTTTTCTTTTTAGGACACTGACTCCATCAGTCAGTGACAATACCTGCAGCTTGTGGGAAATCTGAAGCTCCTGACAGGTTCCAGATTCAGAGGCAAGGGAACACAACCTGTGCAGTGCCCCAGCAGGGCCCAGCAGGGCAGATTGACCCTTGCCAGCTGCAAGGAGCTGGGGCTGCTGTGGGCCCATCCAGGCACCGCCCTGCTCTCCCTGCTGCACCACCACTGAAACACCACACACACAGCTCCAGTCCTGCACCTGCTATTTCCTGCTATTGCCTTTTGCACCTCTGCCTGCAGTTGCTGTTTCTGGCTCTTGGCTGTTGGTTTATTCCCTGGAGCAGGAATTGGCTTTGCTTTTATTCCTAAAGCACCCCAGTGAGCCCATGAGCAGCTGCTGGGGACTGGAAGCACTGCAGAAGTGCCAGTAAAATGAGTGTAATGAATTCTACAATTATTTGATGAACTGTTGACTATTCAGATTTGGTTTAGGGTCATTAAAATGTAACTTTATCCTACTTTAAACACATATGAAATACACACACAAAGTGCTTGGGCACTGCCTGATTTTTAATTCTCCCAGGCAGATTCATGTCATTCTGAACTGGGACTCGAGCAGAGCTGTGATGAGTCTGTGACCGAGGTTCCTTCCCAAGAGCTGCAGTTAAAGGGTCCCGAGCAAAGTGCAGCAGCTCAAAAGCCATTTTCACACTGGGATCCTGTGGAGAACTTATCCAGAATCCTCCTCTTCTCAGATGGCAGAAAGCAAGGCTGACAGAACATTATTTTTAAGGCAGTCTAGGACAGAAAGAACCTTTATAGCTCTCCCCAACCCTTGCTATTCCTCAAGGTCACCTTGTGACACAAATCTCCTCAGGGTTCTCCTGCTTTTAACCCCGAGGTTGCTCCATGTGGTGGAAGTTGCTCTGTCCCATGCCTCCATCACCTGGAACAAGGCAAGACAGGAGATAAAAGCAGCTGGAATGCTGCAAAGAGCTGCCTTCCAGCAGCCCCTGGCTAGGGAATGTTAAAGGGCTGGGAACATAAAAGGGATTTTGCCCTGCACTGCCTGAGCGTGTTCAACGCACACTCTTGCTTTCAGTATCGTTTTAAATTAGAGTCTGTCAGAGATTATTCAGGATTTCGTCCCTTATTATACTTCAAGAAAAGTCATAGCCTTCAGTTGTGCTTTCAGAAAAGTCAAATTTTTACTGACCTGTGTCAGAACAATGAGGGAGGATATTATTGTACGTACAGGACAGGTGCCTTTACAAGTAAGAGATCTGTGGTGCACAGAAATGTGGTGAGCTGAAAGGACAGGGCAACAGAGCTCCTGCCTTTACTCCTAAATCCACTTTTAGAACAGGGAGCTGTTTAAAATATCGATCTCAGTTCCCTCATCCAGTCAGCTAAATGTCACTGTCTTACAGGGTGCCATAGAGGTAAATTGAGACATTTACGTATTTACTTTTTAAAGAAATAATTTTCACCATTAATGATGGAGGCAGGGTGGATACATGCCAGTGTTTGTTCCCAACAGGAGGAGAGCTGTCAGCAGGAGCAAGGAGTCCATCCTATCTGACCACGAGACAGTCAAGTACCAGCCAGCAGTGCAGGTGGAGGAGGACACCATGGACTTCCCACTGGAAGACTCTGTCCTGCTGCCCATGGATCCCAACCTGGAATGCCACAGTCCCCCTCCGGATTACAACTCCGTCATCCACTACTCGGCCCCCCCAGTGTAACCAGTGCCCCCAGCACGGCTTGCACCTCTCAGCCTCGCCAGGTTCTCCTGGGCCTCCAGGGAGCCTGGAAAGAGAAAGGAACTCTGCCAGGAAAATGCTTCACCTGTTTCTTCTGGCACATCTCGGATGTGATTGGAAACAATTTAAGAGCATCTTCTCTCTTATCTTTTAAGGCCTATTGCAAGATATGCAGTGAATTAATGACATTCTGTCTATCAGAGTTGTAGGTAGGAGCTGTAACCCCAAACTGCTGCCCCTCCTTCCCCCTGGCTGGGGCTGTTCATTGGCATTTCCACAGGTCCTGCATTCCCATTTCCCTCCATAAGGGTGTTGCCAAGCTGGTTGGGAGCACAAGATTCAAGCTCCTGGCTCTGCACACATCCTGCAGGGATGGGTTAGGATATTTTGAAATCCACTACATTTCGGTTGCAATTTGGATTTAATAATTTCCACTGCCCAGAGGATGCACTCCTAAAGATGGCATGGCCCAGGGAAAGCTGGTAGCGCTGGTGTGCCTGCTCTTTTGGGCCAGCAGGGCACACAGTGGGGTTCAGTCTGATTCCCTGGGCTTTCCCCTTGTTCAAACAGCAGTTTATTTAGCAGACACGTCTGCTAAATAATAGGGAGCCTTGCTGGAGATGCATCTGTAATGACTGCAAGGCAAAATCACTGCCTTAAGTAAGAACCTTCTCAACTCAACCAGAATTTCCCAGCTCACATGCACACGTTTGTGTGAATGTGCATAAAACACTCACAAACAGCACGAGAGTTACACAGAAACTCACACACAGCCTTGAGGCACCAGCAGGGCAGCAGCATTTTCATGTTTCCTTTCTGCAACAGGCTATTTACTAAAACAACACGCACAACAAAAGGAGCATTTCCTCTGGATCCTGTGGCGGGTGCCCAAGGGTCTGACCCTGGGAATACTCGGCCATGTGACACACACTTATCTCTGACTGTCTTGCCAAGGTAAATACTGGTGTCATATGCAAAGCCCTCTGATTCTGAACCTTCCTGGGGTCAGGGTAATTCAAAGCTTTTGTTGCAGCAGGACTGAAAGGATCACAAATTCTCACACACAGGGGGTTTCCTCCTGCCCCTAAGCTGTGTGTGGCAGGGACTGTCACAAGTGTGCCCAGGTGCCCTGTGTGCCCTGTGCGTCATCACAGCAGCCTCAAAAATCAGCAAATAATCCTTATCCTTTCAGGGGCTCTGTAACAATCAGAGTTGGCTTTAAAAATTTAGGAAGGGAAAGGTTGCAAATAGAAAAAACAAGATGTTCATTGACAGCGAGGGCTGTAACCTCCTGAGCTACAAACTGATCTATAAATGGCTCCCTGTGCAGTTTCCTCCAAGCTCTGCCCAACCCTTTCCTTTTCTTCCTTGATTTGACTTCTTCAGCAAAAAAGGAATTTTTCTTCATGATTCAGACTAGAGGGGGATGAAATCCAGCCCTTGTAAAACGATGATGTTACCTTGGCAAAGACAGCTGCACACCCTCGCAGCAGCGCAGGAAGCTTTTCTGGATGAGTGCTTGCAGTGGGCTACGCTGAAGGAATCACAAACAAGCCTCAGGTATTATCAAAGGGGAAAATAAATCTCCAAAACCACACCACGTTAACTGTGAATGCTCAAGCATCTGAAGGATGGGCTCTGGGGAACTGCACTGCTCCTTCTCCTTGACTTCAGAGCTGATTATTAATCACCTGCAGTCCCTCCAGAGCCCCCTGCTCGTAGTGCACCTGCAGATAGGTGTGGGCTGTAGTTGCTTCGTGGTCATTTTGCACTGCTTTGTGTTTTAGTACCTATGTGTGAAATAGAGCTGGTCATAGAAGAGAAGAAACTACTGGGAAAGAATTCATCTGATGAGCCCCAGGAAGCTCATGAGATTGGTTTTGTATGAAACACTAATTAGCTATCTATAGCTCTGATCAAGTAATCGATTACTTCTTGTGGAAATAAGTTATTGATGAGGCAAAAGGCAAAGAAGGTGCAGACAGGGCGTGTGGCTCTGCTTTTGAAGGCCTCAGTTGGAGATGTTTGTTACTGCACCTTGAGCTGAGGTGAGGAAACGGCGTTGAAAAACCTTTGCTTATGAACTTTGGAAAGTAGGAACAAAGCCTGCACGTGTGCTCTGTGTTTTGAGGAAGAATGGGACACTCTACTGGGTGAACTGAGCATGTGGCCTTCCCTCTCTGCAGGATGAGCTGCCTCTGTCTCTCTGAGACCAGAGGCACACGGAGCACGTTTGGGGACAGGGCCCCTGCGGACTGTGGGGAGCCAGGTCCCTTCTGGCTCTCAGGAACACATCAGCCTCTCTGTGGCACCTGAGATGGGCTGAAACAGGGCCACGCTCCAGTGCTCGAGGTGGTTAAACCCCTGGTTGCACTGACAGCCCTCAAAACTGCTCCTCTGCAGTGGCAGAAGTGAGAACATCCTGAGCAGATCCTGTGGCCACTTCCCCTCCGAGTGTCCAGCGATGGAAAGGACTGACTGAGGTTTGGGCAGCTGTTTCCAATGTTTATTTTGAGTGGAAGATGTTTTTCCTCCTTATAGTAAATGTAACAAGCAAAAGTATTGCCTGAAAAGTATTATTGAACATATTGTCTTCTATTTTATTTACTAATATTTTGTTTGTCCTTCTCTCTCCTCCCTTAATTTAATTATTGTTCTCTTCTTCCGACGATGTATATAATGTACCCTGTAGCAACAAATATAGGATTCATTTATATGGCAAAATTTGTAACATTTTAGTCCAAAGAGCAAGAGATACCCAGATGTAACAGAGTTAAGTATTGTACTAAACATTTCACTAATGCTTGCAGGCCAGGCTCCAGTTTACAGTGCCCCACTAGTGCCATGGCACAGCAGCTCTCTTGGCTGTGAGTGTGTCTGCCTCTCACTTACTCTCCACGTTATTTAGTTTCAGTTAGGAAACAGGAATCTGGAGGAATTTGGCAGGTTTATCTCATTCCTGGAAGTGTCACCGTGTGCAGCTCATGTTCAAGGTGAGGGATTTCCACTGCCTGGGTTTTAATTGGAGGCTGGTGGATTGGCAAGAGGATCAGAAGGGGGAAATTGTTTAAACGATGTGATGTTTATTATTTTGTCAGACTTCTCAGGGATTCTTACTTGACTCCTGTCTGCCAGCTGCTTTCTCTAACCTGAGCTCAGTGGGATCTCTATTAACATGTACCTTTGTTTCCTTTGATGGTGCTCACTCCTGCTGCTTTTGTGCTCTTGGAAGCCCAGAGAATCAGGGCACAGGAGCTCAGAGCTCTCCATGGAATTGTGTTGTCTCCTCTCCAGCAATCACCTCCCACTGAGGTGTCCAAGTGCCTTCACCTGCATGTTCTTGTTCAGGCTGGTGTTTGGAACAATCTCCTATCTCCTCTTTTCTCTCCTTTTCAGCTGTTTCTTGATATTTGCTCTCCCAGGCCCCTTGGGTTGCTTTGCTCTGCCTTTTCCATAAGATCATTTCTATAGGATCATTTCACTCTGCTGTTTATCCTGCACTTGCAGAGGCTGAACAGAACAGATCATCTAAAGCGAGCTTTTTCCCATTACATTTTCAATATATAGCCAAGGAAAACTAGTTTATATTAGCTTGTCTGGAAGTCTCTTTGTGTCCTTCCCCTGAATGGGAGAAGCTTTTTAATCTACTGATTTTTCACTATGGATGTCTGGAGCAAAAGGAAGGCTGGTGACTGTGTGAATCTGATCTTTCCCAGAGTCCTTTCCTCAAACAGTGAGGTTTCTGTAAGGTTCCCCCAAGTTATGCTCACAAGAAGAGGGTCCAAGCAGGCTGCTCAGCCCACAGTATCTGCTTGGGATCTCAAGCAAGGTCAGATAAAAGTCAGAGTCTGAGTAATGGTGTCAAACAAACCCCCTGAGTGCTGAAGGTTTAGGGCTCCTGCAGACCTCAGCTGCTCTGCTTGAAACCCTGACACAAAGCCTGTCTCCAGCCACCTGCTTGGAAAAGGCCCAGGAGAACCCAGAGGATCCAGGGGTTCCTCTTGCTGGATTTGCTCTCTTTTGTACTGCAGGAGTGCCACTTGCCATGTAAACCTGGAGCTGGCCAGGTAACAGTTTCTGATTTCTCGCTGCTCCTTCACGTCCTGTGTCCCTTTGCAGATTCCATCTGGCCTGGCCCAGCTCTGGGGGTGTGGGCTGGGCTCCAGGCTCCCTAAATCCCACCAGCACCAACTGGACACACCAGGAATTGGTGGCAAGCAAATAGCTGCAGAATGAGAGAAGCATTATCAGGTTTTCCTGAACACAGGAGTTGCCCAGGATCAGTATCATACCCACAAATCAGCCTGGAGGTTTTTCCTTATCACATAGTGAATGAGAAACACAAAAGGCAGCAATAATTCTTTTGTCCCTCCCTGAAAATATAATGGCCAAACGCTGGGATCCATTACTCCAGGTTTTTACTACACCACAAAAAACCCCATAAAGACTTTTGCCAAAGTCATGAGCCCAGCACCACCTTACACAAGTGAAATTCAGGGAGGAGTTTGGGATTTGACCCTCTCAGGAGTCAGGCAGTGTACAGGGGACAATGGAAGTGTTGAGCCCAAGCACCGGGTGGTTTGTTTGACATTGTTTATTTCCATATTTTGTGAACATAGAATGGAAAATTTGCTGGCCTGGGTCAGTTGGGACCACAAGGGCTGTGGTACAGGAAGAACAGTGTGGGATGCACTGAGCACTGTCCTGTTCTGGTAGAACTCAACTCAGCTTTCCTCAGACCTTGAGCTGTCAAAGCAGCCACTGAACACTGGGAAAAAATAGTAACTTGGGACCTACAGAAATAAACTATGGAAAACTGGGAAAAGCCAGGAACTTGGGACTTCCAGAAATAAACCAAGTGCCATGTAATACCCAAACCACCAAGGAATGTTCGTCTGCCATGTTCCTGTCTGTCTGAAGAATGTATGCACTGAAAACAATGCTTTCTTATGTAGTCAAAAATTGTACTGTATCTATTAACCAAAAAAATAAAAAGATTCTATATTTATACAGCCCAAGGCTCCTTTGTGTCATCTCTTGGTTTGAAGAGCATTGTCCTTGAAGCAGAATAAAAATAAATAATGCAACAGTTTTGAGAGATTTTTGCAAGGCATAGATCTCATCTGAATTTCTACAGGGGGTTCCAAAGTTAGGAGGGAGGCTGCCACACTCTCCCTGCTCAGAGGGAACTGCCCACTGCATGTGCTTAAAAGATTCACAGACCTCCAAAAAAAATGGGCAATTTGCTGGAGAAATGCACCAAAGTGGCTGCTGCCAGGAACAGTCCATGGAACACACACACTGCTGTCCGGTTACTTCTGAAATATCTCAGTAAGTGGGGCTGAGAGAGAAGAGAGAGTCACAGTTCTGCCTTCTAAGGACAGCCCGTGGTCAGCAAAGCGTGTAAGTACTGAAGGCTGTGAAGATAATCTGCAGAACATGAGGGCATTTGAGGCTTGTTCAGCCTCAAAATTCCAGAAATTGTGTTGGATTTGGCTTACCATAATATTCTAAAAAGAACACAATTAAATAAATACTTCCCGATATCATGATGATGCTGTTGAATTCTCATTTGAATAAACTCTGCACTGTTGAAATACAGAATATTCCATGCTCTCTTTTCGTAGGGAAGGTTTAATATTTCAAATGTCAAGGGAAAAAAATCTCCCAGCTTCATCCAAGTGCAGCAGACCTGCTGCCATCTTCCTCACCAGCTGGCTGATCTTTCTAGAATACCATTTCCCATTCCTCTTTCCACTTTGGTGGCACAGCAGGTAACCACCAGCAGAAAAAAATGAGATTTTTTTTTTTTACAGACTGACAAATACCAGTTTCTACTCATGGCTTAAAATAAATACTGGTATTAGGAAAGGAAAAAAAGAAGTGTGTTAGAGTTTCAGAGCCATTCTTCCATTAGCAGCCTTAAAAGTTATGGGGCTGTGTATTTTGCCAGTCACATTAAAAACTATGAAGCACTCAAGTCACTTCAAACATTTTAGTGTCTCTTCATTCCCTGTTCCAAACAGTCCTAGAAATAAGTGTCTAAATTATACATGTCATTTGAAATGCAGCAATCTCCTTTCATCCCCATAATGAGCAAGAACATTCTTCTCTGTAAACTAAAGAATGTTTTAGTTCCTTATATAAGGCATGAGTCACGGCGAGCTCGGCGCTCCGGAGCCGCCTTTCCGCGGAAACCGATGGATTAAAGAGAGGAAGCAAAATATACAAAATTAACTCTGATTTGCTTTTAGCGCTAAATGTGAATTATTAATCGCATCCAGCTTGAGTTACACTTGTGGAAGGGACCTTGTTATGGCAAAGGCTTGGAAAAGAATTTGGGGGAAAAAAGGCCAACATTGGGAATGCAGAAAGGGAAGCTTTGCTCTGGGGTTTTGGCCAGGGGATAGAACTTCTTCATCCCTTACTTTTGCTGTACGGGATGGAAAAGATTTTTGTTTTTACAGCAGCAGCACGTAGAGAGGCCAGATCAGAAAATCTCAGCCTAAAGTATTGAAGCTTGGTGGCTTTGGGTGATAAGAATCCCAGGAGAAAATAGGGACTAGCAAGAGAAAGATTTAGGATTAAGATAAACAGATTTGGTGGTGGTGACATTAGAAAGCTGAGGAGAGAATCCAGCTGATTTCCACTCAGGTCCTTGTTCCTTCCTCCCATAATCAGACTTAACCTGAGAAGGTTTACAAAGTGCAAAGGTTTAGAAAGAGTAGAAAATGCTGTTATTTTCAGTGCTTTGGACACACTGAGGGCACGAGCAGTAGATAATAATGTTGTGTCAGAAGCTTGGCAGTATCCCACAGCTTCCAGAGGATCCCAGCACACAGTCCATGGCCGGTCTGTGGTGGCACATGGAGTGTGCCCCGCTGGCTGTGCTGGGATGGGTGGCTTTGTGTGGAGAGTGCAAGAAGCCCACAAGGGCCACAAAATACCCATTCTTCTATCAGCACTGAGGTCAGTGGTGAGTGGCAGTTGTTCCTACAGCCTGATGAGATTCATTAAAACTCTGAGAGGAGAAACTGCTCTGTCTAAACTCCTGCAGGGGCTCAGGAAGCAGAACTGAATCCCAGGGAATCCCAGCTGTGGCAGTTCACCTCTCGCCATGTGCACTGAGGCACAAAGGGAGATCTGTCTGTTCCTCTCCTCTCTGCACTCACTGAGGACTTTACTCCACATCTGCACCAACCACAAGGGCAGAGGAACGTGGCTTCTAAGTACTCCTGGTTTATATTTCCTTCAGGAGCCTTTCAGAGAGGGCTGTGGCTCCCAGGAAGTAACAGGACTGAAGCTGTCATAGTATCAAATGCCAAATGTCAGGATAATGAAATAAATGAGAAGAGCCTCCCCATATTCTTCCTCGGAGTTTGTCACTCACGATGCTTCCCCTGAGCACTGATCCACACAGAATCCCTGGGGCTGATTCCAACCTCTTCTTCACTGAGCAGAAATAACACCCAGTAAAGAAGAAATATTTCCTCTGAGCTTTAAGCAGTTCACCTCTTGAGTCCAGAGATTTTTCTTCAGAGTGTGAGTTCACCACAGAGGAGATAAAGAGGTGGAGTTATTCTCTTAGCCCTTCCCAGGCCCGTGAGCACACAGAAGTAGCTTTAGTTGAGAACCTATAACACTGTGAAAAAATGAGTAATGCTTGTAAAACCACTGTAGGAAAGGGTAGGAATAGATGTTCACACGGTGCTCTTGGCTAAATCCATGGTAAGGATTAAGTCCATCCCTTGCATATTTTTAGGGCAAACTGCAGCTCCTCAGGTGGTTTACTCAGTTGAGTGATTTCACTCAGAGTAGGATGTGACCCATCCAAACAAAGGGAAAAAATCCTCTTTTAAATATTAAGAATGACATTGGGAACATTGTGACATTCACTGAGGACAAACCCTGCACTCGAGAAGGACTAAACCCTCCCTGTGACACATTTGGGGACTGACTGCAGAGCCAGACGCTGCTCCGTGCAGGAGGGTTGAGCTCAGACCTCTTGAGGTCCTTCCAGGCTGAATATCCACCAGCCCAGCCTGAGTCACAGTGAAGTCACCAGGATAACCCCAGGCCCCACAGGGCTGGCCTTTCCAAACAGCAGAGATGGGGCTGGTGATTCACCTGGAGCCTCACACAGCTCTGGGAATCACTGAAAGGGGAGTCTGCTAATAATTCATGACTTTTTGTCTGCATGCGAACAAAGGATGTGGCGACACTGAGCTCACACAGCAAAGTGAAACAAAATAAATGACATTCTTCTGGTGTAAAGATGAACCTAAGTTGGCTTTTCTAAGAAAACTCCCAGGCAATTTTCTCTCACAGCTTCATAAATACTCTTGTGCCTTTTGTCTTTTCTTCCTCCTCCTCTGCTTGTCTTGTCAGACAACAAACAGCACTCAGTGTCCTCTCATGCCAGAACTCATGCATTTCTCACACCTAAATAGTGATTAGATATTAGCTAATCATGTCCACTGTGTTAATTGTGATCTGTCCACTTCCCTGAATCGATTTGAGGGAAAAGATTCATAATGCCATAATCCTCTGGAAGGACAAGTCTCCAAAATCAAATCAAATTTATGAAATCATTAGAGAAAGTTTTCCAAACCCTGAGTCTTCTCCTTTGCAGGTGAAGCAGGAATATCCTTCTGTGATGTCATGTGGGGGAAAGAAGCCCAAGCGCCTGTCAATAACACACTGATCCTTGTCTGAGTCAGACATGATGAGTGTTTCTCCCTCTACCACGATTTTTTCTGTTCACAGTTGTTACTGTGAAAACTTTGTAATTTCCAGCTTTTCCCTCTTGTCTTTCTTTCTTCCCCTGTAACATTGTTAAATAAAAATTCAAGCCTGGCAGCAGGCAGGATCAAAGAGACCAGGAGCATAATGAAGTCCTTGTTTTCCCACTAAAGAAAACTTAGCCCTGCAACTCCCCCACGTAGGGCTGTGCCTTCTGCCCTTCCAGAAGGAGCAATATTAGCATGACTTTTTAAAGCTAGGACTAGACACTCAGTGATCCTCAGGGCCAACACAACAAACCTGGCATCTCTGGACACTCATCTTGGAGCAGCAGTTGTTATTTTTAAACTGGACCATTGTCACAGTGAATTCCTCAAAATCCCAAAGGTTAATTTGTTTTTCATAACTACGCATTAAAAAAACCAAACTAAAAAACAACAGAAAAAAAACCCCAACAACCAACCAAGAACTTTATTATTTCCTGGGAGAGTTTTGACCTTTTATTCATGTATATTTTTCAAAGCCAGCCTTGCACTGTTTACGCCCCAAGCTAGAATGTCACAAGCCATCTTAGCAGGGAGCAGAGCCACGAAGACAAGTGGGGTAAGGCAAGGAGAGCAGGTGGAAGGGGGTGAGAATCAGCAGTGTGGGGGATCAAGGTAATGAGTTCCTTAATCTCATCTGCTGAAACATCTGGGATGCACAGATTCACATTTCTCTCTTTCCCCAAAGCTCTGAAACAAGCACCAAAGGTCAAGATGAAAGCGTAACATGACTTTACAGCCCCATGAGAGAAGGACAGGAGGGTGGAGCGGAGCCAAACCCTCATCTCCTCAAGCACTGGCAGAGCTGGATCCAGATCTGGCCGTCACAAATGACTCCTTGCCCGGCTGATGGATTGTTTCTGCACCCAAACGGCACTGGAGGTTACGGCAGCAATTCCTCCTCCTGTCAGGATGACTCATGGACAGCTCAGCCACTGAGCCCTATTGACTCAGCATCCCTCCTCTGCTGAACGATCTTTTCCTCTGTGCTGATGAAAGACTCCTCGGCCTTGATGTTAATCTTTGAATCTGTGAGATCCCAGATGCCTTCAGGATGCTGTAATAAATGGCATGTGCCAACAGATTGCAAAGAAAAGTGAGGCTGTTTTCTTCTTCTTTGCATTTGGACATTATTTCCCACCAGGAAGGAAAAGTCAGGAACTGAGGAGAAAGCAGGTGCTGTTCTTCCAATGATGTTCTGGAGCTGGCCATGGTGCATTGCTTCTCTCTGCTCTGGCAGTGAAGACCTGCATCCTCCTGAAGCCAACTCCTGCATCAAACCTCCTCAGAGAGCCACAGAGAAGCACTGACCTCACAGCTCTGAGCGTCTGAGGGCAGACATTCATCCCAGTCAAGAAAAGAAAAAATCCCCACTTGATAAAGACAGAAAGCCAGGCTCCAGATGTACCCAAGAACAAATTTTACCTAGTCAAAATACAGGTAGAAATTTTCTCCGGGCTCAAGCAGACTACAGGTCTCTAAAATAAAAATGTAATGTAATACTGCCCTAAATCATGCTCAGTAATTTCCTCCTCCTAACATTATCGCAAGGGTGGGACAATTAACAATCATCTGTTTATTAAGAGTTCATTTAGTACACAGGTGTCAGGCAGCTCTTTATTTCAGCAAGACTAACACCCATCTGTTTTTCTGGTTTAACCGCATTCAGTAAGGAGCAATATTTTAATGGGCTTAAACACTAATTACTCACTGAGTAATTTGTGAGTAAAGAGCAGAGTATGCACACCCTGTTGATGCTGCCCTACTCCAGCCTGATACAATGACAAAAGACCTGAAAAAGGAAAGGAAGTACTCTTGGGAGCTTCAAAATCCATGCCGGATCTTGGTCCTGTGACATGAATAAATTTTGTCACATGCAGGATTTAGTGAAGTCCCCCTGACACCCACCAGCCAGAGCTGCACTGATCTCTGGATTAGTGCACAGTCACATCATTGATTCCCTCAGACAGAGTGCACAATTTGTCCTTCAGAACACTCCCTCCTCTCCTGTTCCCTGCAAAGTGTCCAAGGACAGCGCTGCAGAGGAGGGGTCAGCATTGGGAGTGAAACCCAGGAACAGCTCCCAGGAACGCAGCAAACCAGAGCAGCCATCAGACCATGGCCTGGCTTCCTAGTTTTTCTTTATTTTAGTTCCCCACCGTGTATTTGGGGACTGGGAAATTTAGAAAAGTCAACCTAAATTACAATGTAGGGAAGCACGTTCAATTTTCTTTAAAGAGACATTCTGTGAATGGGATCCCATTCTGTGAAGTTATCTCAGAAAAATGAAAAATGCCAATAAAGGACAGCATAAATCCTGAGATGGACTCAGGACCCTCCTTTTGTGTGTAAAGACTCTTCAATGGAAGTCTGAAATCTGGGAAGAAACACTGCATGGGCTGCACTTGCTGGGGTTTGTATTCCCACACCTCAGAACCCACCCCAGCACTCTCAGTTACTCCATTTGGGTTGGGACAGGTCTTTACTGTTGATCTGGAGGGATCAAACATATTTCTGGGTATTACTGATAAATATTCTCTCCTAAAACAAAAACCAGGCACAGCAAAGGTTAGGAGATCAGGGCTGGCCTAGACCAAGGACAGGCACAGATGGTTTTTGGAACAGGTACAAACCCAACTTTCAGCATTTTGGCAGCTGGCTAATTCCTCTCCCCATCAGCAAATGGGATTGTGAAGTCATACCAGGATGAAATTAGGAAAATGATCCTTCAGGAAGACAACTGGAATCAGGTTGGCAAAACAAAGTAAAAGCTCTAAACTTGAATTTTTGCCAAAAAGGAAAACTTCTTTTTTCCAGTATGATTCTGTACTTCACAGGAGATGAGCACAAGTTATATTCCAGATGAAGAAAAACTCCCATAAAAGGAAGACCCAGTATTGTACTTTTATTTTAAAATCTACACCCTCAAAAGAGACATGAAGCATCATATGAAACATTTCTAGTGTGAAGTTGAAAGAAAATCACTTCCCAGGAGAAGATTGTCACACATGCCTGGGAAAAATGCTTGTTAGGACTCTATTTTAATGAGGGATGAAAGGGATTGCAAAGAGAGTCGATGAAATTTTAACACAGCTTCAATATTTACATTTGCTGGTGAACACAATTTGCTCACAGAACGATTGGAAATGTTATAATGACACTTCAAATTTCAATATTGTTGTTTGCCACACAGATAAAAATGTGTATACATTTGCAAAATATTTCAAGGCATCATCACTGGTTCATGTGTCTTACAGAGCTGAGAAAATGTGTAGAAACTTAAAAAATAGTAAAATATCAACTTTGATCAATTCAGAGTAGACATTACCTGTAAAGTGAGGCACTCATCTTCACAGGACAGAGAAATGATCATAGCTCTTTCCTGGAGAAGTTATGGATTATGGGTATGGATTTATTAAATTGTTCAGATTTATGTACTTTTTTTTAGACAAAAGAGCCTGTGGAGGGGAAGGTTTGTTTTGTGTTAGATGATGTCTGCAGAGGAAAAGTCCTTTAAAGAAGACTGGCAGAAGGCAAATAAGAATGTGCTGAATTTTTCGAGAAGAAGATGTTAAAATCTTGATGTTTTTAGGATTGAATATGCATGCAGAGAATGGCATAACTGACTTTTTAAGGGAAAAGTGGAAAGTTTAATCTCAGCCACTTCAATGCACACCTAAAGGGAGAGAGAGTCCCTCTGTAGCACTTCAGCTGAGCTCTGCCAGGACAGACTCAGACCCTGCCACACAAGAGCTGGGCCACTCCATGCAAACAGCTGAGAAATTGCAGTAACAGGGCTGGGAGCCCTGAGAAATGCTGAAATCCAACTCCCTTTCTGTCAGACTCCTTTCAGTGCTAATGGGAAGGTTTGAAGGCATTAAAACTGTCATCTGTGTTGGTCTCTGCCCCATGGCTCCTGCCACAGATGCTTCCTGAATTTTCAGCTGGAACTAAAGAAGTCCATTCAGATTGGGATAAATTCACTCAGCTCTATACATAACGTTATTAATCCAGGATGTATCACCTTTCTGGAAGTTCCTCCCTTAACACTGATTTCCATCAGATCTATTATCTTGCTTTTTAGTATTTGAACAGAGTTTGGTCATTTACAAACACTTTTTTCTGCAACAAGGCCATGGCAAAGATGAATCCAAGAGCCAACTGCAGTGTAAAGGAATATTTCAAAATTCCACTGAACCACCCCAAAATATCCTGATTACTATTATTTTGTGTTTATTATGAAGCAGCATGGGACATTCATCCCATTTAACTTTAACTTCCAGTCTCTCAGGCAAAGATTAGAGAATATTTATAGAAATAGGGAGCCCTACACACTTGAGGAATAAAAGGCAATACAATATCAGTGTTCTCGATGTCTCTGTCTTAAGGAAAAGCAGAGATGGAATATCACAAATACCCACAAGCACACATGCCAAAATTCATCCCCCATCTACAACGTGCTCAAGCCAGAGCAGAAATCCACCCTCCACCACATTATTCCTGCTTTGGACACTATTCACACAGGATGCTGGAGGTTTGTCCAGTGCTGCACTGAATCCCTGCTGTACCACCAGAGGTACTGTGGCTCAGGATGCACAACCCACCGTGAAAATGTAGGGATTTAATTCCTGGAACATATCTGGGAGCTTATCTGGGGCACGCCAAGAATGAGAATGTTCTTTCAGACCTTGCACGTGAGTGACACAGAGCACAAAGAAGGAGCTGATCCAAAGCTTTCAGGGAGATTCATTCCAAGGGGTGTTAAATACTGGTTAAGATTGCAAACCAGCATAGAAGATGATCCTGCAAGCTCAGCCTCAAACTGTGGGATGCATGGAACAAGGATCTTGGCAGACATCACAGCTTGGGAGGTTCACTGACAGCTCTCAATTCCCTGATCCAGATGTGAAAGAATTGGCAGAGACAGCTGGGAAGAGGCATCTCATTGATTCTGCATTAAAATGCTGCAGCATCTCCGGGACACAACCCAGGCGTTGCTGAGGCTCATTTTGGTTTCCCTCCACGGAGCCCCAGGAATTGCTATCTGCCAAGGAAAGCAGGAGATGGCACAGCCAGCGCTGGGAACACGCTGGCATTGTGCCAAAAGTCACCCCAGAAGTGGCTGGGGAAAGTTTCAGGGGTTTCTGAGGTGGGAAAGGGTGAACAGGATGGAAAAAAGAGAATGTACGATGTCCTGAAGGGAAGGAGCAAGCGGCAGCAGGCAGGGACAGGTGAGCAGGGACACCAACAGAGCCCCACTGAGCCACACACGGCTCCCACACTGAGCTGCAGACAGCCAGACAGGACTCTGGGGCAGCCTGGCGTTTTGGGGTTCTGAGGGTATTGAGGGTGGGGGTACAAAGAACTGTTTTCACCCAACATCTGACTGTGCTCCATTCCTAAGGCAGAGGTTAATCCAAAGAGTTTAACTTTTTCCATATTACCTCCTTAAAGGATCTGCCCATCTTTACTCCCCAATGTCTAAGTAAAAAACACTCTCTGAACTCACACTGACGCTGTGGGAATCACTGGTGACATCAGCATTGCTTTTTCCACCAACCAAGGACAAGGCAAATTTTGTTACCAATCAACTCTAACAAGAAGTTTTATACAAAATGCAAACTTTACTATCACAGCAAGAAGATTTCAAAATTCCACTAGATCACCACCAAAATATCCTGATTACTTGACTGGTTAGTCCACCTGACTAAGCAGTCAGACTCTGGAAAGACAAGAGGGAAGTGAAGCAGAAACTGGAATTAAGACTGCACGAGGGTAAAAGACTGAACAAAGCCCTAATTAGTCTGTAGAGGGGACAGCATGTATTCTGAAAGTGTCAAGTATCTTCAAAATATTAATTTTGGAAATAGGAGGAATTGGAGTTTTGCACTATGTCATTAATTTTGTTAATTAAGTCATCATTTCCGATCTTCTGTCAAAATGTGCAGTCCTCTACCAGGTGTCCCAGGATGCCACCCACAGCACATGAATATCAAACCAAAAATACTTTTCTGAACTGTTTGGCTGAGTATTCTCTGACAAACTTTGACAAAAATCACCTGTCAGCTCCAGACTGCAGCTGGAATGGGGAAAGGGAAGGCAGGAATAGCTGAACCCACCTTTGCATTGTCCATCAGTGCAGCCAAACCTCTGGTTTCTGATCTCCTCCTGAGCCAGCAGATTTAGGGCTGTTGCATCTTCCCTCTGAAGACAGAAGTCAGCGATAGATAATCCCCAAGGATGGCTGGCATGGAGCAGGCAGCAATCCTGGCCTTTCTCAGGATTCCCAAAATGCTGAGACGTTCCCAGCAGTGTTGAGATAAATCAGGGGATTCCTGGTTTTTATGAGTTTTTGTGCACAGAAAAAATACTTTTAATTCATAAGCTCCAAAGGCTGGTGCCCACTGGGCAAGAATGGATGGGTGCAAGGGAATTCCATTCCTTCCCTTCTCTTCCACAGTACTTCCAAAGCCCAATGCCCTTGCCTGAAATCTTCTTGCTGGCAATGCTTTTGTGAGGGTGCCTGGAGGCTTTTGTGCAGGCAACAGCAGTTTGTCATTTCAGCATCCACTCCTGCCCTTGGAAATTATTAAAATCCAGTACATCTTTGGAATGAGAAATGAAATGTGTTCTCCAACAAACCCTAAAACTGCTCATGTTGCTGGCAGCTATGTTAAAACAAGGGTGTTCAAATAAAATTCCTATTAAAAAAAAATTGAATTGAACTTTTCAATGGAATTAGATTTTCCTGAAATTTTATTAGCTGGCAGGTTCATAAACTACAACAGAAACAAAGCAGGAAAACCAAATCATTCTTTATGAGCTATAAAAAGGTAGCAAAGGGGACCAAAAAAAAGGGAATCTTTTGAAATATTAAGTCTACAAATGGAAGTTTTATCTTTCTGACAGTAAATGGCTCCTACAGATTTGTTAAGGTTATAAGCTCATAAAATCTGGAGTAAAATGACGTCTCAGCTAAATTCCAACAGCACTCCCAGCTCCATTCCCATCCCAGTGCAGGAGGGGATTAACAAACCCCCCAGCCATCCATAGCCAGGTGGCACTGGCTTTTCCTAGGATTCAGGGAACAGCAGAGTGACCCCCAAGGCATCCATAGCCAAGTGGCACTGGCTTTTCCCAGGGGTCACAGGAACAGCAGAGTGACCCCCAAGGCATCCATAGCCAGGTGGCACTGGCTTTTCCCAGGACTCAGGGAACAGCAGAGTGACCCCCAAGGCATCCATAGCCAAGTGGCACTGGCTTTTCCCAGGATTCAGGGAACAGCAGAGTGACCCCCCAGCCATCCATAGCCAGGTGGCACTGGCTTTTCCCAGGATTCAGGGAACAGCAGAGTGACCCCCAAGGCATCCATAGCCAAGTGGCACTGGCTTTTCCCAGGGTTCATGGGAACAGCAGAGTGACCCCCCAGCCATCCATAGCCAGGTGGCACTGGCTTTTCCCAGGGTTCATGGGAACAGCAGAGTGACCCCCCAGCCATCCATAGCCAGGTGGCACTGGCTTTTCCCAGGGGTCACAGGAACAGCAGAGTGACCCCCCAGCCATCCATAGCCAGGTGGCACTGGCTTTTCCCAGGGGTCACAGGAACAGCAGAGTGACCCCCCAGCCATCCATAGCCAGGTGGCACTGGCTTTTCCCAGGATTCACAAGGAACAGCAGAGTGACCCCCCAGCCATCCATAGCCAGGTGGCACTGGCTTTTCCCAGGATTCACAAGGAACAGCAGAGTGACCCCCCAGCCATCCATAGCCAGGTGGCACTGGCTTTTCCCAGGGGTCATGGGAATGGCAGAGTGACCCCAGCAAGCTGCTCTGGGAACAGCAGGAGAATGGGGTCCAGCTCTGCACAGCAAATGTTCTGCTGGGGAATGGCAGCCCTGGTTCTGCCTCAGCCATGGCTTTGCACACTCCATTCCTGCACATTCCAACTCTCCCTGCTCCTGGCTATTCCCTGGCTGGAGCCCAGCCTGGCCCATGAACTCCCCCTGGCTCATCCCTCAGCTCTGTCACACACCAAGACACTCTCCATGATCTAAAGGTCCCTCCTGGCCCTGCAGCTCACAAACAAGCAAATAAGTCTTGGATGACTTCAAAGAATTTCCTTTTGCCCCTTGCAGGATTAAATCCTAAGGGATTATTTTGCTTTCCCTCCTCCTGCTTTTCGAGTTAAAACCATTTTCTTCACCTGCTCTCCTCAAAGTGCCACTCAGTAATTCAAACCACACTGCTCTCTAGAAGAGACTGCATTCCAGAGCAGGGAAAATCACCCAGTTTTCTGTAAAGAATTTTGTAGAGAAGAGTGCTTCAGTCTGAAAAGCACTGGAAAAATAGATTGTTTTCAAAGAGTTAATTGAAACGACACTTGAAGGGCAATACCCAATTCAGTGTCACCCTCAGTGCACACACTTCTCATCCCTCCAGGATCACAGGTTGGAAACACTTTAAATCACTGCTCAGCAGGTGAATCCATTGGGCTGGGAGCTTATAGGAATATACTAAATATAAACAGCTGCATCTCTTTATCAGCTTTGGTTCCGTGGCTCTGCACTTACTCAGCAAAATAATCCAAACAATGGCTTTGCCTTTGGGAATTGGTTGCCATAAACAGACGAAACAGAAATTAAACAGTCTGAGGTCAGGCAGTCCTTTGACCAGGGCACAGGATTCAAATGTGTCTAAAAAAGCTCTGTGTCCCTAAATAACCAAGAGCATCTCTGAAGCAGTGTTTGCAATGTTTGGAAATGAAGGGAGCAGCTCCTAGTGGAAGCTCTGGATTATGGAAGAGGGTAAGTGGTCATTCAGCAGGGTTTACATCCTCTTATCTGTAGCCTTAAATGGGAGAGATAACATTAAAAGCTTCTTGCTGTCCCCTCATTAATAATGTCATTAATACTAATACAGATTAATACTTTTACCAGGACACTCTTCCAGAACAGTTTGTGTTTGAAGAGTCATTTCAAGCCAATCCCTCCTTTTCCCAGATCCTGTGAAAGGTTCTGACTCTGCACCAGCTCCACCTGCAGCTTTCCAGGAGCAAATCTGGGAAGAGGAAACCTGGCAGGGCATAAGAGGTACAGACACAATGCTAGTTGCTGTTCCTGCCCATTAAATGCATTTATAATTCCAGATAATGACAAAATTGCAGGGGGCCTGTGATGGGAAGGGTTGCTGTGAAATAACCTCTCCAAAGAGTGCACAGAACGTTGTGCTGAAGCTGAGGGTCAGACTGTCCTAACTCCCAACAGTTGTGCATATTCAGCAGTGACTCATGAAATTATGAGCCAGGGCTGGTGACCTGCAGGAATTCAGGAAGAGCCAAAAGAGAGCTGAACATTCGTGTGGGTAATTAGAATGTCCACATTTAGAAGGGGTCAAAGAAATACAATATTAGAGGAGAAATAACAACCCAAAGTCAGAAAACACAAGAAAAAATTTCGCAGGAGTTGCTTATTACGTTTTCATCCAATTGGCAACTTTTTGCACCTTTCTCTGAGGCCTGTGGTCCTAGAAAATGCTGGGTATTAAATGTAGCAGCAGCTGGGACAAGGAGTTCTTTTGGACAGGTTTGAATCCTGTGCTCTCATGTAACAAGTTCAAAATACTCATTGTGAACTGAGAACAGTCCCCCATCTCCACATCCTGACAGTGGAGAAATAACTTTCTCAGAAGCATCTGGGAGTGCTCCAGTCTGGACAGTGAGAACTCCCTGTACAACCTGTGATAATCCAGAGCCAACTCAGTGCCCTGGTCTGGAGCACTCAAGGAGCATTTGTAGATCCCAGCACAATGTTCTCCCTTTTCCCGGTATTCCCACACGGATACACAGCAGATTTTAAGAGATCCCAGCACAATGCTCTCCCTTTTCCCGGTATTCCCACATGGATACACAGCAGGTTTTAAGAGATCCCAGCACAATGTTCTCCCTTTTCCCGGTATTCCCACATGGATACACAGCAGGTTTTAAGAGATCCCAGCACAATGTTCTCCCTTTTCCCAGTATTCCCACATGGATACACAGCAGGTTTTAAGAGATCCCAGAACAATGTTCTCCCTTTTCCCAGTATTCCCACACAGATACACAGCAGATTTTAAGAGATCCCAGCACAATGCTCTCCCTTTTCCTGGTATTCCCACATGGATACACAGCAGGTTTTAAGAGATCCCAGCACAATGTTCTCCCTTTTCCCGGTATTCCCACATGGATACACAGCAGGTTTTAAGAGATCCCAGAACAATGTTCTCCCTTTTCCCAGTATTCCCACACAGATACACAGCAGGTTTTAAGAAGCTGGGCCCTTAAAACTGAAGGTAACCATTTGATCATGGAAGAGCACAGGTAGGAGCACTGGGAACGCATCCTTGATGATGTGAATCCCACCCCTAAGACTTTTTCTGTGATTGAATTCTTTCTTCCCTCGTGTTGAAGTCAAGCAGACAAATGGAAGAGCTGCACTGAGGAGAAAATCTCATCTGCATAGAGGAAGACTCACAGATCCATTGAAATATGCTGGCATGAAATCCTCTGGCATTCCTACATCTCTGTGCCAGCTCAGGACTATTTCTCCAGGGCTCAGCTAGGATTTGCTCTCAAAATCTAGGTGAGCAATCACGGTGTGGTTTGGGCTGGAAGGGCCCCTAAAGATCAGCTGGTTCCATGGGCAGGGATGACACCCAAATCCAACCCCAGTTCTGCTGTTCCAGTATTTCCCTGCCTCTCCCAGGACCCAGGCCTTCCTCCTGAGGGCTTTGCTGTTTCCCACACGCAAAGGCCAGCAGAGAAGGCAGTGTCTGGGGACATTGGATTATTGCAGCACTTTGTTCATTCTCCCAGGAAGCTGAGTGAGAATTTGGCAGCTTCGCAGGAACACTGATGCAGGAATTACCACAACTGTGCATTGTCTAACTGCAGGGTAGTGCTGCTCTACAAGTCAGCTTCCTGATGGGTTTGGAGTTTTCCTCTTTTCCAGGGGACAAGAAGCCATCACAGAAATTACTGTGATTAACACCTTGCACACAGCAATTTGAGGAAGGGGTCAGGTCAATACATGGCATTCAGGAAATCCCTATCCCGTGGAATCATGGAATATCCCATGTCGGAAGGGACCCACAAGGATCACCCAGTCCACTCCTGGCCCTGCACAGACACCCCAACAATCCCACCCTGTGCATCCCTGGCAGTGCTATCCAAACACTCCTGGAGCTCTGGCAGCCTTGGGGCTGTGCCCATTCCCTGGGGAGCCCAGCACCCTCTGGGGAAAGAACCTTTCCCTGAGATCCAACCTAACGCTGCCCTGGCCCAGCCTGGGTAAGGCAATGGTGTGAACAGCACCCATGGCAGGGATGTCCCATAATTAAGGCAGCACACACAGTGTGGTAATCCAATCTCCAAAACTTCTCATATTGCCTTCATTAAAGAGTGATTCCAGGGGGTTTTTCTGACTTAAAATACCTTTGAAAAGAACAAATTCACTGAGCTAAAATACACTTTATGGACTCTCTGAAGTCTGTAAGAAGTGGAGACCTGATTTCCCCTCACATCACTGTAAATCAGTGTGACCCACCAGATAGTTGCTCACACAAGAAAAGGGAACCAGGACCCTCATTTTAGGTTCTCCTGACCATTTGTGAACCCTGCTTGCAAGACCAACAGTACATAACCTGCTTTCAGGCATTCTAATCGACCCAGGCTTTTATTTTATATAGTAATTTATTCAGCACCCATAAAGTCTTCCTGTGGTTAATTAGAGAACTCACTGAAGCCTGTCTGAAGGTTTTACAAATATGAACACATTATCTCTTATTGTATCTCCTTTTCCTGCCTATTAATCTCACAACAATTAAAGTAAATGCTTCTCCAAGAAAAAAGCTTCTAGGAAACTCCAGGCTAAAAGGCAATAAATATTCGCAAGTTCATTCTTAAGGGAAAGAATAACCCAAAACGTTACAAAACCAATGAAAAAGAGGTACAGAGAGAACATATTTGAGAACAAGCTGCTCATTTAATGTCAGGATATGATGTTCCACCAGTATGGCCATTAACTGTAACTGGAAAGAGATGAAATCTCACCTTGGATAAATGACATCCCATGACACTGAGGGGCTCCTTTAACTTTGCTCTTTGTATACCCAAGGTAAGCAGGACAGATCCTGGAAAAACTGGAACCAAAATAATTCATGGCTTTTCCTGGAGATTACTTTGATTCTCCAATAACTGAGCTCTAGTGAGAAAAAGTTCAAGTTCAAAGAGCTTCCACACCTCAAAACAGAATTAAAAAATCAAGGGAATTTTTGGGTAGGTAAAAATCTCTGCTTATCCTGCACTGGCCCTGAGACCTTCAAAGGCACCTGGCTAAGGAAAAGCTCTGCAAAACAAATCAATCCCTGCTGGACCAAATCAGGATTTGTACGGAGGACCCCATGCTATGGCCCAGCGCTGCCACTGCTGATAGGAACTGAAATATTTCTGAGATACCATGCTCCAAAAATTGGCACAGGGGTTCTGAGGGATGGTTCTTCACCAGCACATTTTGTTGCCTGCTTGAAGGAGGTGTTTGAGACAGGAGCAGGGGAGGGAATATGTAAAAGAGCCATTATCAACATTTACTTGCTCTTCCACAATTCAGTGGAGCAGCACAAAGTAAATTTAGCTCTGAGAAAAGACTTCATACAGATGCCTGCAGAACTCAGTTCCTCTCAACAATATTGAAGGTCAAACTTTCTTGGGAATCCAGAGCTGCTGTATTAGTAAGGATAAAGATCAAACATAACTAAAATTCAGTCGCTAGAACACAATCACAGACAGTGGTTGACTTGATTAAACAACTTCTCTGCTCAATTCTGATTTTGTGCATTTAAAAAATTGCACTTTAAAAAAATTCCACAGACAAGTCAAATGGAACAGCACTGCAATTGCTCCTTGTGTAACTGAGCATAGCTTTTGCAAAATTCCCTTGTGGTTTTACGTGGAGACAGAATCTTTCAGCACTTCCTCATCTCAACTGCTCAATAGTGGGATTTTTTCAAACACTGCTGTGCTCCACTTCATCAACACCATTAAAAGGCAGAATTCTTGCATAACCCTGTCTGTCTATCCATAGACTTCCCCTCACTGGGGAAGGAAGTTTATTCTTCTAGGTAAAATCAGTACATTTACAATGAGGCTGGATGAAAATGCACCCAAAAAGAAAACCCCCACTTTTCTTCCTGATTTTTTCTGATGTGTTGAATTTACCTGATCAGTACAAAGCATGCAGTTGGCTGGCAACCTACTCAAGCTCATTTTTCTCCAGTGCAGAATGAAGATTTCTACAACACAAATAGTCCCGTTACTTCTGGGAGCTCGGCTAGATTAGATTTAAAATCTTGGAAAAGAAAATGAGCTTCAGACACAATCTTGACAGCAAAATAACAACGTCTAAGTTTATGTCACTGTTCAGAGCCCACAAAATAAACACTGGCCTAATAATCTCATTAGGAACTAATTCCATGAGCTGCCCATTCCGGGGATGACCTCACTGATAAACAATTCCAAGTATTTATTACAGCCTCCTTGGACTGTACTCTGGAAATATCAGATGAAAAAGGGAAAGGATAGGTTTGAATTACAGTGCATAAGTAAGTTCTGCTGCTGTAATCCTACTTCTCTGCTATTTTTATAATCACAGGAGTGTTCTATTTCATTTTCCCCAAGGTGAATGGCACAAAGGCATATGGAATAAAATGAATTTGCCTTCTTTAGGACTATTTTATCATCTTACTTTACCAGATGAATAATAAAAATCTCTTATCTCCTGCACAGCAAATCTTTGTAGCCTTTATTCTACATTTTTGTGTATGTAGCCATATACACAGTCTCATACATACAAATTTAAACAGTGAGAACAGTATTTGAAGAACCAAAGAGCAAAAAAAAGAGGTGGGTTATATAAAAATAGTCCTGATTACAAAGGCAAACAGCAACATTACCATAAGGGCAACATTCCTTTGCAATGTGCATTTGTATTAACTCTTTTTAATAGATATTTCCTCCCATTTTCTTTCATTTCAGGAGCTGAGTTTGAATTTGTTCTCTGTATTTGCTCATAGAATAAAAATTTGTCAGAATTGTCACTCACTCTGTTACCACTCTAGAGAAAAACTGGAATAATTACTGAACCAAGTGCTGACCTGGAACCAATAATTCATTTCTTAAATTTACATAACCCTTCCCAGCTGATAAATCATTACAGAAACAAACACAGATTCAGAATATCCATATAAACAACTAAAGAGATTTGATTCCGTGAGGAGAGAGGGAATGCAGTTCTGGGATGGGGAGTCCCCAAATCCGTCACTGCAGCAGGAACATTCACCTGGCAGGACTCTGCCAGGGCTTGAGTACTTTTGTCAAGGCACAGCCTCAGCAGTGAGAGGTGAAAGTTCCTGAGATTCCATGGCCAAAGAGAATCTCTCTCATCCCAAAGGCCTTGGCATGGGCACTCAGCCAGTCAGCAGCAAACAGCGGGAGTGGCTGGAGGTGGGAATGAGCAGAGACAGGAATGACCAGAGACAGGAGTGACCAGTGACGGGAATGACCAGACCAGAATGAGCAGAGACAGGAATGACCAGAGGTAGGAATGACCAGAGACAAGAATGACCAGAGGCAGGAATGACCAGAGATGGGAGTGACCAGTGACGAGAATGACCAGACCAGAATGACCAGAGATGGGAGTGACCAGTGACGAGAATGACCAGACCAGAATGACCAGAGACAGGAATGACCAGTGACGGGAATGACCAGAGGCAGGAATGACCAGAGACAGGAAGGACCAGAAGTGGGAATGACCAGAGGCAGGAATGACCAGAGGTGGGAATGACCAGAGGCAGGAATGACCAGAGACAGGAAGGACCAGAAGTGGGAATGACGAGAGGCAGGAATGACCAGAGACAGGAATGACCAGAGGTGGGAATGACGAGAGGCAGGAATGACCAGAGACAGGAATGATCAGAGGCAGGAATGACCAGAGACAGGAGTGACCAGAGCCTCTGTCCCCCAACACCTCAGGGATGTCCCCAGAGCCATGAGGCTCAGGAGCAGCCCTGCAGTAGCTCCAGCTCCAGAGAACAAAGCAAATCTCTGCCAAATGCGATCCCTAATCCTGGCCAGAGCTCTTCTTTTCTCTCTGATGAGCAAATTCTGCATTTCCCTGCACTCGGGGCAATCCCTGTGTGCAACAAACTCAATCCAGGCAAACTCCAGCTCCTCCTCCAAAGATGCTTGGGTCCTATTTACAAAATAATTACACTTAGACTTGCTATTTTTAGGGCATCAAGGAAACAAATGTGTATTAACTCTAAGCAAAGCAACATTTATTAAACAGAGGACAAAATGCTCTACACCTGGGATAAAATTTTGGGAACACTTGGGACAAGTTTGCTGCTTGCCAGCCGCACAGGGGGCAGGAATCAGGAATCCTCTTTGCCCTGGTCCCCTCCTCGGAGCCCCAGCTGAGCTCCCCGAGGGTGTCCCGAGGTTCCATCGCGGCCCGGGATGCGGGAATGCCGCAGTGCCGCCCGCCGGGAGCGGCGGGAGCAAGGCCGGTCTCTCAGGGACATCTACCGGTGGCACCGGGAAAGTCACAGCCATCCCGCGCCGCGGGCAGGGCTCTCGCTGCGACACCGAGCGAGCACAGCTCCCTGGGGAGACACGACTCGCTCTGCTATTTGGGTGTGACAGGCAGAGTTCTGCCAGCTGGAGCATCGCTTGGGTCAAAAGAATCAAAATGAAAAACCCAGGAGCACCTTTGAGAAGAGGCTTCCATTGCTCTGAGCACCCAGCAATGCCCCGTGCCCAGCACAGTGAAAGGTGCCCAAATTCCGGGCTGGATTTGCATGTGTAAATTAATTTACACTGTTTGCATCACCCCATGGAGGCTTTCTAACAAGTGTCTGAGCAGCCTTTGCGTCCCTCCGCCCTCGGCCAGGCTCAGCAGCCATTCAGAGGTGACAGTTCCGTGTCTCCCCAGGAGCCAGGGCCATCCCCGCTCGAGACTGGTGTCTGGCACTTCAAAGGCACGAGCTGACAGACGATGGCCCTTCCTGAGCCACAGGAAGGTTTCAAATAAGCAAAGAAAAAAGGATGGGAAATCAGGGAAAGACAAGAAACCTACAGGTTATCCACCCTCCTTCCTTTATAGGGCGGGTCTATTCAAGATACTATTTCTAAATGGAAAAGGTGAAAATAAACTATTAATAATAATTTTTAACAGTAGAATTAAGAATTTTAGCCTGATATGAAGCAGCCCAAGCTCAAGCCCTGTCCTTTCTGCTCCTCAGCCCTCATTCCCACAAATTCCACCCCTGGCACAAATTCCCTCCTTCCTTTACAGGACAGGTCTATCCAAGATATTATTTCTAAATGGAAAAGGTGAAAATAAACTATTAATAATAATTTTTTTAAATGTAGAATTAAGAATTTTAGCCTGATAGGAAGCAGCCCAAGCTCAAGCCCTGTCCTTTCTGTTCCTCAGCCCTCACTCCCACAAATTCCACCCCTGGCACTGAAGCTGTGCAGCCTCTGCCACCACAGCCTGGCAAACTGGGGCTGCACATGGCATTCCCAAAGGAGCTTGGTGCCTCTTCCTTGAAGAGCTCTTGTGCAAACAAGTGGGAATGAATTCAAAGGGTTAACAATACCTTACTTGTCATTTTTTTGGTGAATCATTTAGAAAGTCCAGCTCCCTTCCTCCAGGAAAATCCTGTTTTCCCAGGCCAGGGGCTCTGCCTTTCTCCTGCAGGGCCAGGAGTTCTCCTGCAGGGTGGAGTTTTCTCATTCTATTTCCCAGCTCAGGAGCTTTAATAATCCCTTTCTATCTATGGTTAAATGTTCTGCAAGATTGCAGGTGCTTTTGTTACTGTGGACAAAAAGTTTTAAAAGGCAACCTAATCCCTCAATAATTTTTTCAGTCGGATCTTTAAGAATTGGGGGTTTTTGTCATGAAGTATTATAAAATGCCAAACTCCCAAAACAGTGATCATATTTAATAAAAAGCAGGCTACTGTGATCTGGGACTTACCTCAATATCTAATAATTAAGACATTAAGTTAATTTTAAAACATTGGCTCAAGATAAACCCGCAGCTTCAAAGAGAAATGAGAAGTAGATGAGAAAGTTGGAGATGGAGCAGCATCGCCACTGTAAACAGTGAGGTCCAAAATGGGCTGAATACAAAAACTCACATGGAATGGCACATAAATGATGTTTGAGGCCCCAAAGTCACTGGGAACTTTGATTTTTTGGGTCTGGCTTGAGTTTTTTTCAAAATTATCTTCTGAATTGCAGAAGACTGATGAGTAATATTTAATCTTCATGTTCTGGGGTGGGATTTAAAAGAGCCCTCTGAACTGTAACTAATTCAGTGTAACACAAGCACAGTCAAAGCAATGAAAATTCTGTCCTGACACTGCCAAACTGGCTGGGGGAGAGTGCAGGTGGGACTGCACCTTCTCTGCTTTACAATAGACTTCTTTATTTCAGTTTCCAAACTCCTCTGGCCAGGACTTTGAAGACAAAGGCTGTTAATTGAGTTCTAGGGGTTTGGAAAGAAAAAAAACATCAAGAAGACTCCAAATTTACTTTATCAAATGTTATGCAGTAAAATGAAATGTAATTAAAGTAAAATGGCCTGAAGAATATTGCTAATAGTCAATGCCTTTCTTTATAGGACAGCTGGTGCTTTCTTTTAGTTATTATTCTAATATTTTCTGCCCTCATAGTCACCTAGCTCAGCTAAGACCTGCACTGGTGATATATGTGGTATCTCTTTGTATTTTGGGTCCCTGTAATAAGCGAAAAGGTTTTAAAATCCTAAGGAATTCACTCATGCAACAGGTAGAGCTGTTCAAATGGGAGCTCACTGTGTTTAATCTCTGTGAAATGCCACATTTCTCCTCAAAGATGGAATGACTTCAAATAGACCTCGAGCAAAGCAGAGAAGCTGAAGTTCCCTGAGATAAATACTGCCCATCTGGAATTTTGAGCTGTAATGAGCCTCAGAGGCTGGAAATGAAATCCTTCCCCCTGGAGAGGACAATGAGTGCTGGAGCCTCATCCATTCCCAGCTGGAATGTTAAAGTGATCTGCTGGGGGGACTCTGGACTGCCATTGCAGAAATGGTTTTTAACCTCTGGGACAAACCAAACACAGCCTGAGATGTGTCCAATTCCCCCAGCACACATTCCCCATTCCTTCCTGGAACTGCTATTTCCATGGAGATCCCTCGGACCCCCGAAAACTGATGTTATCTGCTTTCCCCTGGGTTAGGCTTGATCACAATGGATTTCATCCTGTTCTTTCACACACAGCTGCTGTGGACTGAGCCCAGGCTTTGTTTTGGGGTAGGACTGAGCACTGCAACTTCCACCCAAACACCTGCAGCACCCAGGGGACAGGAGCTGCTCCAGTATTGAGTGTACCATTTGCAGATCCCAGATTTGATATTCTTCAAATACAAGATTTCTATGGAGCACCACAAGCCATTAGGAAAGAAGCCTTTAAAACTATTGGAGAAGGTGGAATTGTTAAAGGCACCGATCTTAACTCGTGGGAAGTGCACAGGGGCCATCTCAGCCTTTACCTCCACCCCTCCCCAGTTCAAAGAACTTTAATCTGTCCAGGTGGAAATACTCCTGAATTTGCCATTTAGCTTTGCTGGGCACAAGTGCTTGTCAAGCTCAGCCCTAATCTCCTGAGAAAAGCTGCCATGATCACCTCAGAGGAACTTTTCTATCAGTGTGATGTGGAGTTACATCTGAGCCGAGTTCTCAGAGGCAGCAAAAGCCACTTTGGTTCACTGTGCTCTCCTGGCTGTTCAATAAATCCCTGCTCAGGTTTCATCTCTAAATATGCAATTCCACTGCACATCATCTGTCCCTGAGGGAGCTGCCAAAGGGTTGGGGTAAGTGCAAAGGCCCTGCTGCCCCAGGGCTTCTGTCCTGTTGGGTGACACTCCTCTGACAGTCTGAGGCCAAGTGATGTCCTCGTGGTTAGCTCAGATCAGATGCTGACCTCACAACTGCTCTGCTGTGCACAGTTTGAGTGGGCTCTGATTACTTGGTCACCTCTCAGTACTTGCCTATTTATTTTTTTTTAATAATCTGGATCATTGTTTTTAAGCTGCCTTACAAGGAAAATTTTGCTTTCCAGACTTATTGCAACCCATTGCCTAACTGGGATGTCAAGTTTGTCATTGCTTCATGCTGTGCCCTCCCAGGCCTTGACACAATCTCATTCCAAATAGTTCAGATAATCAATGTTTTCAGATTCTGTAAGTTCATAAATATTCTTGCTTCTGATCTCTTCTGGTGAAGAGCAGAAGTGCATTTACAAATGCACACAAACCAGTCCACAAAACATATTTTGATACCTTGGAATTAAAACCACCCTTGGTAGTTCAAGAAAAATTGCAACTTGGCTGTGAGGATTCCAACTGTGTTATTTGCTAGCAAAAAAAATTAAAAATAAGATCATCCACTGCCTCTTTCATTACTGAGTAACTTTAAAAATATTTGTAAGGTATTTTGTCTATAGTTTGTTACTGATATTACAGTAATTACATTCTTCCAACAAAGCAGGCATGAACAGAAGAAATCCCTCCTTTTATCACAGCTCCTCAGACTCCATCAATGCCTTTTGGGGACAGCAGAGGATGATTGCCTGTGCTTAAACCCTCGGTGGGTCTGAACAAACTTCATGAAAACTTGGAGCTGTTGAAGATTTTCTGTCTGAAATTGGCCTCCTGTCATTTAACAAGTAACAAAATTGAGGGCAGATTAAAACTTCGTTGAGCAGCAAGAGAAGGTTTCCTGTATAAGAACTGAATTGTATTTTGAGGATCTGTGGATTAGAGTTCACTAACAGGATGGTTTGTCTCTTCCAGGTGAATATTCCAGTGCAGTTTCCAGTGATGAATGCTTTGTCCTTTGGCACCACGGCTGCACTTCAGCGCGTCTGACTTCCCCATTTAAATGCAAATACCCTCAGTGAAAAGGCAATGCCATGAGTTCAGCGGGAGCTCCAGCTGCTCCCATTGTGACGCCTCTTAATCAGGACGAGTCCTGCACAAAGGTGAGTGATAAGGCAGCTCCTTCATCCCCTGGTGAAATCAAACAGGTCACTCCATAATTCCACTATGTTTCCAGGCACTGAGTTCAACAAGGGCTTGTCAATGAGATAATTCAGCCAGTTCTGCAGCTTCCCTAGTTCAAGATAAATGTGTTCCTTTATCTGCAGGTTTTTTACTATTACTCCTCTTAATGACCTGAATTACTTCTCCAGTTTTAAAGACATACATTTTAAGTGACCTGGCAGATTTCACATCCTCCCACTTCATCCTTTGGATCATTTTTGCCTCAGATTCAGCCAGGTGAAAAGCAGTGATTCTGTGCTGGGTACAGGCTCTGCTCTTGGTTGTGCCCACAGGGAAAGAATAGGGAGATAGAATGGAGAAAAACTTAAACTGGAAGTATCAATTTCTGCCCATGATCCCAGAATGTTTAAACTAATTAATTTGTCCAGTGTCACTTAGGTGTACTCTTAATTGTGTGTGCCCTTCTGTGCACATATCCTTGGATTTACTTCAGAGTAGGGACATTCCTTTATAAGGGCAAAGGGGTCCTGACCCTACCATGCTGTTCAAAATTAAATAAATGTTGTCTTACATGGTAAAATTTAATAGGAATCAAAAATATTTTCTTCTCCACTGAAAGTCCCCAATGTCCCCATTAGAAGATGCAGTGCCAAGTGATGGATCAAATTCCTGCTTGGATACAGCAAGGAACAGTGCTTATTCCACTGCTTATACACAGCCAGGTGTAAGTTCTAATGCCTTCTCACAAGGCCCCAGCCTTCACGCAGAGATAACAGCTTATCAGGATATTTATCTGGGCTTTATTCCCTCTCTAACACTGGCCTAAGCAGGTGTGGGCCTTGGAATCCTGGACAGAAAGAGGCCAAATTCATGAGAGATGTCATTTATCTGAGGCTGAAGAAGGTGAAGAGGGGAGAATAAATCCAAAGTTTACCATTAACCATGAAATTTTCAAAGGTAACTTCACTTTGAATTGCTAATGCCAGCTTCTGGCACAAAAAGTTGGGATGTGGATGTTTAACTTGGCCAGTACAATCACCTGTAGTATCTCCTGAGTAAGGAGGCACACTGCCTGCAGGATTTGGAACATCTTTGCCTGCAGGATTTGTAAAACAGAATGGCTTTTTTGCTTCCTATTTCAGACTCAGTGAGTTGCTCTGCATAACACATTTAAATTCCTTTTGCATTAGCTATTTGTGTGTTCATCAAACATTTATTCAAAGTGATCAGGAGAAACTATTTCCTTATCCCTGGAAGCACCACAAACACGGAGTTGAATCTTTGAGGAACAAGCTGTTGCTGCCACTGAATCACTCCCTAGCTGCTGGTACTCAAGCCCTCCCAGAGGCAAACTAAACCAATTCCCAGATGCTCCCAGACTGCAGCTTCTGAATGAACTTCATTCCAAGATGTACTTTATTTTCCACGGTTAGGTTGAGGCTCTGATGTAGTAAAGATTTTAGCAATGCACTGAGTCATGCTGGACTCTAAAACCTCTGTGGGGTGCTCTGTTGGTCACTAAACTGATAAATCAGGGTGACTTTATCATCTCCAAATCCTGCTCCAGGAGTTTGGGATTCAAGACTCACAGAGAGAGAGGCAGGGACGAAAACAATCTTCTCAAGTGCAGCCACCGAAAGGATGCAGGACATCCTAAAGCAGAGGACACAGGGGTAATTTCATCCAAAACAGAGATTTCAATCATTCTAATTTGGTCCCACTAATTACTCCAATACAAGGTTTATTTTGAAATACAGGATGAAGGGATGCCCCATGAAAATAAGAGGCTTTGCAGATAACACTGACCAAAGAGATGTGACTGAGCTGCTTGAACATTAACATCATTCACAAATTACTTTTGAGGCTTGAAATACATATTTGTTTTCTATTGAGATGTAAGAAACTATGACTAACCGTGTTAGCCTTCTACTGCTCCAACTGCAGTCTCCTAAAAGGGACAACTCTCCCTCAAGTAAGGGGAAATGTGGGTTTAAATATTTGTCCTTGGAATTAACTGCATCAGTTTAAACTGAGAGGAGGTGGGACAGGATGGGCACAGCAGCCCTGGAGGTGGGACAGGATGGACACTGCAGAACTGGAGGTGGGACAGGATGGACACTGCAGAACTGGAGATGGGACAGGATGGAGACAGCAGAACCGGAGGTGAGAGATGATGGACACAGCAGAACTGGATGTGGAAGAGGACAGAGATGGCAGAACTGGAGGTGGGACAGGATGGACAGTGCAGAACTGGAGGTGGGACAGGATGGACACAGCAGAACTGGAGGTGGGACAGGATGGACAGTGCAGAACTGGAGGTGGGATAGGACGGACACTGCAGAACTGGAGGTGGGACAGGATGGAGACAGCAGAACCGGAGGTGAGAGATGATGGACACAGCAGAACTGGAGATGGGACAGGATGGACAGTGCAGAACTGGAGGTGGGAGATGATGGGCACAGCAGAACTGGAGGATGGACAGTGCAGAACTGGAAGTGGAAGAGGACAGACATGGCAGAACTGGAGGTGGGACAGGATGGGTACAGCAGCCCTGGAGGTGGGACAGGATGGACACAGCAGAACTGGAGGTGGGACAGGATGGGTACAGCAGCCCTGGAGGTGGGACAGGATGGACACAGCAGAACTGGAGGTGGGACAGGATGGACAGTGCAGAACTGGAGGCAGGACAGGATGGACACAGCAGAACTGGAGGTGGGACAGGATGGACAGTGCAGAACTGGAGGCGGGACAGGATGGATACAGACTCCCCTGGCTGCCAATCCAAGAAGGGAACTGCTCCACCCACCACAGCACTGCTGCCTTTTGCTAACAACAACTTCCAGAGACCCAGGAGGCCAAAAGGAGGCTCAGCTGACCCCGGGAGATACCATCAGTGTGCAGCAGGCAGCTCTATATTTAGTTGCAGTTAACGTCACTTGTCACACATGGGGATGCACTTTACCCCATGGCTGTTTGGGAGGCAGATAAGCTTTGCCTCCACACCCTTCATTCTGTGCTTGTGAACAGTTCTCTGGGCTCAGCTGCATTCCTCATTCAGCAGCAGAGGAATGCTGGAGCATTTCAAGCTCGAGAGTCGAACAGGACTTTACAGAGTGCCTGCAGCCCTCATTTCTTCCCCCCTCACTCAGGAGCCTAACTTGGCAGCTGTTGGGCCCGGGACTCGTTTCCCTGGAGCAGGGCAGCTGCAGCTCAGAGGGACAAAGTCAAAGGCATGGATGGTGTTTAGCCTGTGTAAAATAAGCCAATGGCCTTGAGGTTAGGCCTTCACACCACAGGAACACCTCTGCCAGGGCCCCAGGAAAGGCTGCCTGTGAGTCCTTTAGCCACACTGCTGCATTTCTTAAACAGACAAAGATAACCAAGTGATGCTCATTCCCAACAATCCTCTCTCCTAACCTGGCTTGTCAGGTCTGTGCTTGCTGCAGTGCCCACTGTGGGGAATCACTTGTTTCAAATCCTTTGATTCAGAGCTTTCCTGCAGCTCCTTCAATCAGAGCACTCTGCTGGCTTCTGTCCTTGCTGATCCACCCCAAGCAGGGCCTGTGCCCCTGGAACCAGCATCAAACTACCCAGGGCTGTGCATTGTGTGGATGGGTTTTTATCCAAGCAATATTCAGGCACTAGCTGCCAATTGCTTGAAATAAGGGTTTATTTTTTATTATGGGAAAAGGTGTTGGGATTCTGCAGCAATTAAAAGGAGGGTAGGCACACGAGGGAGGGAGTCAGATCAGCAGACACAAATTTGACTATGGCAAGGCTGTTAAATGAAATGTGAGAATTGAGGATGGAAAAGAGGAAGAAATGTCAGAATTTAACAGAATGTACCCAGATACGCTCAAGAAGCTGATGAAAAGTCATGCAAATTATCAGTCCCCTCACCTATAAAGTGATCCAATGTACTTGCCTGGTGTTTATGTTTACTCTTCCGCGGAGAGGACTGAGCACTGTTCCAACCTCTGGAATCTCTGTTCTTTTAGGGGGATTAGGGCTGGGCCAATGGCTTAGGATTTAGTGCTTTGGGAATTCTGTTCTTTGTTGTATTCCTGCTCTTGCTCTGTAGTTTCTAAATGAAGGTCACTAACGCAGTTCTTACTCTGGAGAAGTACCAAACTTATTTTCTCTAGAAAGGATGGTAAACACTGCAAATAACTCCACCTACAACATATCTGGCAGTTGCTATTGTCAGCCTTAAACAAATGTTTCTCCAAAAGACATTATGTAGATCTCTTTATGTATAGAGATGCATAAATTAGTGACCAAAATTAGCTGAAGTAGCTGATAGAGAAAAATATTTCTTGCAGGCAGGGTCAGCATTTGAGTAGGCTGAGTTCCAAGTAAGCTTAAGCAACTCATTTAACAGGAATAAGTAAACACTGGAAAACAAACCAGCTGAGGGATTTTGTTGTGTGGCACAGACACATCCAACAATATTTTTGTCCTGCACTTCCCACTGTGGATCTGCTGTTTCTCACACAAAGATTGTGTCCATCTGCCAGGTGCATTCAGCTTGGGCAAACAGGCAGGGACAGACTTGACTTGACTGAACTGTCAGGCCCTGTAAGACAAACTCCTCCAGATCTCAGCTGTGTCTCAGATGTACCCAGTGTTCCAGGCATGAGTTTTGCAGTGCTGATGGCTTCCAGCTAAAAACAGAGATGAAATGTGGGGTTTGCTTTAAAAATGGATTGAAGGTACTGAAATAAAACACCTTCTTGTCTCAGAGCTGTGACTTGGAGAGTTGTGGCTGTCTGGGACCTCCTCAGAATTCAGTGTTAAGTGCGGTTCTGGCTGTGGGAGAGTTCTGAACTCTGTAATGCCCAAACAATTTAGTGACTGGAATTTCCACGGCAAGACTTCGAAGAGGAGAAAGAAAATAAAGTGTTTGATTTACATTTGAATGCAGGGACTTGTGCACTCTCAGTCACTGGGGTCCTTCACATCCCAAAGCCAATCCCACAAGTGGGTGCTGTTTTCTGTGCTGTGCGTGAAAAGCAGCTCTGTCTTTCGGATGGTCAAGAAAAGCTGTGAAAATGAGGAATATGAAATAGGAGAACACAGTGTCTCAAGTCCAGGATGCTGCTCATCCCTGCAGCAGAACAGCAGATTGCAAGAAGCACAAGTTGTTGGCCGAGATGCCTCAGAATTGGCAAACTCCATGGAAGGAGAAGTTCAGAAGGAATATGACTCAGGTTCTGCAGAGAAAAGCATGAAAGGAAGATTATGTGGAACAAAATGATGCTGGGAGGGTGGAGTGGATGATGGGGATGAAGGAACACTGCAGTCAGCTGAACAAGCACTCAATGCAGGACAAACAATGACAAAAAACTGATAAAAATATCAGCAATCTCTCTCCACTACAATTTAATTTCTGCCCTGTTCGGTGGCGGGGGTTCAAACCAAACCATGAGGCAGGCAGTGCTGCTCCCTGTGTGCTGCTGTCAGGCTGGCCATGTGCTGCAGACACGGTCTGAAGGCACTGCGCTGGGATTTCAATGTGCTCTCTCCCTCCACCAACAGGTGCTGGCAAAGTGAAGCAAGCCAGAAGCTGAATAATGAAAAGTAACATAATATTGAAAAGCTGTAACTTATTTTCTGTCTGTTCCTTAATATTGAGCTAAAATAGAGCCAATTTTTTCAAAATGTACTCTGATGTACTGTCATTGTTCCCAGAAGTTAGTTGGCTCTGTGGTTTTGCTTTTTTTGGGATGTTTTTTATTTGGGTAGTTTGTGGGGTGATCCTTTGGGTTTTTTGAGGGTTTTTGTTTGTTTGTTTTGGATATTTTAGTTGCTGTTTGTTGGGGAGTTTTTACCAAGGAAGTATAAAGAAGTTCCTTCCACAGAGATACTGGAATTTCTCCCAAAGTCATTCTCCTGTCACAGAACTCAACATTCACAACCCATAGAAATGTCACACAGATCCACTGTGAACATGACTCCAAACGCTTTATGAGGATACCTCGAGGTACCCCTGCTGAAACAGATTTTGCTGGTCTGACTTCTCTGCCCAGCTGAGTTCCTCAGCCAGGTGTAAGTGGTGCCAGCAGAGTGATTTAAATCCAGGTATTCGGATTTGCTTCTCCTAATCTTGATCTTCAGCTGAAATGTCCACTGGGGGAGTAGCTGTGAGTCAGGCGGGTTTGCAGCAGGGGTAGTATTTGCATATTGCCTGGAAATGATGAGCGAATGCAGCCATTCCTGGAGACTTTGTGGACTCAGTAAGACTCAATCCCTGCTGGACATTTTACTTTTGTTTCCTAAACACCATGATTTCCTTTCAGAGGAATCAAAATTAACTAAATATTGCTGTTTTCCACTGAGCAGTTTTTTGGGACAGGGGAGCACCGAGTTTGTGGCTCATCCATCTGTATCCTGAAGGAATAGCTGCAGGAAAATGACACCTGTAAGTCACAGATACACCAGAGAGGCTTTCATATGTCCCCAGCTGCAGTGAGCCCAGGCACCACTGCAGGACTGGGGACAAGCCAGGGATGAACATCCCTGCTGAGCTCCTCCATGTCTGACCAACTCTGCTGAGTTCCTCCACGTCTGACCATTCCTGCTGAGTTCCTCCATGTCTGACCAACTCTGCTGAGCTCCTCCATGTCTGACCATCCCTGCTGTGTTTCTCCTCCATGTCTGACCATCCCTGCTGTGTTTCTCCTCCATGTCTGACCATCCCTGCTGTGTTTCTCCTCCATGTCTGACCATCCCTGCTGTGTTTCTCCTCCATGTCTGACCATCCCTGCTGTGTTTCTCCTCCATGTCTGACCATTCCTGCTGAGTTCCTCCATGTCTGACAATTCCTGCTGAGTTCCTCCATGTCTGACCATCTCTGCTGAGTTCCTCCATGTCTGACCATCCCTGCTGTGTTCCTCCTCCATGTCTGACCATCCCTGCTGAGCTCCTCCTCCATGTCTGACCATCCCTGCTGAGCTCCTCCTCCATGTCTGACCATCCCTGCTGAGCTCCTTCACGTCTGACCATCCCTGCTGAGCTCCTCCATGTCTGACCATCTCTGCTGTGTTCCTCCTCCATGTCTGACCATCCCTGCTGAGCTCCTCCATGTCTGACCATCCCTGCTCAGTTCCTCCATGTCTGACCATCCCTGCTGAGCTCCTCCATGTCTGACCATCCCTGCTGTGTTTCTCCTCCATGTCTGACCATCCCTGCTGAGCTCCTCCATGTCTGACCATCCCTGCTGAGCTCCTCCATGTCTGACCATCCCTGCTGAGCTCCTCCATGTCTGACCATCCCTGCTGTGTTCCTCCTCCATGTCTGACCAACCCTGCTCAGTTCCTCCATGTCTGACCATCCCTGCTCAGTTCCTCCATGTCTGACCATCCCTGCTGAGCTCCTCCATGTCTGACCATCCCTGCTGAGCTCCTCCATGTCTGACCATCCCTGCTGTGTTTCTCCTCCATGTCTGACCATCCCTGCTGTGTTTCTCCTCCATGTCTGACCATTCCTGCTGAGCTCCTCCATGTCTGACCATCCCTGCTGTGTTTCTCCTCCATGTCTGACCATTCCTGCTGAGCTCCTCCATGTCTGACCATCCCTGCTGTGTTTCTCCTCCATGTCTGACCATTCCTGCTGAGCTCCTCCATGTCTGACCATCCCTGCTGTGTTTCTCCTCCATGTCTGACCATTCCCGCTGAGCTCCTCCATGTCTGACCATCCCTGCTGAGCTCCTCCATGTCTGACCATCCCTGCTGAGTTCCTCCATGTCTGACCATCCCTGCTGAGTTCCTCCATGTCTGCCATGCCATGGGCATGTCCCTGCAGTCTGAAGTATCCATGTGACACACACCCACTGCCATGGCCCTCCAGCCACAGAGTTCCTCCTGGGAGCCTCTCAGCAGCTCTGCTGCCACATCAGGTCAGCTCCAGGGACAGAAAGGAGCTGGAGCACAGCCAGAATTTCCCCCCTCGCTCCTCCCAAACACCTTCCCAGAGCTGTAGTGAAACACTTTGTGCATGTGGTGAGTGGCTGTGAGAGTCAGGTCCTCACTTCCAGTGCTACCCAGGGGAGAAGAAAGGCAACTCTCTTGGGAAACCCCCAAAAAGAGAGTCTGGGCCTTGTCAGACTGTGCAGAGTACAAAGGATGAGTTCCTCAGGCACAACGCTCCTGGCAATTCCCGTTTCCGCTCTCCCAGAGCTTCTCTAAGTGCTGTTCCACTGCTGTGACATCTGACTTTGAAGCAGCAGAGTCATGAGTGACACAGGTCCTTACAGCCCCTGACATGGACATTGCCATTATGTAATCTGTGTGCCAGCCCAAGTTTATTTTTACAAGCATTTCTGTGCCCTCTATAAGCACTTGGCAATTACTGGTGACACATGCTCCACGATTTGGGGACATGGGATTGAAAAGGACATCACTGGTTCACAGAGTGCAGCCTCCTGCATATAATCCTGTTAACGAGTTAATCAAGCTTTAATTTAGGACTAGGGACAGTCTGCCTCTGCTGCTCCTGCTGAATTCCACTCTGGAGCCCAGTCCCGAGTTAACAGGTGAGGTGTCAAGGTGAGATGGACACTGAGGTTTTTCTGACACTGTTTTGTTCTGTTCTTACTTCATAACTTTTCTTTATTCTCTTCTTCAGACTCAGAATTGATCAGAATAATTTTGCCTGAAAATTTGATTTTCATGGATTATTTCATACTTTGTATTGATTTAATTAAATACTTAAAAGTTTTAAAACATTAATTTTGAATAACTTCAATCTCAAAATTGAGGGGCCTTTTACTCTTCTGTTTATTTTTACATGATTTCTTGTATCAACAGGACTGTTGCTAAGAATAACAGATGCAAAGTGGGAAGGTGTCTCAGTATGCAAGAAGAAAGCATCTTGCTCTAGAAAAAAAGAAAATATTCATCAAAATAAGCAGCAGACTTTGCTTAATCATTGTTTCTTTGTTAGAGATCAGCTCAACTATAGTGTTATTCAAAAAAATAAAATTAACAACTACCCAGCCAGACCTTCAGCTTATACACCTGCAGGTAAATTTATTTTGTATTTGCAATCAGTGTTGAGGGACAGTCCTTTGTGCAGTTTGATTTCTCCTCCTGACCCCAGGACAGCCTGGTGTAGATAAGCATCAGGCTGAGGACTGTTTGCAGTCAGTGATTCCTCCTGGTGACAACACTTTGGGGTTGGTGTTTGCTCATGGTCACCCAGCCCAGCCACCAGGAAGAACCAGGCTGTGCAGAATACCAGGAATCTCCTTTTGTACTGAGGCCACAATTTGTTTTTCTAGAAACTAAAGAAGTATTTCATGACCACATCTGAAAGGGTGATGTCTTCAACTATGGTCACCTGCTATCTGGGAATAAAACTAACTATTTCTCATGTAGATGAACATTCATCTCATCCCAAACAAATTTAGAAATTATTATCTCTGGAAACACAACCTTTTAATGCAAAGGAAGGTTAGGAACAGGCATTTCCAGGAGTGGTACCAGTATTTCCCAAGGTTTGTGGCACAGGTATAAGGGAGCCACATACTCAGTGACCATTTAGGAATAACTTTCCCTCAGGAGATGGAATAGGTAAATAAAAGCTGCACTCACAGAATAAATTCCCTCAGTGTCCTCACTGCCCACAAGAGTTCAGAGACCCAGCAGTGAATCTCATCTCAAAGGGAGGCTGCTTCTATTGGATTTTCTGTTGAAAAGGCTGAGCATCCTTAACCTTAACCAAATGATTGCTTTCTCTTTGATTCTCTTTGGAGATATAAGAGGATTTGATTTGGAAGCTTTGAAGGCCTGAGCTCTGCCCTGGGCTGGCACTTTCTCTGCCCCCCCTCAAGCTGGTGATGTCCTTCCCATCCAGCTCTTAGGTGACGCTTCTGTTCTAACTCTACTGCTGTCTGATAAGTGATACTCAATCAATTATGTTCTCTCCCTTTTTTCCCTCCCACTTTTTGGCTGCACTGTCTATTAGACTGCAAGCTCTTTGGCAAGAGGAATGAGAGTTACCATCTGCCTATGCACTGAGGAGCACTCTTAGATACAAAAAAGAGAAATGCTTATGATAGCTCATCAAAAGATCAATTAATGTTAAGGCAGAAAGCATTGAAGTCAGGAATTCCCAACTTGTCACAGCTAAAATTCCACTCTTTTCAGACAAATACTATCAAAAACTCCTCAGAATTATGGGGACCCTTCTTGAAGCTGCCAAATGTTTGAGCTGAAACTGCAAATGTGGTAAATCTCTCAGTGAAAGGCTGAGCACTGAGAGAAGCCGGTTCCTCTGTGGAAAGGCTGAGGGAGACACAACGGTGCCATTGAGAAACATCCCTTCAATCCTTGTAGCCAATTACCTCAGTAATTACATGGTAAATGTTCAGCAGAACCTCTACTCCCTACAACAAAGCTACAAACGCTTCCCAGCAATCTACAGCAAGCTAAAGCCATAAAATTTGCAACTGCAAAGCCACAAATCACAAATATAAAGGTTCAGTTACACAAGAGCACTGGATAAAATATTAAAAGCCATAATATATAATACAAGCTGTGTCTCCTGCTGCCTGTCAGTGAGAGGGTGTTACCGAGCACTTCTGCACACCCTTGCTACAGAATGAGACATCTGACTCCCCAGCAAGTGCTGCAGACTTTCAGATGCTGGCAATCAGTTTTATTCATTTTTGCACGTCCCAAACTGCCAAGTTCTTGGAACAAAAGATGATGATAATAACAGATTAACTTCTTTTCTGAGCTCAGTCCAGGGAGCGGGGAGTGGCTGTCAAAACGTGGTTTGTACAATATTCTTTAACAACCTGCAGTTAGAAAGTCAAAGATGCTTTTGAAATAATGATGGCAGTTGCTCAAAGACAGATCTCTAAATTTTGATAAAATAGCAATTCCATTCTGCTAAGTCCACACAGGTGAAATGAGAAAGAGAAGGAACAGCAACATCTCATTCCTTCCCTTTCAAAGAAGCCTCAGCCAGCATTAGCACTGATCCCATCTATGTACCCAGGCAATGAGATCCTGGGGACTCAAAACTGGAGTCCCTAAATTCTGAAAGAGGCAATTAGCTTTTCTGTGCCTAAATTTCTACTCCTTGAAAGATGGGAATTAAACCCAATTGATGAGGAACACGTGAAGATTGGAAAAGCTGACTTGCTGCAAAGAGTGGCAAACAACTACTCAGTACATAAAAAATAGGCTGGATTAATGGATTTGCTCTATAAGCAAGTGCCTAGAAACTGCTCCTGCAAGTCAAATATCACAGCACAGCCACAGAGTCTCCTTTAAAATGGAACACACTCCCTGTACACTTCGTTACAGAGACACAGTTGGCCAATATGGACAAAATAGTCCCAAATGTACCATGAGAACCTGCTGCATTCATTAGCTCCTCAGGACAGCCTCAGGCATCCTCATTTCCTAGCAGAGGAGGATCTAACAGGGTGAGGATTACAGTGGCACGGTATTATCCAGCATAAACTTCCAGATGTGAGGAAAGTGTTGCTGCCACTTCTGTCTCTGTGATGATCAGCAGGATCCCTGCTGGCTCCTCGTGGCCCTTAAGGACAAGACTGGGGGTTTGTGCTCCCAGACAAGGGGGAGGAGGCCCAAAACACTGCCCTGGACTGGCAATTCCACCTGGGAAGCAACAGAGCAGAGGGACCTGATGCCACAGCTATGCCTGGGGGTCTGGAGCAATTTTATTTTCCACTCAGCTGGTAATGCTGTGGGATTCTGCTGGGAAATGTTCCACTCTGGGGCTCAAGGCAGCCTCTGTCCCAGCACTGCTGCTTGTTTTGCAGGGCATTCCTCAGTGGGGGAATCATGGCACCCACAGAGCCCAGGGTGGGGAGTCCACCCCTCAGAGACACCACCTGGCACAGAGCAGGAGAGGAGCCTCCAGCCCATCCTCCCTGGCCTGTGAGAAGGGCTGTGCAGACAGGAGCACACAGCAGCCTGCAGCAGGTGGGACAGTGCCTGGCTGATGCCAGCACTCCGGGAAAACGAGGGGGCGGATGTGGAGGTGACTCAGCTCAGAGGAACAAGCAGCTCAGCTGAAGCTGAAATCCTACTGAGCCTGCAGCAGTCTCGTTATGGTTTTTAAAGGACTTTTTCCATGATGTGAAAATACAGCCTAAGAAACTGCTTTGGGCAGTGTTTGTTCCAGGTAACCCCAGCTCTCAGCTCATTTCTGGGGCTTTGCTGGCTCCTCTTTTCCCTGGAGCTCTCCTGAGCACTGCTGTGATCTCCAGCCCTCATTGTGCACTTGGAAGATGCCATGGCTCGAAGCCATCCCAAGCCTTCAGGTCACCTGGACAGGTAGCAGTGTCCTTGTCCCCTCCAACACCAACATGGAACGAGCCTGTTCCCTCCCCTCACACGGAGCTCAGGATCTGGACCTGCTCCCAGCTGCACTTCATGGGAGCTGCAACAACAATCTGAGGCTCAGACTTACACTTCAAACTTCTCTGAACTACCTAATTGCGAGGAGAGTGACCCAAAAACCACCCCCCTCACAAACATAGCATGACAGGAAATGTAACGGCAAATGATTTTTTGCCAGTGCAGCAGAACTATTTTGAGCACTTGGTGTGGACTCCAGCAATCTTGACAAATATTTTAAGGATTACCAAGCTCTGAAGTAGAAGTTTATTTTCTAAATACTGTGTTGCTAGAAGGGACCTGCAAGAGCCACTCGGCTCCTGCTACTTTCCTTGCAGTATCAACAGAAGGGAGCAAGAATATCTCCCATCTCCTCTATGATACAGCAAATGTGCAAGGAAAGCAGTTCTGCTCTCTCTTCATCCTCCTGTTGGGCTCCTCTAACCAAACAGAATGGAATAGAAAGGGTTTTTCCTAAAGGCCATTAGAGTTTGCTAATTATTGTGAAATGAAGATCAGCTCAAAATAACGTGCCTTTTTAAATTGCTAATATTTACACCATCCCTGTGAGAAAAAAAAGGACAGAGTGGAAGAAAAAGAAAAAAGCAGTCTGCAAATGTTACATTTTCTGTCTCCTATTCCGTTAAGCAGCATTGGTATCAGCTGAAATGAGGAAGGAATACACTGAAATAGCTCTGTTTCTGACTGGCGCACAGTGCAGGTGAGTCTGGGTGGAGATACCCCAGAGAGGACAACACTCACACCTTTGGAATGACTCTCTTTGTCAGAGACCAGACAAGCTTTTCTGTAGCTGAATTCCAATCTGCCTCCAAACAGAGAAGCTCAGGGGAGCTGTTTCAGTCCAGCTGTGCTTCAGAATTATGAAATACCTTGACTTGACAAAGACACCACCATGTGTTTGTGCAGAACCTTTCTCCTCACACTGAGACACAACATCATATTAGGATTTCAGTATGCAAAGTTATGGCCAAAGGAGTGCAGGAAGCAGCTCAGGCTGATTATTCTCAGACAAAGACGCAACTGTTCTAAAATTCACTTTCCAAGCTCAAAGACTCTGTTGCAAAACAGTGCTTAAACCTTCAGTTGATGGACCTGGCAATAGCAGGATTAAATAGTCTGTTCTATTGACACCAACAAACCCAGAGTTCATCCTTGACTTCCTCATTTAAACCCATCATGGCTTGACTGCTGGTTTTATAATTACCTTCAAAGAATTTAGTGTTAACCACAGATTCCAAGAGTACCTGGGGTTCAAAGAACCTATACCTGTTACAGTATCCTCGGGTCTAACAATTCTGGTCTAACACCTTCCTCTCCTTTGTATTCTCCTTTGATATATTGAGATTTTACAGAATAATTTATATATAAAGCCTCTCCCTTTGCTGCTTCACCAGATCTCCAAACAGACCTGCAGAATTTTGTGCCTCAGCCTCTCTTCCCTGATCCATGAGTCCTGCAGGGCATGCAAAGCCTCAGGGATCCTCTCCCATCTGTAATCTCATTTTAAAGCCAACTCTTCATTTGCCATTATTCCTTGTAAATCCACATCATAAATGTGCTGCTTTCTATTTCTGGTGACATCCCAATAGAAGAAATATTTTATTAACAAGCCTCCAGCAGGTCCTGTAAATACTGAAATCACTGAGGCTGCATCATCTGGCAAGAACAACCTTCTCGATGGGGTTTGGATCAAAGCAGCCACTGCAGCCAGCCCAGAGTCCCTGTTGTCTCATAGCAACAGGATCATTTGCTGAGGAAGCAGCACTGATCACCAGCTGGAGCACTTTTTGTTGTGGCTTATTCATGAGGCAAAGTCAGACGCATCCGTGGCTCTGGAACATCACTGGGACATGCCTTGAAACCCAATTTCATCCGCTAGGGCTGATGCTCACCGCTCAGCAGCTAAAACAGGAGAAAGGTGCAGCTCTCTTCTTGTTTACAACAGCAATGTTAGAAACACATTCAGGAATATTCATTGAGCCACAAGGAGAAGCTGCAGCTCTTCGTTGGTTTTTCTCAGGGTTACCTAAACCTGGCAAAGTTTCTTTATTGCTTCTTTGCCAACAATTTCTGGAGCAAGGAAAATCTCACCATACTGGATTTGTGTTGTGCTCTATCCAGCAAGCAAAACCTTGTTTTTCTCTTAACAACTACATAGATCTAAAAGTAATGAAAAAACCCCAAGGGAACAAAAGGCTTGCAGAGATATTTCTATACCACATCCTGCTTGTTGGATGTTGTGGGGAATTTTTTTGTAGTATTTAAACCCAGATTTCACAAAATGAAGCTTTTTGGATGAGATAGGAGAAAATCCAAGTTTTGAAAAATTTTTACAGGCAAGATTTGTTCACGAGATGAGGTTTGCAATCACAAAGGATAACCCAAATAGAGGAAAATGGCAATATTCTCTTCATAAACTCCAGAGAAAGAAGGCTGATGATAAGGACCATCCCTACTGCAAGGCAAGAAGCCCCAGATGTGTGCATTAGAGAGATCCACAGAGCTGTGCTGAGATGTATTTGTGTGCAGCCCGTGAGAGAAGGCTGTTTTCATCTCTGGCTGCAGAGCATGTCTGTGCTAATGGAAAAGCAACAAATACATCAAATGTGATCCTTTGCCTCTGATTTGATGAGCCTGGGAATATTTGACAATGAAGGAGTGTCTATGGTTTAATAAAAACCTGGACAATCTGTCCCTGTAACACCACGTCCAGTATTTTGTGACTCCACACAACCAAACAAGAGCTTCATCTGAGACTTCCAATTGCTTTAAATGTTGAAATTGTTGCTGTATTATGAAAAGTGATAGCACTTTGATAAAAAAGATACCACTTTGAACATATTTAAGGAATAGCTCTGCTAAGGAAGAGGCTGTTATTTTCCCCTGTTGATTTACAGAGCAAAAGTGTGGTTCAGCAGATGGCTCATTAAATTTTTGCACCGTGACTGTAGTAGGAGAAGGAAAAAAGAACAAAAAAGAACAAAACCAAACCCCCACACCACGATCACAGGAATAAGATGCACTGGTTGCTTGCTGTGTAATAAAACCTTTTTTTAGCTTTTATTCATGCACTGATCAGCAGACATTATCTAAACCTGGTTTACAAGAGAGTTCTCCTCATGTTTACAAGCCAGTCCCTATTTCAAAGTGGCTTTGTTTGTGGAGAAGACATCTCTTTAGAGGAAAGACTGAAAATTCCATCTAACATTTCCTGCTGTAATTTCTTTTCCTTAAAAGCCTTTAAAAGGGGAGGTTCCTGCTCATGATCTGTAGACCTTCTGCTAAAATTTGAGTTCCAGGTTTGGACATCTCAGCAACAATCTTTATTGCCATCTATTCCATGGCCTGCCCTTCCTGTTTTCCAAAACCAAAATACTGTGTTTATTTTGAAAATGGGATATCCTGTTGGAAGGCTTTGAGAAAAGAAAAAGAACATACTGAGCCTAGGACCTCAAGGATTCCTTCCGGTGCCTTAAGAGAAATAAAGAAATAGTTCTAGTCAAGGAAAGGAAATATGGCAGGAAAAAACACTTGGGAGTTACAGTCAGAGCAATCCTAGAGAAATAAATAGTACAGAAATAGTTAGAATTACATAAATGGTTCTATTTCCATGTACACCCACAGTTCCATTCAGGAACTGCAAGGAAAGGGGACATGACAGGACACTAGGAAGGGATGTCCACACAGAAAGACACACACAGGAGAATTAGTGACATTGAAACAATCAACATTATAATAGAATTCTATTAATTGGTGCTTCTAATGTTATATTTAATTAAGTGTAGGATCCTGTGCTCAGCAAACATTCAAATAAATGTTGTTAGCTACGACTCTTTATTCTCAAAATGTCCTAACTCCATATAATTATGCCAAGTGAGTTCTAATTACTTCCTAGAAGTATCTATGCAGATAATCATCTACCCCCAGACTATCTCATGCTCAGTTGAGCAGCCATGAAAGTCCCAGGGTAACAGATTAGATTTGAGCAGAAATATTTATCCCACTGCTAGAAGTATAAAGATAGAAAATATCTGCTAAATACTTTGATCTCCTTGAATATCAGGCACTGTAAAAAGTATGAAATAGCATTATACAGCTGTAAAAGTGGAAACAAGGATTGTTATGCAAAACGAATGCAATGATGCATTTATTCAAGCATCCTGTCTTCCACATAATCAGAATTTAAACTTCAGAGAAAACTTCAGTAAATCACAATCTCCACAATCCTGGAAAACTACCCCAACAATTGTACCTTGAAGCCCAAGGATGGAGATTTTTAAACACTGTATTTTCTATGACTCATGCAATTATCACATCTCTATCCAACTCCTCCTGAGCTCTTTGTTCAGAATGATATCTTGCAGCAGTAAATTGCACATGCCATTTGTTCTGGGCTAAAAACAACTGCCCCTCCCACTCAGCACCTTGGGAAGAAGAGCAGAGAGAGAGGAGCATCTCTGCCTTTTTTCCCTTTTGGAAAGCATTTTTCACTGTGTCTGTTTGCTTCGTGTACCTCTCCTCAGACTCTGAGGGACAGATCAGCACAGTGAGCTCCCATCAAAGGGGCACTCACAGGTATTGTCACTTCCCAAATAAACACATTAAATGCCCACACATTCCTATTTTAAGCCCCTCTCTTGCTGCAGCATTGCAGGTGCTGTGCACTTCAAGCTGCACAGCCACAAACCTCCCACATAAGAGACTTCAGAGCTTCTCTCAGGAAGTTTTGCTTTTAACACCAAACTCGAGTGTTTCCAACTGATGAGCTTATACTGGGATTTGCAGAAATGCATTCAGCTAACCAGTACAAGTGAACCCAAAGTATTTGATTTATTTTTAATAATCTCATCTGGTTCATGATTAATTTTTAACAATGGCAATTGCGAGCCTACTACTTAGAATAGCTTCCCTCCAAAGGGCACAGCCAATATAAATAGCTGAAAGGCTCTTTTTGAGTTTACTGAGTAATTTTTGAACCCTAGAAACCACTCAGAGAACCATATGCAAGCTTAATGCTCAAAAACCCATATCTCAGCTGCTGAGCATGAACTTGTGTCCTCAACACGATGTTGGAAGAGACTCAGTCCAGTTCTCTCAGTGACTTGAGCTCATCTGTTTATAAATCATGGTGCAGAACAGGATTTTGCCATTGTGCCCCTGAACGGCTCAGGATTCATTGCCATAAATGAATTAGATTAAGTAATGTGGCAACAGCAAAATGGAACTTGAGCTGTTCAAAACCTGGCTCTAGGTTTCCTCAGCTGCTGTCCCGTTTCTTTGTTGTTTCTGCTCTCACCAAGCAGCTGCACACTCCAAAATTTGGGCTGGGAAGCATCAGCAGCAGCAGTAAGCAGTGAATTGGTTCTGAGGTGGTGTGGGATGAGCCCCTGTCAGACAATACAGCACCAAACACTCCCAATGCGATTTTCCCTTTGCAACTCCCATTTTTCTCCACGTCATTTCTTTCTTTGCCTGTTACTCCCACAGTCACTTATGTCCTTGCTTATGGCCTATTTTATTTGTGCAAACTCCAAATTCCTGCACCGCTCTGAGCAGAGCCTTGAATAACAATGGGAACAGAGCTTGGGGAGTTGGCACTTACCTGGACACTTCAAACAAAACTATAAAATCTGGTTTTTTAAACAACAGTATTATGTTCAATTTCCAGGGAAATAAAAGATTAGCTAGTCGGTTGGGGGGGGTGTTTTTGTTTTGGGGTTTTTAAGGTTTTTTGTTTCTTTCTTTCTTTGGGGTTTGAGGGTTTTTTTGTTTGTTGGGGTTTTTTGGGTTTTGGGGGGTTTTTTTGAGGTGGGAAATCGGTGGGGCAGTGGAGAAAGCTGGATGCAGGGATTTGGAGAGGGGATACTTTCTGTGCTAATGCTCGCTGTACGGAGTTGGGGGTGGGGATTTAATCAATGCTGGTATTAAACGGAGCTGTGAAACTTGCTGCAGGCAGCACTACATTGATCCTTTTTTAGCTTGGTCAATCACTAAGTACAAATCCGAGTAGCAGCTCACAGGTACTCGATCAGCCAGGGCTCTGTCTGTGCGGTGGATTCAAAGTGCCACCTAGTGGGAATTGTCACTTTGGAGAGGCCATTTCGGTGCCTTTAATTCCGGAGCGACAACACAGCTGAATGGAAATGCACCTATGCTGAGACACTCACATATCCAGGGATATTTTCCATACTAACGGAGGGGGGGGAAAACCACATTTCCAAACAGCAAAAATTAAAATTCTTGATGTTAGTTAAGAATTCGATTAAAATAATCCATGTACAGCCAAGTGGCCAAAGCCAGAATGTGCTCCTAGAGCCAGGTGTTCACACAGCTCTCAAAACTATCACCTAAGGTCAAGAATTTCCCCAGACAGGATTTAGCAGCCCTAATATTAAAGAATAACACAATTTCCTTCTAAATTTCAAGGAGCTGCAGACAGACTTCCAGCAGCAAAGTGTTAACCACAAAGGCACAAAGACAAAATCCCTCTGATGGGAATACTGGATCCCATTTTGCTGAACTCAGCCTGTCACTCAGCCCACGGCAGGAATTCCCCTCAGTCTGGGGGCTCTGGGCAGGGACTGAACCTCGTGTTGTGCACCAGGTGTGGTGTGAAGCGACCAGAGGGAGGTTTTTGTCTGTGGGTCGCTTCTCCTCCTGTTCCCATGGGCAGCAGAGGGACAGAGGAGGTCCTGCCCTGTGCAGCAGGCACTGAACACAGGCTGTGGAGCTGTCTGCACTTCTTCTGGGAAGGTTATGGAGCAGAGCCCACAGGTTGCTCCCCACTGTGGCAGTGAATTATCAGGTTAAGGCTGCCAGCATGTCACCACTTCCAATCCTGGTACGTCAGGGCCGTGACTCACAGAGCCCAAGGAGATCCAGCGCATTGCAAAGTGTTAAAATTCAAAGCACAGAGAGGAACAGTGAGCAAAAGAGATTTTTTTTTTCAGAACTAGCAATATTTTCAGAGTTCTCACGACACAGCTGTTTACTTTAGCCATCCTAAAGGCTACACTCATGTCAACATATGTTAGCTGGAAGCTGGAGTCACTCTTCAAGAGCACATACACCGATTAACAAAGAAAATACCTCTGAAGCACAGCTACTCCCTAGAGAATACAAGATGAAGACATTGCAGTCCTGCTCTTGGCTCCTCACTGTCATCACCTCCTGAGAGCGTTCCCTGGTGGCAATGGATGTGACATTCCAGCACTGTGGCTCGATGCCATGTTGGATGGCAGGAGTGTCCCAGCCCTGCCTGCTCACACCCCCAGCTCTGCCACAGCTCAGCAATCCCACCCTGGATTGCAGCACTTGCAGTCCTTCTTAGCCCTCTGTTCAACTGAATATTCCTCATGAAAGTTAATTTTTAAAAGCCTGGCATACTCCATAACAGTCCTCTTGAGGTTTCAAAGGAGAGATGTTACCATTAAGCAAACAGCCGAGCAAAAATCCCTGCAACATATCCAGAATTCCAAGGCAGGACTCTTCAGGAGCTTTGCTGCTTCCTGCAGCTGGACATGTGACAGACACGAGTCCTGTTCCAAACAGAACAGAGTAAGCTGAGAACTTTGAAATCTGAATAAGGTCACAGTCCCTGCAAACCTGGGAAGGTCTCCTTGCCATGCAGGCAGCTGACCACCAGCTGTCCCCATTGCTTCACTGGAGCAGGGATCAGGCTTGGAACGGCAACACGCCTCCAAAAATGGGTGCTGCTCCTCTTTGGGGACCAAAAGGAAAAAGAAAAGCTCAGAAAAATAAAGCAGAGCTACTACAGTTCAGTCAGTCCCTGGCTGAGAAAATGGGATGTGTAGGGGAACGTCTGCATCCCAGGACAGGGATGTGGTTATAGCATGAGACAGATCAGCTTGGAAACAAGGATATGACCCCAGCAGGTCCATGGCTGGGTGATATGAAAAAGGAAAGCTCTGGAGACTCATTCCTGGAGCACAGATCGGAGCATCCTAGTGTTGCTGCCTACATCATCATCATCTGATAAAAGATCCTTCAGAGATGTTTTCCCAAGAGGTATCTCTGGTGGACACCACTTCCCAACTTCAGAGGGTAGAAACTATTCAAATTTAGAACTGGAAAAATGCATCTCAGAGAGGCCTGAGGGTGAAGATGTTTTAGGCTCATCTCAAAACAATAAAGTTCTTTCCTCTCTTGAGAATTCAGGGTGATTTCTCATTTCCGTTCACCTCTTGGCTTCTCCATGTGAGCCAGAATTGTCACTATATTTGTTAGTTTTACAAGATGATGGACTTGGTCTTCACACAAATCAACTTGGGGAAATCTCATTTCATATTGATAATGTTTGAGATTTATTATCATGCAATAGATGGCATTAGGAAGGAAGAATAGCCTTTAACAAGGCAATTAATTCCACCTTCAGTACTTTTTTAGACTTAACGTTGCTACTTTTAAAAGAATGATGAAAGACTGCACATTTAATAAAATTTAGGTTATTAATTTGGATGCAAAGAGAAGAAGGGAAGGAAAGGTTGAGGTTACCAGATCCTTCAAAATATAGTTATAAGGGAAATACACTCAAGAAAGAGAAATTCCTGCTTTGTCACTCCAGGTTTCTGCTCTGGAGGGACCTCTCCTCCACTGAGCCAAAATGTTTGCAGACAGCTTTATTCAGAACAGCAAAATGAAATTCAGAATTGTCAGTGTAGCATTCTTAGCAAAATAATACAAGAAGTAAAATGCAAGTTCTAAATTTCACCAAGCTGGAGAGGAAGAGTTCAGAATTCAAAACACAGCAGCAATTTTCTTGGAAACAGGCTAAAATCCTGAACTGAAATTCCTTTCAGTTCAAAATCTTCAGATCAGTTCCAAAGTCTGAACTTTGCTGTTGTATCAATGCACACACAAACACTGCATATCTGCTATGCCACAAACTCCCTATTAAATGCCTGCATGAAGGAAAATGTGGGGTTTTTCACCCATAAATGGACTGTATTGGTCATTCTTAAGCTTTATTCACCAGATTAAGTAGCTCTGAACACCGCCCAGGGGTAGTACTGTGTACAAACACTTCACAGATGTAATAACAGACTAGAGAAATGTCAGATTTTTTTTCCAGAAGCAGCTTTGAGTGCAGAATGGCAGATTTATAAAGGACTGTGTGATCCACTATAGGCTGATCACCCCAAGGAGCCACCTTTTACTAATTCATATTCTTCCTAGAAAGCATGAAAAGCAACTCAAATCCAAATTTCTTTAGACATTGCATTTGAGATCTTTTGAAAACTTTTAGTTTTAGATGAACTATATTAATATGTTATTATTCCCATAGAACTAGCAATTCAAGTCTAATGACTGTGGTTTAACCAATAGGTAAGATTCAAATTATATAAAATATAAAAACTGGGACTAACCAAACTCAAAGTACAGCTTGCTGGAGCCAGACCAACTTAGGGTACTCGGGAATCCTAAGGAAGCAGTTTCCTGCTTAGTGGGCACAGCATGTGGCCAGAGGAGCAAAGCATTGTCTGTGTAACCATCCCAGATTGTAAAGTCCTTTCTTTAGGCACTATGGAAGAGGGAAAATCTCCTTCCATGTCATTATATACATGTATTATTGAAAGCATCAAAAGGTATTTTTATGTCATTTTTCTAACACACAAGAATAATCACTATTTTACTGCTTTCAGTAGCTCCAGGAGCCAAATTATATCATTGTGAAAAACTGATCAAAATGTTCCTCATGGAACAATGCTGCAGTGGGACAGAGAATGAATCCATGACTGGAGCCTGGTGTACCCAGCATTGCTGAACACTGAACAAGGGCAGATCCAGCCCTTCTGCAGAGCTCTGTGCTGTGGGTATATTAGACAAAGCCTGAGGAAAAGTTTCATTGAATGAACGTAATTAGAACATTTTGCAGACAGCTGGAGGGCTCCAGTGAAGGAGCAAATGCTGCTTCTTCCTCTGATTTATTGCTACACCTGCACTCAGGAGAGGCACTGAAATGCCTACAAGGAGCAGACTTCAACAGTTTTGAAGAGGAAGAAAGGAAATGAAATCAAGTTACAACAAAAAGATGTAAAGATCTTTGTAACTATTTCAACACAGTCCAAACTCGAGAGCTACTGAGCAACCACAGTGCTCTAAATTGGAGAAAGGGTGAAAAACACTCAAGTTAAAAAATAAGAAGGTCCCACTACATTGAAATTACATGTAACTGCAGACAGGCTGTCCAGAGACACCTAATTCCTCATTAGACAACGGTGAGTTATTTTGCTGGTGCAGAATTAAGCAGCTCAGACCCATGACACACTGATCACTGACTTCCCTGGGTTTGAGAAGCCTCAGCAGCAGCTCTGCTGGGTAATTTTGAGTGGCCAGCTGCCACAGATGTGCAAATTGCAACCGAGGCAGCTCACATATGCAAGCAGCAGAAACCGCTTCTGGCACCTTCCCGCCACCTAATGATTTTTAAAATACCTTTCAGCAATTACAGCAGCAAAACATCGGCCCCCAGAAACACAACAAGCAAAAGAGCACAAATATTACCCAAGTGCACAGCAGGAAAATCTGAAATACTCTGAGCAGGTTAGCTGTGCCTCTGAAATTATCAGTCAAAGAAGCTTTTTCCACAACTCCAGAGCCGAGGCACGTTGCGAATGCAGCCTAAGGACACCACTCTCTCCCGAAAGGAAACAACGGCGTTGTCAGGTGTGCAAAGTGAGTCTTTCCTCCCGACAATTTGGAAGTTTAAATGGTGTTAAAGTGCAAAAGACTCAGAGAAAAAATACACCTCTGAACAAAGAAAAAACTCATTATACTTTGCACCTGTTTAAGGAAAGTCTCCTTTTAACAAGTCGGATCATTAATAAAGGTGCAATTAAGTATCACATCATTAAAGGCACAGGAATGAAAACAGGGTGCACTCCCAGTAAGAGACAATGCTGAGGTATCTATCTCGTTAAAAAAAAAGAAATCCACACTTTCTCTCCTCGCTCCTGGTTACAGATGATCACGTAGGGATTTGTTACTCAAACATAAGATTGCTCCTGAAAGTTAGGAAACTGCTTTCCTGAGCTAAAAAGCTATAATTTGTTCCCATATTTCCAAGAAAAGGTGTTACTTATTGTGAAGAAGCACAGCAATGAGAACAGAAAAACCTTCAGGGAAAACTATCACTCATTTCAATATCACAAACAAGACATAAGCACAGGGAAAGTGACAAATTCTGCATTCGCTCAATAACAGATTCCCTCTCCGTGAACGCTGAAGGTTAGAATAGAGAACTTCAATCAGCGTGGCAAGCAGCCAGCTCATGAATAGTTTGCTAACATCACCAAGACTATTCGTATGAACAAATGCTCAAAATGACTATGAGACTTCTTGGATATCCTTTGTAATGGTAAAATCACCAGGATTACTGGGGTTTCTAAGTGCTCTCCCACACAGACGAAGAGCTGAAGTCAAGAAGAGAGCTCATGTGAGGAGCTCTGTAAGAGCTGCAGTTAAATACTGAACTGGTCCTTCGGTTTTAGTTTAAAAAAATCATAAAGCACATTGGAGCAGAACTACTACTGGACTAGGGACACCAGGTTTGAGTAACTCTGACCGAGTGCCTGAAGTGAGATTCTGACATGCACTGCTCAAGAAAAACACAACTTCTACTGCCTGACCAGTTATGGTTAACTACGAACTCAGCTCTGCTTGAAGACCAGGAGATTTCAAACCACATTCTCAAAGTAAAGAACAGGGCTGGCAATACATAAAGATCTGTGAGAAAGGAAGCACTGGAACTAGCAGCAAGGTGGGGTTGCCTGCATGGGCAGCCCTTCATTTGAATGCAAATGTAATTTTGGGGCAGGCAGTTATCTGTGACATCAGGCAGGACCTTAGTAAACTGTTACCACCAGCACCTGGTAAAACCATTGTTAATCATGTGTAGTAAAGGGACATCAGGGCTAGCGTGAGTCATTTATAGAGCCAGGCTGGGCTAGAAAAGAGAGAAAGAAAGAGGAGGGGAAGGGAGATCAAACAAACCCTGCGAGGAGCAGGATGTCCCGGCAGGACAAAGCCGGGCTGTGAGCATCATGTATGTGAGCTATCTGTTGGATAAAGACACCAGCATGTATCCGGGATCCGCCAGGTGCACCAGCAACAACCTGCCCGTGCAAAACTTCGTGTCTGCTCCAGCCTACTCCGACTACATGGGATACCACCCCGTGCCAGCCCTGGACAGCCACGGGCAGCCGGCGCCAGCCTGGGGCTCCCACTACGGCCCCCAGCGGGAGGAGTGGAGCGCCTACGGCCCAGGCCCGTCCAGCGCCGCCGCTGCTGCCCACATCAATGGCTCGTCCCCTGGCCAGGGCTCCTACAGCTCTGCTGATTACAGCTCCCTGCACCCTGCCACCGCTGCGGGGTTACCTCCTGTAGATACCATCAATGCCCAGCAAATCTCTCCCAACAGCCAAAGGCACAGCTCTTATGAGTGGATGAGGAAAACGGTGCAATCCACGTCCACAGGTAGGAGGGCACGGAGTTTTATGCTGAGAAGAGGTTTTGACTTGTTATGTGTCATTGTGGGGGTTTTGCCGGGTTCCCTGTTCAGAGGGAAGGATTCTGATTAATAAAGAAAGATCCTGATCGCTCTGAAGGATTCTCTTGCTAGCAGTTAAATATTGGTTGGATTATTGTATGCTGGGTTTGATCAGTTGACTATTTCTTATGTTTCTTGCTTTTATTTCTTACGTTTCCCTTTATTCCTGTGGGAAATTAAAAGCAAGGTCCTTTCACTTTTCACTTCAGATATGTTTAAAAAGTTTGTGATATCCAATAGTTGCTTTTAGTAGGAGTCCTATAGCTTGGGATGAAGCAGAAAGGAATCATGATCAAAGTATTGTATTCACCACCACCTATACTTCGCTTACTTTCCTCAAGTTTTGGAGTACACATGAAAAGTTCAAGTAAAATATGCACAGCAGGGGGTCAGCAGTGAGGCTTTATAGCAGAAACAACCCCTCTAAACCTCAGAACACTGAAATGAGATCTGCGAGATCAAACAATGAGTCAATGCTTTAAAAACAGCGATGATAAGGAAAGGCTTGCTTCACTTTGTAGTAGCAGCTCTTGGAATATGCAGGAATACAAAGATCCATGGTAACACAGCTAGTTAATACAGCCACAGATCAGGCTCTGCTGCATGAGAGTCAAGGAGTATAAAACTCTTCTTCAGTCATATTTAACCAGTAAAAATATGCCATGGAGCATGTGGGAAGGTTATGTTTGATTGGGATAAGGAACAAGACAAAAACATATAAATATTGAGCATCCCTAAACCAAAAATCTCTGTATGATATGAAAAAAAAAGTGAAACAATAAAGGGGAGAAGGAAAAGAGGGAAAACCACCTGAAAAGAACAGAGGCATAATCTGCTGTATGAAAGTATTTGATCCTCTGAGGTGCTGAGCAGCTTTGACATGCACTGAGATCAGTAGAAATTAGGGATGCTCAATTCCTCCCTTAAAGAGATGCTCCCAGTATTTCAGTGTTGCATCCCAGGAAGGCTCCTTCCCTTTCCCTCCCTCCCACCCCAGCTCTGTTCCACACGTGCCTGTAAATAAAAGTCTTCAAAGCAAGGACTGAATCAATCTCTGGTGGAAAAGCAATTACTTAAAACAGACACTAGAGAACTGAAAGCAAATGCATAGAAAAGTTGTCTGTATTAAATAATGCATCTAATCTGTATGGGCAGAGTCATCCTCACTCCTGCTGAACACAGCTTTAGTTCATGTAGAGTGCACAGAATTCAACAGAACAATCGGAATAGGCTGTTGCTCTGTGTGAATAAGACTTTTGGGGGATATAAAAGTTTGTATTTTTAAAATCATATTTGTTCTTCCCTGAATATTATTCAAGAAAAAACAAAAGAGGACCTGTTTTGAAGAAAACTTGCAGCTTACTTTTGAGGAGTCCTTACAAGGGCAACAAAGTTGCTCACTAATTGTGTGATTTACAGATGGCAGAAGCCTTGGCCAAAAAAAACCCACTGCTCCTCATCCCTTCCTTACCTTCTTTGTGCTCCTGTGGATTCCAATCATAGCCTCTGAGAGCAAGGATTTGTTCTGTCTGTGCTGTCCTTTGATCGTGGGGACACTGTGCTGTATCCATCTAGCTCACACACATGTGTATGTGCACATATATATATACACACATATATCTATACATATATATACGTATTATAAAATATCACATTCTAATTGCTGCTTAAGAAGCACTTAGAGATTTCTAACTTTCCAAATTTCAAGCCTGAAAGGGTCAGAGCATTAACAAGAGGAGCTGGGAGTGTCTTCTTTCTGGAATGGTCTAACAAGATATTGAGCATATCTGTGTCCAGGAGAACTGGAGCAATCAGCATGCCACAGGAACATACCTTCCCAAATGTCCATGGGCCAGTGGAAGGCTACATTTAAAGGCTACTGAGTCCTGCTTTAAGGAAAAATCCAGATAAGGAATTCTCCTGCTGCTTCTCTCCCTTCTATATGTATTAGTTTTTCTGCTAGGCCAGGAAGGCTCAGTGCCAATAGATGTGCTTCACTGGAATTGGTTCCTTTTCCTTCCTTCACTCCTTTCCCTCTGTCTTTTTCTGTTTAAAAGCAACGGCACTACTGTTCTTCATGGTGTTCCAAAAAATAAAATAACTTTAAAGTATTTTCCCTTGCGGCAGTGGCAGCTCTGGGAAAGCACCTGAGTGAGTTTGGTTCTGGGCATGCAGGTGTTGCAGTGAGCTCAGGTGTGTAAGCAGGCTAAAGTGCAAATGCTGCTTGCTGCATCATGATCAAACCCCTCAGCATTCTCTTAGATGGAATCCAATGCTTTTTACATCCTTAAAGCTGTGTGTGTTCACTGAGCATTATCCTTCTGTCTCTTTACATCTTTTCCTTTGGGAATTTCAGTAAAGCTTTGGTGTAGGGAATAATGAAGGAATCACACCTATTATTTATTAGCTTTCCTTATTCCCTGTGAATAGATACAAACCCCTGTTCTTAAAGATGGAAAAAATGAGGCTCAGACTTACCTGAGGTGATCACAACAGAAATCATTTAGACAAATTAATTTTGTTATTTATTCATTACATGCTGCAATGCAAACATTATCAATAACAATATTATTACACGATGAAAACAATAATTGTTTAAACAAGTGATTTTTGCAAGATATTCTCAGAAGTGTGCATGATATGTTCCTGTAATCTTATCCCTTTACAACTGGGAGAGATTCTTGCCAAAAATTTACTCACTTTGAGTAGTCTGGCTTGGAGCAGCACCAGAAACAAGGCCCTGAAGCTGTGGCATTTCCACCTCCAGAGATTTCATGGTTATCTTCTCTTCCTGGTGCTTTGTGGCCTCATGTCCTGACAGATGACAAACAAAACACTTTATTGCAATTCCTACCACTGCCTCATGCCCTACAGGTCTTTTGATACTGTTATCTACACAACTAACCTGCAACAAAGGAAGAAATTATTTCAAGTCTTACTCTGTAACTTTAAAAACAACATCGATATACAACCATGTGTTCAACTGGTGTAAAGTGAGATTTATGAGGTTATGCTACCTGAAACCTCTGTTAGATGTCAGTATTTAATGTGAGGTTACCATCCTGGTTGAATGCTACTAGAATGCACTTCCTGCAGAAAAGATCTACTGAAGTAGATCTTTCTCCCTGTGACTGAAGGATGGCTGAGTGTCTGTCCCTGCCTTGGAGCTGCAGGGATTGGGGTTTGATCCTCAGTGCAGAGCACGTAGGATCCAATGCCCTGTCTGCACTCCACAGTGTGTTGAGGATACAGGAAAAAGCCAATGTGTTTTGTCCCAGAACACTTGAAGGAGGAAGCGCTGAGTGCTCAGTGTTTTCAACCACCAACACTGAGAGAAAAGTCTCTTCTCTAACCCTTACTTACACTGCTCTGCTCTCCTCAGCTTCCCCTTGCAGAGGCTGAGCACAGCCAAGACAAGGAACAATTGTAACACAGAAGAGAACAAAGCCACAACTAAAAATCTGAGGTGGTAATTCCACACACACACAAGGCATAATTACAGTCAAATTCCCTGATGGAAAGTAGAATAAAACCACCTTAGAAGAAGCTACAAATCTCATCCTGTTGATTTCAGGATTTTTATGGAGCTATGTCATCACTCCCACAGGAGTAGACTTGACTTTATGGCTGTGTGAGAAAACAACACACACCTGCAGTAAAAGTGTGCCCAAAACATTGAGTTTAAGCAGTGAACTCCCAGAATTTGCTCACAAAGCTGAAAGTGCACCTTAGGATCTGCACTTATGTGACCATAAAACAGGGTGGGGACAAGTTTTGAAACAGAGGAAATTTTGAAATCAGTGAACAAATTCAGAGCAGAGACTTTTCCTGTAGGTGACAACTCTCCTATCATTTTTCTTCAATTAAAATTTACTCTGCTGACATAAGGACAGTTTTTTCTGCTGTGGCTGACAGGTACTGAGAGCATCATGACTAAATGCACTGTAAATGTATCACACTTAGTCTTTGAAGGAAGAAGTTACATTTCTTCAAATCTAAGGAAGAGAAACAAGTGTCTTTAGAAGTTATTCCTGCAAAACGGTGAATGTCTAAAGAACATATAACACTTGGGAAAAATCTCAGTTAATCACTTTTCATTTAGTCTGTACAATGATTGGCAATGAGATTTCCCCTGATTTGCCTCTCAGAAATCCACCTATATTTTCTGCAGGTTGGGTCCTTCTGCCTGTCCAGTCATTGCTTAAAGAGAATAAAAATGACTGTTCTTTGGATTCAATTCCTTCTGTATGATGAAGATGAATAAAAAGGTTTATATCAGCAAAGGGAAGGACAAAATTTGCCCAATGAGCTTTATTTCAGAATAGCAGACCATATTCAAAATTGAAAACAAGGGAAAATCTGAGTGTGTTGAAAGGTTCCAATTCTATGATCCTATTCTGGTTTTTTCAGCATGAATAATCTGAACACTTATAAAAGAACAAATGAGCAAGATGCAGCAGAAAATACCAACACAGAATATCACCATGTTTCACAGACCTTTATGCATCTAACTTTGCAATAATGCACAGGACCAGGACACCTACTCATGACACCAAGGCTTCTGGCAGGAATATTATTCAGGATTGGATCTGTGTCACATTTTCTAATACAGTGGCAGCTTGTGGTGGGTTTGGTTTTTTTAATTTAGCTTTACAGAACATCATGCGCAGCATGATGTCTGTCTTCAAAATGCATTTTAAATTACTTTTGCTTCACAACTTCAATTTGGTCAGTGAAATTACTGACTTAAGTCAGGGGAAATTTGCCTCTTACTTTTCCTACGCTTTTAAAGTACACAAGTAGTTAGAGATAGTCCTAAACAAAACTCTGAGGCCTGATCTCTGTCAGTCCATCTTTATAAACTCAAAAATTAACATTAGTTTCTCACTACTAAAGCAACAGAGAGATGCAGGTTGGAACTGAGCACATCCTCAGGCCAGAAGCTGTTTCCCATTTCTGTGATGATTTAAGGTAGCATCCAATCACCAGGTACAGACATAACTTCCTCTGAAACAATGCCAAACCCTGGAATCCAGGTTGCAATGCTTTGTCGGTAATCCCACAGCAATCCCACACTATGCTACCCTAGGACATCTTCGGGCACCTTCTGGATTTTATGAAAGATGCTGCTTTCACTGCCTGAAGAATATTCCTGAAAAGTTAAGAGAGGAGGCTCTGAAAGAGGGCCCAGGGCTGGTTCTAATGCTAATTTATTTTGCTTTGTAAACTAGTTGTGAGGTCCGATGGTGGGGTTTTGGGGTTTTTTTTGCCTTTCCTGGCCTACATTGTCTGAGGTTTTGAGGCCTATCTGTCATATTGAGGCAACAGACCCTTTTAACACTTCACTTTGCTTTGATATGCAGTCTTGTCTCTTCCTTCTCCCTCTTTTCTTCAGGAGTTATATTGCCGGAAAGGGTGATGATTTTCACAGCAAATAAAGAGGCCTTCTCCCAGCTTTATTGTCTTCAGAAGAAATGCTCTGTGAATTTTATGACCAATGGGAAAGCTGTTCCCTTCCCCCAGCTCAAAACTTGGCCAGTCACAAAAATTGCCGGAGTGGGTGTGATGGAACAGCATTGTTAAACTCTATCCCATGCTAAGATCTCCAACTCATTTCTTGCTGGTCCAAAGGCACTCCTCAGTAGTCACTATTGCAAGAGAGGGTTTTGACAAAACTCCCTCTTCTTCAATAGCTCATTAAGCCCAGGAAATCCACTCCCCCCAGCACAAAGGCAGGCAGACTGCAAAGGTAGCTGCTTCAAAGCTCTTTTGTTTCATTTCTCTTCAACCCAAGCACTAATAACCTCTCCAGACACAGCTCCATAGTATAACTGTCCATGCCAGGACATATTTCCTACAGAACTGACACTGTATTGCTGATTATAATTGTAATCTGTCAAAAAGATGAGTTAGGATGGTACAAAGTCAAATGATGGCTATTTCACTCACCTAAGTGAGGAAAATATGCAGGATTTCACTAAAGCATTGGATTCAATATATTAACTTTTAACATTGCTTCATTTAATTCTACCATTATCTCCTGAGAAGGGAAGAACACCCTCCTGCTGTCTATAGGGTGAATCCATTAGTCCCACCTCAAATTTTACTCAGGTAATATTTCTCCTTGAAATAAAATGCATCCCTGGAATTCAAACCAGTAAAAGGTCTGCAGAATGCAGTGGAGTGGATCTCCCCTGTCTAACAGATGGAATTTAGAGGCTGAAGTCCCAAACTCTTTAGGAATAGGTTCTGTTTCTGCTGTTTGTTAACTTTGGCAAATAAAAGTGTACTTTGCCTTTGAAAGGAAATGCCATGTGCAGACTAACTCCAGCCCAGCATCCAACAAAGGCAGCAGGAAGATGCTCACTGACATCAAGGAGAGTAAAAGCCTAACAAACTAAAATTTGGCTCTGCCAGAGCTAAGAGTAACCTCTTGGAAGACTCTGGCAGATCTCAGCTCCCACTGCCTCTTGTCTCTCACAGACAGCATAACTCTACACAGAAAAAAAAAAATCAAAATATTTAAGACAAGATTTATGTGACAAATTAGAGGATTTTTCTCAGAGCATTTCTCAGAATTTCCTTACTTTTGCTTTTCTACTATTTTTTTCTTAACTTACTTTAAGGAAAAAAAAATAGATGTCAATGCTACCAATCTTCCTTCAAAAAGAAACCAGATACTATCATTTCTACTAAAAACAAACTGAGAGCTACTCCTACAGAAATAAAGGATCTTATGGGAGAAAGTTCTATTTTCCCTGTACATTTAATTTCTTCCTCAGTTTAAAAAGAAAAAAAAACAACCCAAAACACAACCCTCTCCTACTCAGGTAATAAGGGTTTAAGCACTTAAAACCAGAAACAGGAAGGTTTTTCTTGAAGTTTACCACTTTGTTTTGGCAATAGAGGAACATTTGATATTTGTCTGTGCCTTCTGAATGAGAACAGAGGTAAAGATAAGATCACCTTGTTGCTCTTTTGTGTACTCCATCTTAACAACACAAAGGACACTAAGGAAACATGTTAAACATTTTGTCCCATAGAATGACCCCAAATTCTCATTTGAAGAGGAAAAAAACCTTAACCAAACCAACAGTTAGAAAGATCAAAAGTTAAAAAATACGAAGTGAGGCATTAAAGCACCACAGGTGACCATATGTTAAACAAACAATTTACACTTCCAGTGAAGGAAAACAAATGTCCTGATATTTATGTGGACTGAACTGAATCACTGCTGTTCCTTAGAGACTCTAAAATTCTTACCTTAATGTTGTAAAATTAGCAGCACTTTTCACTTGATTATCAGTGTAAACGTCACTGGGCTAATTCTGCTTTCACTGCAGTTTGGCAATGGTAGAAATGCCACTGAAATGAGAATGTTCTGTACATCTTCCCCAGCCAAGCAGCACCTTCACAGGCAAGTAACAGATCTGAGTCAAAGGAGTTTGGCTGCAGGGACTGAGCAGAACAATCCCACACCTATTTTCCCTATTGAAATATCCCATGTAATGAGGCTGGTGGCCTTAAGAAGAGTTGGGAAATGCCCATAGCGTTGTGAAGATGCTGTTGATGCTCTCACAAGGCTGAACACCATGGAAGCTGAAGGATCAAATTGTGATGTAGACTTAGTTCTATAAGCTTGGGGAGAGTCCTAGAGAGCCCCTGTTCTGTAGGGTGAACCAGACCCATCCCCATCCAGGCTGTAACAGGATTTATTTACAGCATTGCACTGCCCAGGACTTCCAGTGCTCACCAGTTCTGGATCTGGGATCTGTACAAACAGCACAAAGAGGAGCAGAGCCTGAAGAAAGTTCTGATGCAAGCAATAGGTTGGTAAGCCAGAAGTTCTTAGAAGTAGCAAATTAGTGACTGTCAAATGCTAGAAGAGACAAAAGTGCTCTGGTTCTCAGGCCATGACCCTGTACAGTGTGCACGGCAAGAGGAAGGCAGTGCACACTTTAAAATGTTCCATAAAAAACAAAGGGACATCACGTCTCCCTTCACAGATGGGGAAAAAACATTAACCCAACTCATGAATTAAGTGATGAAATGCATCAAGATTCTGTTATCGTTCTGTATCCTGAATTCTTTGGGAGCTACTGAAACTTCAAGGGGAGTGGGAAGGAGGGGCTGGGGAGGAATCAGGCCTTTGGCACCACTGAGAGATGGCCACTCCAGCTCCTCTCTCCAGCCAGGGGAAAGCTGGTGGCTCTGGGGCTCTGTGCCATCAGGATCGACTCAGACACTGAAATTTTACCAACTCCAAGCCTGAGAATCTATTTCACCCATTCAAAACTAACTGCTCTCATTAGAGTGTCATTAGTAGGAGTTTGTGGGCCCTGGGTTTTGAGGAGTTAGGCACCCCCACAACCTTGCCAGAAAAAGCTGTGTAAGCAAACAGGAGCTGCAGTGGGAAGCCACATGGCACCTGCAGCAATGACAGACAGGTACAGGTACAAACACCTCGAGTTCTGTGCATCACCTGGGAGAGCCTGAACCTGAGGGGGCTGTTCTGCTGCAGTGACCATTGAGGACACAGATTCACAACCTCCAGCACCACAGTGGAATACACAGCAAAAAAAAACTGACTGAAAATGCATTGCCTGTCCCTGACAATTCACAGTCTAAATATGCATATGAGAGGAAATGTCCATGTAAATAGAGACAGACATAAATGCAGACATAATACAGGAAGCATAAAGAATTGTAAGATTGTGGCCAGCAAAGACGATAACACTGATCTTAACACTACAATGATCCAAACTGTCAAACATGTGGGAAGACCTCAGGCTTCGGCTTTAAGCAGGTGTTGATATCCAATATATTGATTACCCAATATGAGCATAAACCACAGAGGAAGGATGGGTGAGAAGGGAAGCAGCAGCAGCCTTTCCCATTCTCAGTTCTCTTTCACTGCAGCTGCACATTCTGTCCTCAGAAATGACCCCCTATGGAATTCATAAAATTTCAGCTCCTTGCATTTGTGTTCCCTGGCTCCTGTCATCTGCCGTTGCCCTTTAATGCCCTGGCTGCTGCTGAGCCGTGTCTGCTCCACTCAGCTGCACCCACAGCTGAAGGGAGGCAGCAGTGCTGCTCCCATAACAGCAGATGCTGCAGTTCCCTGCCCACTGTGAAGTATCATTGCTTGCTTTTTCTCCTTTTTATGAACTGTCATCTGAAAATCTATGTTTCTGTTCCCCTGTGCTGTTATCAGGTTGTGGGCAGATTGTGCCAGATTTGATGGGAAAACACAACCTCCAAATTGCAGTAACAATCACAATGTTGGAGGAATCTTACTGGCAACAAGAAATGAGGAACTTTGGAAGCTCTCAGTGTTTTCTGTGCAGTAGAATGTCCTTCACAACCTCCCTCTGAGGCAGGTGGCAGTGCTGTAGGGACAGAGAGACAAGAGCCATTCAACAGCAGGCAGGACAATTGCAGCAGAGCTGGGAACAGAACCCAGGTTTCCTGGCTCCTTCTTCTTACCAGGAATGCCTTCCCTTTCCCAAATGATAACGCAGGGGTGATAACGAATAGGAGAAGCAGTTTATTATCTGTTTACTAAGGAGCAAAGCTAATATCTGATGGTATGAACCTCTGATGTTGTAAATCAAGACCAAGTCAAGGGAGTTACTCTGGGTAAGTGCAAAAGAGAATCAGGCCTAAAATCCCCACAGATATTTTCAAATGTAAAGCCAAATATTTTGTGTTACTAAAGTGAAAAACTTCTAGCTTGAAGCAATGTGTTCTTCTTTCAAAACAGGTAAAACAAGAACAAGAGAGAAGTACCGAGTGGTTTACACAGATCATCAGAGATTAGAATTAGAGAAGGAATTTCATTACAACAGATACATTACAATCAGGAGGAAGTCTGAACTTGCTGCAAACCTAAGACTTTCCGAGAGACAGGTAGAGTATGGATCACTCATCCAGGCTTTCCTTTGAATTTATGATTGCTGATGAGGATTGCTTATGTGGTTAAGAACACAGAAATGTCAATGCCTCGAGTAACCAAACAGTGGACTGGGTTCCCTTTGCAATAAAACCCAAACTAGAGCTGTGCAATAACCCAGGAAATGCAAACACCAACTTTTTCCCATTCTGAGAAACACAACTTAAACAACATCAACAAAATCCTGCCCAGATTTCTCTCTGGGCAGTGGTAGCAGGGAGAAATGTTTGCTGACCTTTCCAAAGCAGAAGTCCTGGTTCTGCTGAAGTCAATGGGAATTCCATAACCAAATCCAACAAGGTCGGCCTTAGCAGAGAGGGAAGTGATGAGCTCAAGTATGTTCAGGACACTGAAGAGTTTTGTTTCCTTGGCTGCCTTGTACCTTTTGTTAAAGATTTCCTACATACGTGCTACTCCTTTCTCCTGCCCCATTTCCTCCCCTCCAAATTCCTCTTCTGTTCCCAGAAGATCAATCAAAACACAATCCATAATTAGGCCTGATTCACTATTGTTTTATGGGCTCTACTGAGCAGGAATAGTCTGAACCCCCCCAGCTGTAGCACTGTCCCTCCAACTTGAACCTGTCTCACACAGCACCCACTGAGCTTACAGAAATGGAGAAGCAAACTCCCATTTTACAAATATTTCTCAATCTGCTGCTGAACACCAGTATTTAATTATTGACAATTTAAATTATTTCAGCCAAGTATAAAAAATACACTATGTATCTTTTTGCTGACTGTTAAAATATTAAAAAATTAACTTAATTATGCTGAATTTAAAAAATATTACTCTGCTCCTGTAAATAACCAGCGATATTTACTTGAAACTTCCTAGTTCAGTGGTAATTCCTGATGAATATTTTTGTTTGTCTATTTGAAGAGGTGAAACAAAAATATGTGATCTATTTCTTTGTCATATATTGGGCAAACATGGCAACAGCTTTGGCAATATTTGTTTTTCTTCATCATCAATATATCAAGAACAAAATGAATTCCACTTCATACAACCTACAGCTCTGAAGTGCTTTTTAAAAATGTAAGATTAAGTAAAGAACACCTGAAAGACTCCTACCACCACCTTTTTGTACAAATTAAACAACTCCATCATATGAGCATGACTGAACACACACTCTCCTATCCCAAGTTCCTCTGCACTCCACCTAAAACCTGAAATAATTTTCTGGAAAAGCTTTTGTCCTGCCTCTGCCAAAATCCTAAATTCCCTGGAAGAAATATCTCAAAAGGACAAAGAACAATCATTTAAACAATGAAGCAAAGATGCAATATCTAATTAAGAAAAAAAAAAAAGGCAAAGTGAAGCATTGTTAACATAGGAAGGACACAGAAAAAAAAGAGATGACGAGGATGAGAAAGAAGAGAGAAAATCAGACTTCAGGGGAGGAGGTATTTCCATGGAAAAAAGAATTGAAAGGAGGAAGGGCAACAGGTTCAACTGTTAGCTTTTAGTGTGACATAATCAGATGTGTTCTGCTCTGAGTTGGACTTATTTGGTAATTGGCACACGACCCTGAAGTGCCTATGACTTTCTCTCTGGATCTCTGCTGCAGATTTGCTTCCCTAGTTTAACAACAAACCAGAACAAAAACCTCAATTCACAGGCAGGTAAGAACACCGAAGCCAGAGGGTAGCTCTGAAATGTTGGTTTAGTTTTCAGACTGTTTCATCTTTTCATACATTTTGGCAAATGTATGAGAGAAACTGGATTATGTCTGCATAATCAGAGTGCAAGAGATCTGAGAGGACTTGAGAATGGTTTAATGGAACATAATCTGGTACTGAAATTATATTCCAGAACTGAGGAACAAAAGGAACTGCCAAACATCTCAGATGGCAGCCTGGGCCTTAAGAGACGTGGCTCAAATTTACATAGGCTTTGCATGTATTTGAATCCTTCAGCTGTAAAATGGAATAATAATGCCTCAGGGAGAAGCACACCGAGACTGTCACAGTCCTTAAGATGCTTTGTTGGACTTCACCAGTAGTTTTCTTTTAAAACACAGCCTGGTAGCCTCAGGTGTTATCAGTTCTCACTGTTTTTACCTCCTTTCCAGTCATTATTCTCTTTCCCTTTCCAGTTTCTAGCAAAAAATAACTGAACAGACAAGTATTTCTCAGCAAAATATTGATTTTTTTTCCTTTGGGTTATAGAAAATGGTGACAGAAGTGTTTCCTTTGCTGTCTGAAGAAGAAAACACAACAAACCTGAATGAGCTAGCTTGACTTATTACACTGACTAGACATGATCCAGAGCCACTGCCAAGGATAAATAGCAGGAGTGCACAGCTTTAAACCCAACCCTGGGCATTGGTATCCAAAGCCAGTTCAGTTACCACAGAACGTCTCACACCTCAACAAATTCTGCTCTGTTTTCAACTGATCATTACTCACCTCCATCTACATCCTCACTTCCACCCCAATCAAGGCCCATCTTCAGTACATCCTTCATTCCTTCCCAAAGGTGCCTGTGACAGAGCAGGGCCACTGGTGGGAAGCAGTGCATTGTGTGGGGAGCAGCAGCAGATTCTGGTTCCATCTATGAATGCACTAAGAGGCATTCAGCTACTCAGGCACTGCTAAGGCAATATTTTGAATTAATGTAGTGTATCACTGCTGAAATTCTGCTCAGAAATGAATTTCCACTGGCTTCCACACTGGAGCTCATCAATTAATGTGCAGCATCCAATCAGGAAAGCTTTTGTGCCTCAGTGTATAGGCCAGTAGCAGATTTTGGCTTGCCCTGACTAGGGCATATAGTTTTCAATGGAACAATATTCTTGCATAATGTTGGCCATCATTATGACACACAACATTCTGTTCTGTTAGATTTTGTTTCACAAAATGACATAAATCAAAGCTCATTCCATAAAGAAAAAACACCGAAGAAATATAAAAAATCACTTTTTATCAAGCTATTAATAAATATTTTATTACCAGATAGGAAAGATTACATTTATGAAAATCAAGCGAACAGCTCTGTTGCCTCAGTTTGCCACTGCCTTTCTCAGTGGTCCTCATGCCACTGATTTTCCCTGGGATTGTGTGACTAAATACACAGAGCACTCTGTTAGCAACTGAAAACAATTTTCCTCTGCTCCTCTGCAGGTGAAAATCTGGTTCCAGAACCGCAGAGCCAAAGAAAGAAAATTAATGAAGAAGAAAATGACTCACTTTGATGGCAGCAATCTGGGCTCTCTGCAGAGTGACTCTGGCTCCGTGAGCCCCATGGCAGTTCCTGACCCACAGACTCATTCGGAAATGCCCAGTTCTCTATTCCCGGCGCCGCCTCCCCCCGCTGCTCTCCCCATGGGTGGATTGCAGCACAGCGGGACCCTGCAGCAGGTGGTGGCCTCGCAGTGAGGCTGCGGGGGAGCCGCGGTGGCACCGAGCCCACGGAGCGCCAGCACCGGAGCACTACAGGAGCCAGGGGGGGTCCCCAGCGTGCCACAGCCCGGGGCACAGCAGCTTCACGGACAGTGACCCGAGAGTCCCTTGCCAGGTGTGCAGCACAGCAGCTCCCAAGGGCGATGGAACTGCCAGGAGCCCCCGGGATGAGGATGCCTGTGCCACAGGGCAAGGAGCCCTCCGGCCTGGGAGCAGCTGGGGAGGCACTGGCAGGGAGAGCCCAGCAGCAGACACCACCACTTGTTCCAAAAAGCACCAAACTTGCCCCAGGCGATCAATCCCACACTGCTGAGGCAGCTGTACCCAAGTGTCTGTCCCTCGCCCCCAGGTAAAGAGAATATTCCTTCTCCTTTGATCTGCACACAGGTCCCATGTTCCGATCTCACTTGTGGATTGTACACACGCATCTTGATCAATGCAAACCTGGCCGATGTGTTTTGAGCCACTTGATGGAAAGCCTGGAGCCGGGTGGTGGCACTCACTACATGTTAAGGGCAAAGGTCAGGGATGAGCTTTTGGGAAGTTTTTTGGGTTTGACAGGTATGATTTCCAATGCTCCATAAACTGGTATAAACAGGCACTCTTCAATCTTACTGTAAATCTTTTGAAAGCATTCTGGAATTGTGAATCTTAGCCCAAGTTAATTTTTGGACAAAGAAAATTCATGTCGGATTCATTTTGGATCCTAAAAGAAAGTGCAGAGGGGGGCAGAAATCCTTCTTAAAGGCATACGTATTTCAAAAAGTGACTGCATTTCATGAGACAGGAGAGGCCATGGATAAAGATGCAATAGTTGCATTCAACCAATTTTAAATCTGGTCCAGTTTTATGCATTATTGTGACACTAATAAAATTTGAGAAGCCAAATTAATAGAAGACAAAGCAAACAAAATCCTTCACATAAAATTAAGCTCTCAGCATTTTTCATGTGGGTCTCAATTCTTGAAGTGCCTTCCATACTAAGCAAATCCGGTAGGTAATAAGTACTTAAGAATAATCTGGATACTTTTTTCCTAATATGACTCTAATATGTGCATAACTTTTGTCTGCAAAGGGAAAATTTTTAGAGCACATGAGTGAGTTGGGTATTTATACCCTCATTGTCCAAAGCAGTTTAGAAATTTAGGATGCCTATCCTCAGTAATTGCCATCAAGGTATCCCCTGAAATCTTTCTGTCACTGTTGCAAACAAGACTTAGGAGCATTAAGTCATTTAGGCACTACTTTCTTGGTTTTGTTCTTTAATTATAACAAATAGTACTATTAGAGTATCAAAATGTTGGTAATGTCAAATTACTTTGTATATAAAGAATTAAAATAAATGACTTTTTTCATAACCATTTTGCAATGTGGTATCAGCTACGGCAGCAAGTGAACTTGCAGATTTCATGATTAGTCTGTTCTTGAATTGCAATATCAAATTTAAAAGAAGGGTGGTGGTAAAAGAGCTTAGAGAAATTAGAGGAGCACGGGAAGACCAGGATGGTTCAGGGAGCTGGCAGCTTTCACTATTTCTTAATTTGATTTATCATTTCGTTTGCAAGAAGGACAGCGCTAAATAAAGGTAGAAATGTAGAAGGTGCATTGTAAAATTCCCACTAATTCCTGTGACAATGGTGCTCCATTTGCTGGCAGCAGCACAGGTAGCACAGGGCAGAGGAAGAAGCTGCAACTCAAAGTTCAGCAACAGAAAGTCTCCAACTGATTTCCACACGGTAGGAAAAGAGGAACATGACAAAGAGCACAGGGGAACAAAAGGGATTTACCATCGAGATCAATGAGCATTGCAAGCAGACCAAAACCAAACCCAAAAGAGAGAGCCATTGGATGTACCCAAAAGAGGAATCCACTGGAAATACACAGCACAGCCATTCTGCTGACAGAGGGAAATGCTAGGGGTTTCATTCACATATATACATATATTTAACTTAACAGACACTGGAAAAGCTTCAACGGGCAAAGCATCCTCCCACTGGCCTATTAAATGGAATTGTGCTTGCAGACTAGAGAAAAACCAATAAAAATTCTAGATTTAGACTTTCAAGAGGTAAGAATACAGAGGGAGACTTTGTCTTTTGTACTGATATAGAATAAATTAAGACCTAGTTCTAGCTAAATGATTAGAAGCCTGGCCCCAGGGTTCTGCAGAAGCAAGTGCACAGCTACCTATTTTAATCTCATTTTCATGACACAGCTTAATTTTGCATTAACATTTCTAAAAGGAAAAAAGTACTTCAAGGAAGAACTTTAAGAAATCTATCTGAACACAACTTCTTTCTCTTGAAAATCATTTAAACATCATTCAAAGAGAGTGGGATCTGGCAGAACGACCTGGTTTATCTTGTTTACATGTAGAAGAGTTATTGAGGAAGATAAGTGACCACTTTGAAGATCTGCCTCATTTCTGCTCCAGTTTGCTGAAAGCATGCTGGCTATAGGTTGCTATGTGTTTCCAATCAGAAGTTGTTAAGTACACAAAATAAGGCTGGATTTTATTTGCAGAAGCACATGTTCAAAGGTTAAAATTTATTGCTCCAAAAGCAGTATCTATAAACCAGGGCAGTACCTAAGAGATTATTAACCTTCTAGTTATGCCAGTGGCTGTTTTAAGTAGTTTGATTTTTTTTTTTTGTAAGAATTCCCAGCAATCTCTCCAGTTAAGTATTTTCAATGAGCTCTAATCCTTTAAACAGTTGCCCATCAAACCCCAAAGGAAGCGATTTTTCTCTAAGAAGCTTGTGCAGTGCTGTTAACTTGCTGTACTCTGTCCAAATAAAAATAAGACAGACAGAAAATTGCAGACAAATCAACTGAAATTATTTGGGTCCAGCACTGTGCTTATGAAATACTGGTGCCGTCCTCAGGATAAAACTTTCTTCTTGACTTTGGGTATATCAAATAACTCATCACTTTTATCACATCTGAAAACTCAGGCCACTAAAGCAGAGTACTGTGAAGATTGATTGGTTGTTAGGGAAGTGCCTTGAAGAAGAAAAGCATACCTTAGGCTACATCACAGGAATATCTAAGCCCTTAATCCTAATTGTGATTAAAAGAACTATCAAGGAATATCCAATTTTCAGAGGAATTCACTAACCTTTAAACCCCATTTTCCAGCAAGAATTGTGATCTAGATGGAACAAAAAAAATCAAGCAGTAGAGCAAAGAGCACCTTCTACAAAACCTTCATGCAATTCAGCAAAACAGACAATTCAGAACGACATTTCTAAAACAAAATCTTCAATTATGTCTTAGGTGTTATGCTATCATTAAGGTACATAGGAGAGAGCATCAAGTATGTGCCACCCTCTACCCAAGGAGCAGATTCAGAAATATATTAACTGTGGATGTTACCATAAAAATGAAAGAACAGACTCCTGCTTTAGCTCCCTTACGGTGTTTGCTGGGGCAGTCCAGGGGCACTGAAATGACACATCCCTGCACATGACTCACACAGTCACATTTCAGATGGCACTGGTTGGCACTGGTTGGACACAATACTGTGCAAAACCCACTAGGTGAAGAAATAGGCGCAGATTTTATGGTGAAGATGTTTGCCAGCTGTTTTCATACCCAAAGAGGACAAATTCTTTCAGCTCTGTAGAAAAATCTGTTCTTAGATGTGTCACAATACATGGAGAGGATTAATTAAGGACCTGGATGCTGTTGGTCACCTAAGGCACAAGAAGCACAGTCCCTCTAAGGCAGGAGAGACTTGACAGGGACAATAAGGGCAGAGTTAGATGTGAGGGACAGCAGTGCCAGGCTGCCAGCACCATAAAGCTGCGGGTGGCAGGCACACAGGGAAGGCAATCGATGCCTTTGTTAGCTCCTGTAAGAACCTCCGCAGCCGATAAGGCCTGGAGGATTCACGGGAGCACCCAGCAGTGCCCCCGGCTGCACCTGGGCAGGATGGATTAGCTCACGACCAGGAGCCCTGCAATGCTCAGGAAGGAGCCAAATCAATGGCAGTAGAGGATCTGCTGTTCATTTTTGTGGTTCTGCTAAAGAATTGATTTACCCTCGGGTTCAAACACAGGCTCTGTAACTCCTGCTGAATTCAAGCTGCTTGTGGAGCAGTAAGAAATGTTCTTATTTCTGTTAGTATTGATTTTGAGGCAGAATTTAAACTCTTTCGATTTCAGAATAGTAAGACCCTCCTTTAGCTTCAGACCATTCCTTCCTGGCAAAACTGATGCAGTTTATCCATTAAATGTATTAATAAAACACATTTTAACATTTAGAAATTAAAGGCAAGCCACTGTTAGCAGCAGTTAGAAAAACAGAAGTGGGGTAGATAGAAGGGTAAATACAATCAGCTCTCTACCAGCCACTTTTCATCATTTTTCAAAAGGATTTGTTAACAACCAAAACTTCAGAGCATGAAATTAAACCCAAAACCACTGAGGAAGGCTTCACAGACAGCTGGCATCTTTATTTCTTCTGTTGCTCTCTTATGAAAAACAAATCCCCAGTAGGGATCAGAGACACAGGGCAGAACTGAAATTTGTGCTGTATCCCTTCTCCCTTTTCCCCAGAAGATTCAGTTCAGCAAGTGAGAACAGCTTGGTCAGCATTACCATTCAGCTCTCTGGGCTGTGCCACATCTGCCACGTGCAACTTAGCACATGCTTGCATTTCAAGCCCTGAAAATGAGACCTAAGTAGGGTTCTGTATATTAAAACGCCCAATTAAAAAGGGCAAATAAAATTTTCAGGAGCTTTGTGTTTGTAGAAGCGTCAGTAAAAGCAAAAGCCACCTCTTTAGCTGTGTTTTAAAATTTTAAAGCCATCTGCCTTCCTTCATTTCTAGTTGGATTTTTTCCCAATAGAACTGCCCTCAGTTGACAGCAAACCATGTCCTGACTGACCTTTCCTCAAGATTCATACAGCTGACCAAGAATTTTAGGAAAATGAATGTGCACGCAAAGCCCAGCTTGAATATAGGGTCAGTAACACCTGCAAAACACTGCATTAGAACTGCCAGCAATACATAATTCTCTAACAAAGTCCTTAGGCAGCCATTCCTGTGAAATTCCAAGCATGCAGCTGTAAAGGTATGGGCAAGAAGCATTCCTAAGCCTGCAGTGTTATTAGAGTGGTCATCTGGAGGCAAGAAAACAAACATGTATTCCTATCACCTGAGCCACAAAGGGGCACATTCAGCTCACCTGCTTTTTCATTCTCCAAAACAAGAGAGATTTCACATCATTTTTATGCTTCAAAGACAGACAGATTATTGTCTTCTTATCTCCATATAAAAGGAAGAGTAATTTTATGAGTAAGGGTTCCTAATAAAAACTATCAGAGTTGTAAACACCTTTAATGTAAGTTATCGTTGCATAGGCAAGTTTGAAACTACCAGTAGCCCTGAAATTGCAGTTTTAATAGCTGTCATTAAAACACTTAATTGCACGTTTGTGATTATGTTATTATTACTGTGTTGGAACTGCTCTCTAGAACAGCTCATATACCATAGTGCACCATCTCCACTGCCTGTAAAAACAAAACCTTTCGAGTTCCAGTGGTGAGCACCACACTTGGTATTATTGATAGGTTTTCATTAACCACTTTCTAGAAAACAAGAAAACTTTCTTCCCCAAAAGATCGCAAAGTATATTTCATTTAAGACATATAAAACTTCACTTTAACAACCACTGAGACAACTCCCATGGACACTGGCTTAGCAGATAAATTACACCTGGCATTTGAACAGGTGGAGAAAAAAACAGCCTTGGAGTTCAGTTTTCCTGGCAATCCATCTCTCTGAAGTCTGCCAAGAGCACAGCACTCCTGCTGCTGGTGCCACACAGATCTGTCCTGTTCTGCCTTTATCATGCCCCGCAGGAAGTGGGACCAATACAAGACTCCACATGGCTGAGATTTCCGGGTGTGCAGCCCACTGCCTCAGAATGGCTTTTGCTTCCCCAGCACCCCAGAAAGTCCAGAGAGGGCCCATGTTCCACCAGCACTTTACACAGGCAGCACACTAAGCCCTCACTGTACTCACTGCCATCCCCACGCAGCCCAAGGCAATGGCAGCTCACTTTTTTCCCTTCTGTTTTGTATTCCCTGAAAGCCATGCCCACCAGAAACGTCCATGGAACTGCAGCCTAAGTTACTGCACTGACGGTGCAGTGCTTCTGTGGCCCTGAAGCTGCTGAGGTGCTGGGCCTGAGCAGGAAGGAGCTGTGCATGGCCAAGAAATGATCCTTGGGAAGGCAGACTCAGATTAACAGGCAATTACCTCTCAAAAAACAACAACCCCAAAATTTTGGTTGCCTCAAACTACAAGACAACATGCAATTGTACTGCTCCTTTTTAATATCTCCACCTTGTTCTGTTACACAAAATAGGAGACATGAGTCAGGGTGCAGAAGATCATTTGGACATTGCCATTTTAGTTATCTTATTCTCACTTTGGTGTTAAAAATCTGCAGTCCTCCCCAGCAATCTTATCCTGCTATGTAAATCTTTTTAAACAAAATGCCTTATTCAAAGCTTACTATTGTTAGCTGATATCAAATCAGTGTAGCAAATTGCCATCAGAGTATCTTGATCTAATTATGTTCTGGAAAGAATCGAAATAGATCTGAAGAAAATTCAGATAATGGAACAGGCAAAACAAGAAAGGGAAAGGAGGAGCATAAACAAAAGATAAAAGAAGAACAGAGAATAAAGGATAAAGCTCTAAGATACAAAAAATAGGATTAAGCGATACTGGAATTGTGCGGGGCTATGTGCGGAGACATCCCATAAAGCAAGAGGAACCCCAAGGGGTTAAAAATGTTACCGTCATCTACTGCAGAACAAGAAATTACATCATTCACAGGGATGTGAAAACGGTGTGTTTGGGGCAAGTCAGACAATGGGTCTGAGCTGAAATCTCTGAGCAGCCAATGCTCATGGATACCCTGTCAGTGGATTGCAGGGGATGAAGACAATGGAGTCAATGGAGACAAAACGTCCTCTCCTATGGATGTGCCTATGACTGACAGCTCTGCACAACACTCAGCCATACACGGGAATGTAACTGGGAGGATAATGCTCACAAACAGCCTGGAGATTCCATGGATCTAGGAAACACATAGCCTTTAATTTGGATAACAAGCAGTACTGAAAAGTCTGTGGGCTCTCAAAGATTGTGTTACAATTCTTTGTCTTTCCATTTATTTTTAATGTCTATTTTCATAAGGGTACATCAATTTCCAAAGGTCTTATTTTTTTCCATGTGCTATCCCATGATGCAACTTGCCTCAACATTCTGAGGACCCCAATGATTAATGCAGAATTCTCTAAATATAGCAAAATCAATTACAAAGATTTTGCTACACTTCTCAGTAAAAATCCTTTCTCCAAAAAGCCCAGTCCCGAAGAGAAGACGAATATCTTTCCTGTCTGTAAGTACACAGTTAGAATCCTTTAGTGCTGGAATTAGAAGGGATGTGTGAATACGAGTAGTGTCAAAATACAAAGGATTCTGAATGAAAACCCACACCTTTGTAAAGGGAAACAACTCATTGCAATTTGCACCTCTTTTGCAAGCATAGCCCTTACAAATAGCTCATTGCAAAGAAACCCATCCAAAATAAAAATACAGCGAATTCACTCCACAAATTGCAGCTACACAGCCGAGAGAGGAGGCAATTCTAAAGTCCTAGGGTGTGGTTTAGTTCTCCGTGTTAATAACAAGCTCTTAGTAACAGGATATAAAGGCACTTTCAGAATCATTTTTCACAGAGGGACACGAACATTGACCCAGGGAACACCCGTGTGTCACAGAGCAGCATCAGGGCACTTCTGATCCACAAACTTAACAACCCAGATGTCTCTCCCTGCTGATTTCCCCGGCCCAAGCTGCCACCACGGAAAGCAGACTATAGACAGCAGCCTCAGAGGAAGGAACCAGCCTCCTTTCAGGCAGATAAAGCTTGTCTTGAAACAGAAGCCAACAATATTCCTGGGCCTAATCAAAGACTTTTTTCTCTACTTTTTACAGTCATTTTCTTTGTACTTCTGGCACCGTCTTTGTTAGGAAGATTTATTGTCTGCTTTTTAAAATTTATCAGTTTGCAATGGCCACCAGATGAAGGGATCTCTTAAATCACTCTGTAATAGTGAGAGTGTGAACATGTGTCTTACTGAGAGCTTTAAACTCTTCCATTCTGGAAAACCACTTACAAACATCAATGACAGGAACATTTTTGAACAGTTATATTCAAGATATGCTGTTTACAAGGTGCTCTGTATTTTGAAGTTATTGTCTTACAATTATTCAAATTGACTGTGTCCCTTATAGACTAAAAAGGAGATTGTGTTTTTAGTATATGAGAAATTAAGAGAGTAACAGATTTACTTGTTGATTGATAATACCTGACAAAATACAGGTTTCAGACAAGAATCCTTTGAATGTTAAACATTACTATTATAGTTACCACTGCAATTTCTTTTAAAAAGGTCTATTTACTTAACTATTTAAGTTACAAATCCAAGCAACTGTTGCATCATCTTACAGGACTGGGATCGCTGTTGACTATCAGGGCAGGATAATAGGATAGATAAAAGTTCTCTAAAAGAGAAAGCACAAGAAGCAGCAGCAAGGTGGGGTTGGTCAGCCCTTCATTTGAATGTAAATGTAATTATGAGGCAGGCAGTTGGGCTGACGTCAGACAAGATCTTGGTAAACCATTACCACCAGCACCTGGTAACACAGTTGATAATAAAAGAGGATGAAGTAGAAGATTCCAAGCAGAGTGGCATTATTAGAGAAAACCAAACCCAAATATTTTTGAGCAGTAAAAGAAGGCATTGAGGAACAAGATGTTGTGACGACACGTTTACAGTCTGGGACAGCCATGTACGTGAGCTCGCTCTTGGATAAGGAGCCCAGCATGTACCCAGGATCTGCCAGGGCCACCAGCAACAACCTGCCCGTGCAAAACTTCGTGTCTGCTCCAGCCTACTCCGACTACATGGGATACCACCCCGTGCCAGCCCTGGACAGCCACGGGCAGCCGGCGCCAGCCTGGGGCTCCCACTACGGCCCCCAGCAGGAGGAGTGGAGCGCCTACGGCCCAGGCCCGTCCAGCGCCGCCGCTGCTGCCCACATCAATGGCTCGTCCCCTGGCCAGGGCTCCTACAGCTCTGCTGATTACAGCTCCCTGCACCCTGCCACCGCTGCGGGGTTACCTCCTGTAGATACCATCAATGCCCAGCAAATCTCTCCCAACAGCCAAAGGCACAGCTCTTATGAGTGGATGAGGAAAACGGTGCAAACCAACAGTGCTGGTGAGTGTATTCAACTTCCAACCTCAGAAAGCATCTCCTGCTATCACTGAGCTTAGAAATAATTAACTTTACTTGAAGCACATAGGTTGGTGGGTCATTTATGACATTTATTTAACCTACTGCTGTTTAATGCAGTTTTAACTAAATTTGTGCTAGTTTCACTTTCTCCCATAAAGGCTTTATGTGGCTGCTGTAGTGGAATGGCTGATGTGGTTAGACATGGCTGGAGCTCAAACAGCAGGAATCCCCATTGGAACATTCTGTAAAGCATTCTGCGCGAAAAACATGACAATCTTGAAAGTGCTACAGAGCAATGAATGCAGCAACATTCAACAGTTACAGGCAGAAAACTACATATTTATTTTTGTGCTGCAGGGGAGCTATCAATATATAATCAGGTTGATCTTTTTAAACCTTACAGACTTCTCAATAATTATAAACAAAACTATGTTCTCTCATCTAACTGCAGTGATTATGCAATTTTCTGCAATTTTCTTGTGTTTCATATTTTTCTACCCAGATTTATTAGGGGAGGAGAAATATTCCTAGACAATCAATCTTAGTCAAACGATCAGCATAGAATATTTTGTTTGCAGATCACATAACTCCTCAGTTAAGCTTCCTTTTCATTTAGTTTCACATCAGTTTTACATATTTTCCTTACATACCTGAATTTTTCCACTTCCACAGTTACACCATTAAAAATCACTTTCCTCTAAGTGCCACTCACTGATGAGTCTGCTCTTGCCACAAGCTGCCTGCCAGAGGAACCTTTCCATGGATATTCCCAAGATGCAGACTGCGTGTAGCAAGGTTTGCTAAATCTGTTGTTAAGGTTAAAAGTAGTAAGTGTGTGTTAGGGAGCATCAAAGAAAATGCTCTCAAGAAAGCAGAGCAATTACAATTGGAGCAATCTTAGAAGACACGAAAACCAGTGAAAACCAGCGCTGCTGCTTCAGACAGAATCCTCCTTGAAATGGTTATTACTCAGAAGCAAAATTAGCCTGGTAATTGTTTCTTAATTATAAAGCAGACACACACTGTTTTGCTGCTGTTACTAAATATAAAATGCCTGGTGAACATTAGGATATCACAATGCTGTCCTTCCACTTGGAGCCTCTGCAAAGGCCTTCAAAGCCAGGCAGATTCAGTCTGCTTTCCCCCCTTGTGTATACTCATGTAAATCCCAGTAACTTCATTAACATCATTGGAGACTGCCAGGTGTAGAAGTGATGCAAGACTTGAGTGTAGATCAAATTCAGCTGAGACTACTGAATGTCAATGAGGTGACCCTGTCTGTGTCATGTTGGCACTGAATTTTCAATGTGTGGCACTCTTAAAGGATAACATTCTTAAAGAATAATGTAGACTTAAAAATCTAAATCCTTGTTTTACACTTATTGAACAGTCCTGGAAGATCCTGAAAGGTTTCTCAGATGCTTGTTCAAATTTATAAAATATGTTTGCAACTCAGAGACACTGTTTTGGGCCTAAATTCATCTGTAGTCTGCAAAGTGCTTACGCAGAATTTACACATAAGGCAAAATACTTTATGAACCATTCGGGACAGGTGGAACAGGGCCCATCAATAGCTGCATGTCCTGAGGCTGTGCATTCCTAGAACCCAATCCTTTGAAGTGTTAAAAACAGCTCAGGACTTCACAGAGGTGAGCTCAAGGCACCCATTCAGCTTAAAAAAAAGACATTGTGAGAGTAAATCACAAATGTGGTAACTGTGCAAAGCAACAAAAGTACCAAAGAGACTTGGCTTTTCATTGGTGTCTTTAAAATAACGGAAAATTTTAATCCTGACACAGAAAAAATTGTGATAAATGGAAGGGAATGCAAATAAATGACAAGGCTAAAATTATGCATGTAACTCCTCTGTATTGCTTTATCAGTGTTTTCTCTAGAAGAAAACTGACTTGATGCCATTACAACCCCTCTGTGAAACACGTTGTTTTTCCTTATTGCCATAATATTATTCATGTTATCAAGGTAGCTACTGGCTCCTCTCCTTCCATGTTATCACTGCTTAATAAAGTTCATTGCCTTAAAATCCCAGAATTACAGCCCTAAACTCTACAAATACATCTATATACATAAACACATGTACTCACATGGATGGATGTGAGCAGAATGGAATAACAGAAATCAAAACACACTGAAGTAGATGAGGGAGCCTCTAAAATACTGTCCTAAAGATAGTGGGAATTATTTTGGGTGAGGGGTTGTCAGTGGGAATTGCTTCCTTTTTTTTTAGACTATTAAATACACTACATTCTGATTCAATATTCTAATTTAGCATTTTATATACAAAAAATTTAACTGCAGCTAAAGTGAAATGAAAATTTACCTGATCAAGTAAATCTTCAGGATGAAACAACGTCACAAAGACAGAAGTACTCTGTCCTTTCAACAGATAAAATGTGATTTGAAATGATACCTCCTCTGACTAAAAGACCGTAACTGAATATTCAGAACGAAACCTTTTTTTACTTCAAACACATAGACATTGCAAATATATAAGGCAAAAGAAATTTTTAAAAAAACATAGAAGGTGGGCTTGGTAAAGAGACCTTCCCAATCATGCAATCCAAATGAGAAAAACAACATATAAAGAATTCCTGACAGTCTGATCCTGGTTCTACTGAAAATGTATGATAAAATCCACCATCAACTTCAGTTATGCTGAAGCAGAACTTCAAATTTATTTTGAAACCCTGTGTAATCAACAAGGTAAGATGTGTATCTTCTGAGAGCAAGAGAGCCCTCAAAGGGTAAAACTTTGCTATCTAAAGGACCTAGAAAAAGGTTTCAAAACTTCAGATGAAACTTCATCTGGGAGTGACTCTTCTCAGAAAGAGAAGGGAATTTAACTGGACTAAACAAAAGGACAACATGATTCTCATATGTCACAAGCTCAGCCTCAGGATTTTTAACTATAGCCAACACTTTTTATGTCTTTGTTTAAACAAGCAGCGATGTACAAGTAATTCAGATTACAGCACAGCAGAAACACAGCCAGAAAGCAAAACAGAAAAGCAGGAAAAAAGGCCAGGCCCCTGCTCTAATGCTAATTTATTTTTCTTTGTAAATTAGTTGTGACATCTATTTTCCACTGGCCTACATTGTCTGAGGTTTTGAGGCCTATCTGTCATATTGAGGCAACAGACCCTTTTAACACTTCACTTTGCTTTGATATGCAGTCTTGTCTCTTCCTTCTCCCTCTTTTCTTCAGGAGTTATATTGCCGGAAAGGGTGATGATTTTCACAGCAAATAAAGAGGCCTTCTCCCAGCTTTATTGTCTTCAGAAGAAATGCTCTGTGAATTTTATGACCAAGGGGAATGGGGAAAACTACTCCTTTTCTCCACCCCCTCAAATCATGGTTATATTTGCTGATTATAGTGAGGCCGGAATAACCTTGTTGAATTTTAACTTGTTTTCAAAGATTCCCTCTATGCCCTCAGTTTACAAGGAACCTGAATATCTATACTATTGTTAGCATTAGAACTATAACTGAGGGCAAATATTTCAAAGCAAACAATTTGTACCATGAAAAAAGTAAACTTAATTTGATTATTTAGTACTGCAAATTTAGGCAGGAAAATCTTCTATGCTGGTAGTTGAAGTGGCATAGGATTTGGGAAATATCTCTAATTATGCGTATTTCAGCTATGTCTACCTGCAGATAAAAATATCCCAGTCTGTCCTCAAGTGTTGGTCCAAAATTAAAGAGAACTGAGGAAAAAATATTCCTTCATCTATTTCTGTCCCTTTTTCCTCTGCTAAGATGAAAGCGTCTGACATTTGTTTAGGGCTTGTAAATTCCAAACCAATTGGCTTGTGTTTCTGAATGTGAAAGGGGTTCTTGATAAGATCTCCTTGTCGCTCCTTTGTGTGGCGTGTGCTTCATCTTAACACCTCAATGGATTTTAGGGAACCACTTTAAAGGAGTCTTTGTCCTACAGTTTGTCCCAGAAAACTCACATCAAAAAAAACTGGGAAGATCAGAAGAAAAAAAGAAAACTATCTAGTTGGCTGTTGAAAGTGCAAAGGAGAACAAATAAGTTGAAAACTGATCTCTCTGGATTATTATTACATGAAGAATTGTTTAAAAATTATATGAAATGGGAGACATATTCTAATCATTTAGTAATGCTTCTCTTACCAATATTATCCAATATATTTAAGAATATTTCTTTCATACATTAGAGAGAGGATGATCCTGAAATACTTTTACAAGTATTTTATTGCCTCATCTTACAAATTGCCAAGTGCCTACAACTCCAAAGGGAGCAACTCCAAAGTACACCCAAGAATATCCTACAAGCACTCAGCACCTTGCAAGATGGACCTTTTAGAAAATGTGTATCAAATTATTGAATTTATAATTCGTCCTATGGTCACCCAAGGAAGGAAAAGCATTCCTGGTAGGACATTTCTTTGTTCTAGAGAAATAATTTTTAAAAACTCAGAAAAAGAATTAGGCCATGGTACAACTGAACAAATTGTGACTGACGCTCAGTCTTGAAATCCTGGGTATTTATGCTCTCATAGACACAGAAGTCACTTCAATGAGCACTGAAATGAAACCCCTTTGAGATTAATATAACCAGCACCAATGATGTACTGCTATGAATTATTTAAGATGTTTCAGGGTGTTCATCACTTAAGAGCTTCACATTTAAACGTATGTTTACAGAGAGAGGGAAATAAAGAGGGAAAGATAGTAATGGTAACCAATACTCTCTTACTTCACCCTGCACCTCATATTCCTCCTCTGTACCACAGCAAACAGTCCCATTCAAGCACTCTGTAGTTTAAATGATGTCTGTGAAATGCCTGAGATGTGTGAAAGCTACTATGGAAAATCCAACTCATCACATTAATAATATTTCTTTCCTAACCAGGTAAAACAAGAACAAAAGAAAAATACCGAGTTGTTTACACAGATCACCAGAGACTGGAATTAGAGAAGGAATTTCACTGCAACAGATACATTACAATCAGGAGGAAGTCAGAACTGGCAGCAAACCTGGGACTCTCCGAAAGACAGGTACAGAGAGCACCCCTCAGGTGTACCCCCAGTGCCCTGCCAGTGGCACTGCCAGGGGACACAGCAGCAGCCACCTCCTGCACCTCTGCCTTTGACACTACACAAACACACAGTTATTAATAGGCTCCTTTGACAGAACCCTCCAGTTATAGGTAGCTCAACATTAGGAATTCATTTATGCTTTAAAAAGTATTTATTCTTACATTCTAGCTTGCTGGACAGCTGGAATTTAAACAGTTCAGCTTAACAGGATCTTAACTATGTTGCCAATATGTGACATTCACAATTTTCTTTCTTCTTGAAATCACGCAAAATAATGGCCAGCAAAAAATCCAAAGCATTCTATATATTTCAGCTGGAAGCCAGGAAAATTAAAACTCAACATTCAAAGTCAAATGAGGTATCTGTGGGAGTTTTGTTACAAATGTATTGCCAGTTGCCACAGGCCACGTTCTTCCTCAGTCAGATGGTAATATATTCAAGAGGGATTTGCAGCCTTGGATTTTCCAGTCAGGATCTCTTTTTGCTACAGATATCTGTAGCCCAGACTATCCATTCAGGGAATGTTCAAGTGCATACTTGGATCCACTGCTTCCCTGGAAAGCAGCTCTGCATTCATTCATAGCTGGTACATATTTAATCTGTGTCCTGGATAAAGCTGGTCTCCTGAGCAGGGCACAGCTACGTTAGCTGTGTTCATAGGCAGACTAGAGGAATTCAGGATGAGAATTCCCGAAAATCCCTGAGTTGGAGAGCACCTTCACCAGCACAGCTCTGCAGTCTGTGGATACAGGAGCTGTTGGATCCAAGCCTCCAGAATTGCAATGGTTCTGCTACAGCTGGAGGATAAGGGCAGTGTTGCTGATACTGAATTAGTCATCTCATTTAAAAACCAGATTATTGCCCCCAGGTACATTTAAACTAGAGTTCTTTCTTTTTAGAATTTTCCAAGCTTTTGTTCTTTCTAAATATACACATTCAGTTCTCTTAAAACTTTCCTCTTTCAGTAGCCTCCTCTGCTTCTGCACTCAGTCTGTGGAAGAACTTGGCATAGAGAGGAACCAATGGAGGCTGCAAGTGTAGGAATGCAGAGACAATGGTATTTTAGGATCAAGCACTGGAGTTTTATAAACATGTTTGAGTGTAGTGAGGTTCAATTCCAGACCCAAATAGTACAGAGAGTGCACTGCACAGACTGTGAGTGGTCCCAGGCAGAAACAACGAAAACCAAGTTTATCATGGATGGACTGAAGTTTGTCACACAGTAAGATAGAGCTGCACTGGAAAATTTTCAGAGAACTGCAATTATGAAAGATTTGAAACCTCCACCTTAATGTTATGCAAGCTGGCTGATTTAGAACACAGACATGCCTGGAGTCACCAGAGATCCTGCATAAGATCAGCAGTTTCCTTTTACAGAGCTGCTGCTGCTCCTAATGCCACCCCATTTCTAACTGGTAAAGTTCCTCTAAATACAATGTACACAAAATACATAATTTATCTGCATTTCCACAGGACAGACAAAGCTAAATGCTTCTTCATGCCAGTACCAGTAAGGTAATAAAAAATAAATATAAAACATTGAGATTTTTAATACAAAGCAAGGGTACAACTTTCTATATTGTATTCAACACACCTGAAAGGCTGTAAGAAATACAATTTTTTTTTTTTTTTTGTAATTACCAATAAGGAAAACACAAACAGAAGTTTCTACTCATTCACACTTCCACATAAGAAAAGAAAATATAGGCGCTTAAATAGATTTTAAGCAGATAGGAGTCTTTCACCTGCACAATGAGCCTGGAAAATTGACTGTCATTAAGTAAAGCCGATATATCTATTTATATACATAACAGTACATATGTATCTGTCGAATACAGGTATAAATATATGTTCCAGTAATAAAAGCAATCAAAACTTTTAAAATACATAAACATACGTGCACACACAAAAATCACTCACAACATAAATTAAGAAAAAGAACCCTCATTACTTGGCTTTGAATTAATCTGTAATATAGATAATAGAGAAATCTTCAAAATTAATCCATAATTGCATCTTCCTAAACTATGACACACCACTGGCAAAGCTGAGATGATGAACTGTGTGGCCTCTGAGGCTCAATGAGTTCATTGATTTCTGTGTTCCTACATATAACACAGCATGTTTACTTTACAGCAGGCCCAAGAAAAAAAGAAACCAAGAAAGAAAGAATCGATTTTCCATTGATTATTACACAGAAAATTAATACAGAATAATGCAAAAACTTTTCACTGCACAAATTCAGTATTTTTGGTTTTGACGTTGTTTTAGCTTTGGGGCTTTTTTTCCCCAGATTTTTTGTTTGTTTGCTTTGGGTTTTAGGTTTAATATTGTTTTTGAATTTACCTACATTTTCATTGCTATAATTACTGTAAAAAGTTGACCAGAACTTTGAATTAATCAGGTCTTATTTATAACGCCCAGGTGAAAATCTGGTTCCAGAACCGCCGAGCGAAAGAAAGAAAAATGATCAAGAAGAAAATATCACAGTTTGATGGCAGTGGGGGCTCAGCTCAGAGTGACTCTGGTTCACTCAGTCCAAATGAACTGTCAAATTCTCTGTTCCCACCACCACATGGAATAAATGGATTACAGCCTAATGACATTCATCAAGTCATAGTTTCAGAATGAACAGAGGGGAAAAAAGCAAAACAGGAAAAAAGAAAAAGCAAGAATGGATTTCTCCACCACTGCCACCCCCCGCCTTGGAAACTCAACTTTGCAAGGGACCATTTTCATTCAACTGCCTTCAGAGCGCTGATTTCTAAGTAGGAAATCTGGGCCTATTACCAAAATATTTTAATTGTTGCAAAAATCTCAGGGACCTTGTGCTGCTAAGATTCATCTCTCGATATCTTTGCTAGCAGGTAATTTGCTTCAGACACTGATACAAAGAATGATACAGCTGAAGATTCGGTACATGTAGTTCTAGTCTGATCACACATATACACAGAAAACAAAGAGAACTGATTATAAAATAGACTCCTATTGCAGAAAATATAAGAAGCTGGGTGTGTTTGGTTTGTTCCATTTATATAATTAGACTAAACCGTAGATGTTAATAAATATTTACACTTAAATGGACTGAGAAGAATGCTACTTTTTGAAAATGGCAAAAGAATTTAAAACCATTTTAAATGCTCAAGAAACATAATAATGTTGCTATACCAACATATTGCATTTAATTAAATAACACAAATCATCTCTGCCCTATGGAATTGTATTCAAGCAATAGCTACAGATATAAAATATATCAAACCTGCCAAGATTTGTTACACTGTAGGAAATGCCAAACAATTTGGAAGATAAGTATTACCTCAGTCTTCTATGACTGCACATATTATTGCTCAGAAATACAAGCACAAATGGAGTGGAAACAGAACTGTTACTACAAGCAAACCACCAAAAAGCAAATAAAGAATTTGCTTAATGTCTCTAAACATTTGAAATGAAACAGGAGCAGTCTCGGGCCACTGACTTTATCCCTGACACTTATTTTGGGCTGAAGGGAACAACTATCCAAAGTAGCTGAGGGGGTATTTTGAAGCTGTTAGGTGCAGCTGAGCAGCCCCAAAGTGCAGTCACAAAAGGAATGTTCAGTTCATGGGCACTCCTGAAAGAGCACAAATTAAGGACATGATCACAGTGTGCTTTGCTTTAATTACTGATCCATGTTGGCAGGTGACAAGGTAGCAATGGTATCTGAAAGACAAGTGATGAGTCTGGAAAAAGTAGAAAGAAAACCCAAAGCACTAAAAAAATCCCCAAATCCTTCAGTAGTACTATTCCTTGGAACTTCTTAATATGAGCTTTTTAATAGCATATAAGGTAACAGCTCTATTGAGAAAATCTAATATTCCTGCAAATGTCAAGTGGAGCAAAGGTAATAAAAAGGGGAAAAAGCAGAAAACAAACAGAAAACAGCATTATGAAAATCATGCATCACTTCTTTCAGCAACATCAAACTCTTACTCTCAGAAACAGAATAAATTCTGCTTTTCCTCGTGTCAATGAGCATTGATAATGCACTGAACAATACAGACAGAACTTGTAAAAGCTCTCATCATCTGGATTCGAAACACGAGATAACGAATTTGAAGATATGCCTCACTATTCCCCATTTATTTTTTGAAAACTCTGTTAGAGTGACTCCATGAAAGCAATTTTATTAGGAGTCACAAGAATAACACTCTTCCAAACTAAATGTTTGTAGACATAAATGTCTCAAACTAAACTACGAAGACATCCTGTAACACAGCTTAAGAATTTACTCACTGTAAATATTTTGTGGGTGGTTCCCCAATATATTTTCTAGTCATGTCCTGTCATATGGTTCAAAGAAATGGCATATTCTAATGCAAACAAACAGAATGTAAACAGAAAATCTTGTGTGTATAAATAGTTACAAAACTCAGCCCAATGAGAAATTGAGACTACATCTGCATGGCTTTAACTGAGGATCTCCTAAATCCGCTCCCTGATGTTCCAGTGGGATCACAGGGACATTTTAGGAGACAGAGCATGTTGTGGGACATGCACACACAGACATGGTTCTGTTCAGATTCACACAAGTACATATGACACACACATGCTGAGCTGATCTGCTCTGCTTTTTAGTCAAATCCTGATTTTTTCCTTTCCTTGGGAGAGGAAATTTCCCCAGTTCCACCAGCCCCTCTACCTGAGTTGCCCTTCTGTATATGAAGGCTGTAGAAGCTAAAATAACCTCTCAGGAAAATGATACTTTAGATATACAAGAAGAAAAGGAAGAGAACCTTTACCTCAAATCAGCAGAAGGGCCATTTCTATGGAAACCAGATGAGGGCTTTTGTGAGGCTTAGCAGTGGCACAGAAATGGAGAGAGAGAAAACTTTTTCTAGTTTTCAGAATTTTTTTTCTGTGATCAGTTTTCATATCAACAAGGAAGAATGGCAAGTACAGCTATAACATACAACACATCATTCATTATATTTGTGTATTAGAAATGCATTACTTCAGATTTCTCTTCCCTTCTCACTTATGACAAAATTGAAATGAAACACAGTTATTTACCAGGTATATAATAATCATATATATATATATATACACATATATATAAAATATATAATATATGTATGTAATATTCAACACATTCAAAATCATCATCTTGCGGATTCTAACCAAGCTCCAGGCAGTCAGGAAACACCAGCCTGCTCTGACAAATTGGGCACAGGAGACACTGAAGTCACTGCCTGCACTCAGAACAACCACAGTTAATAATGGAATCATTCTAAATGAGCACATTTTAGATGTTTTTAGAGTTGGAATGGGACACAAAGCACCTCCAATGGTATGTTTAATATCAGTCTTGTCAATAAAAATTGTTTTCCTTTTTCATGATCTTTATCCCAAATTTTATCCATCAGATGTATTTTAAATGTATCCAAAGCATATGTTAATAAATATTTAGGAGAGAGTCTCGTTCATCCACTAAATAATGACCTCTAAGCCTACAAAGTGTATCAGATTATCTTCCCTGACTACATTTAAGTCAAATAAGAAGTTATTCCCCTTATCTTTTGCTGCGCATATCTACCCCCCATATGGATCATAACATCCCTTTCAATCTAAGGGCAGTGGCACAGCTGTTTCTCAAACTAATCTAAGGAAAAAAAAATTAGTAGACTCTTTTAGACTAATCAGGATAATTTTTAGTAAACTTGATCAGAGGGTGATTAACTGAGCAGTCAGAGTATCAGATCAGGAGGCTGGTAAGCCAGAGAGAGGGGGAAAATGGCAAGCAGCTGAAAGAAAATTCTTACTCTGTCCCTGACAGCCTCGGACACTTTATCAGACTGTAGCCTATGCCATGAGCCAGAAAACATCATCCCAAATCAAAATACAAATTGAGCACTTCATGCCAGCACATTTTAAAGGCCCATTGAAGACTCCAGGACAGCCTGTCAGGAGCCCATCCACAGTCATGTTCTGCCAGCATGGGAACACAAGGACCAGGATATGCACTTGGGTGGAGGCAGCACAGTCAAGGTCCTTGCAGTGCCATTATTTTCTGGGCAGCTGTGTTTGACTCTTCAGCATGGCTTCTGTGAAGGAGAAACTTCAGAAGATGTGATCAGCCTCTGTATTTAATTTTTGTATTTACATGGGTGAAACACTAAAGGCTTTAAATAGCATTTTTCAATATTTATCTTTCTTCCTTTGAAGACTTCTCCAGGGACTTTAGTTATACTCTCCCTTAGCACTGTTAAGCAATTAAAATAATAATAAATCAAATGCCATCCTTTGCACCCAGTGGGTCTCTTCCCCAAGTTCTCCAAGTTTCCTGTGTTTTTCACTGTATGTAAATAGAAAACCATCACACTGTTTGAATTCAGCTGATTGATTGGTGGTTCGAGTTTGCAGGGTAGTGAGCTCCTGTAACACCATGCTGATATCAAAAGAAAACTCTGTATCACACAACTAATTCCAGCAGCCAGCAAATCCCTTCTGACATTTATCTGAATCATCTTGATTCTTATGAGAATCCTGCAAGGTGCCAAAGCTTTGGAACGACTGCCCTCCTCAGTCCCACTGTCCATAAATACTTAATCAAGAAGGAACTCTTTGGCACAAACTGCTCCTGCTGACACTCAGTGTAGCACCACAGTGAATTGGCTTTATTGACTAACTTCTAAATATTGAGCTGGGTGAGTAAATAAAGAAAAATACAGATGTATCCTTTGTTACAGATAGTTTAGACTAGAAATGGGAAAGTACTTCATTTTAAGATATTTAAAATAGCAGTTTACAAAGAGAGCATAATTTAAATCCCTAACTGGCTGTTTGTAGTAGTCATACTGGTCAAAAAACCCCTGGATCAGAAACTTGACAACCTCTTGAAACTTAGATTACTTTTGAAAATTTATCTACATCAGGCATTCTCAATATAAGCAGCATAGAGATGCAGAACACTGCACAAAGCTAAAAAATATTTGTATCACAAACCCAATTTCATTAAACCTCTCAGACCTTTCTTCAACAAATGAACATATCCACACTTGCCAAATGAGTTCCACATTTCTATTTCTGAACAAAATAGTGGGAACTTGCAGTGAGATGCAAATCAGCTTGGGAAGAGAGTTTGCATCAGTAGATCAAGAAGTGCAAGGGTTTGCCCATCAGACTTAAAATACATTCTCCAAACTCCAAGAGTATATATTCCTATTATCCAACAACCTCTTCCTTTGCTGAAACACACGTGTCTGAAATGAGGGAATTATGAGAGCCAACCTGACATGACTTGTGGTATATTCTTCCTTCTCAAGAATGCCTGTGTGGTGTTGATTCGTGTGGAATGAACAGGGAAAAAGTACATTGGAAGAAGTCTCAGAATCTCTCAGGCCCACATTAGCATTCACTTTCCACGTTCTCCCAACACTGCTTTAATTTAACACTGAGCTTTGGTTTAACTCCTGGCTTTTCTGCTCCCCGGGTTTCATGCTCTATATAAGAACACTTCTGATTCCAAGAAAGGAACTGATTTGTGTGGATAAACATGGCCAGACCACCATCCCTCCACAAATCTTTCCATATAATAGTTTCATTGAATAAAGAGCATTCTAAAGAAGTACTAAAAACAAAGCTTTGAAATATTTCTTCCTGAGAAGCCATAAAGTTTGATAAATCATGCTGGAAAAATTCCCTGTAGTATTTACCTCGCAAACCCAATACCAAACAGACATTCTTTAAATACGGACATGGGACACAAAAGGTGTTTTTTCTGAAATAGTCTATTTTCACTCAGATAGTTATTTTTCCTATAGGAGACAACACATACACATATTTTTAAAAAGTCTACTGAAGCTTCAGCTGAACTTTGACTTCAATCTATTATTTAAAAGTGCAAGATGTTAAATATGAGGTTGGCATAGCAAAGTACGTTTTGCAATTAAAATACTTCCTTTCTTGGTTTGTTAATACCTCAGATGCTCATTATAAAGAGGTCACACAGTAAGTTATGCTTCATTTTACACTCAATTCAGCAAATTATTGCACCACCTGCTTCAGCACCTAATGGAGCTCATGCCTTAATGCCATCACATGTGTCGTTCTGGCACAATGTCCATTTAAATGTCTGGAACACTGACTTGTTCATTAAATCCAAACCCAGGTTGCATTAAACGGAGGTTTTTCAATTAAACATGAGACTGTGCTGGATGTGTTCCTGTTTGCCACACCTTACCCTAACATCTGAGTGTCACCATTGTCATATCTAATGTGACAGCCGTACATCCTTGCAGACAAGTACTTGGGGTTTATTGGGTTTATTTCACCTTCTAGCACACATTCTGCTTGTCCCTCACTCTTTCATCCTTGTAAAATTTTCAAGACATCTTTACTGGAACAATGCTGAACACATGCAAGGAATGGGAAGCAGGTTTGGCTTTACAGCATCCAAGGGGGATCCTAAGTGCTCTAAAAAAAAATCTAACACAAATCTTCTTAAAGGGCTTGATCCACATCCAGGTCAGTGCTTATCCCAGTGAAAGCTGGATGATGCCAGGAGAGCACAGCGTCACGGCCATGGGAAATCCCAGAGTAAACCCCACAAGTTGCTTCTTTTGCTCTCATATATTCACATGAGCAGGCTGGGGACTGCTCCTTAGCTACCTGGGACAGTCTGTTCCCAGGCTTTACCCTTCTTCCAGAGCAATGAGCACACCTTGTCAGAGAGCACTGAAATAGATTTAACTCCTCTGCTCATCCAGTGTGGAGCCAATTTCACCAAAAGTCAGTGAGACATCTCAAACTTCATCACTTCTTATCCCAACACATTTATTGTCACATTGAACAGCACTTAAGGCTCTTGGACTTCATCAGCAACCTCTCCCAATTATGAGGGCTGTCTTTATCAGTATCTTTTGTTTTCTGTCTGGTCACTAAGTTATCCTTCATCTCTAAAAACAGCATTATTTCAGCAGCGAGACTTTTTAATGGAAAACTACTTGGTATCAATGGAATCACCAGCAATGTCATTTTAGTTTTATAACAACACACAAACCCACACATCCTTCAGCAGACAGGGGCAGGATCTCTCAACTGCTCAGATTACAGAGAGGCTGTTACAAGTGGTCAAGAAATCTTCTTTATTTCTTTCAATGCCAAGAAATTCCTGCTGTTGGTGCACTCAATTCCATTAATGGGAGCACAGCAAAGCCATGGTCCAGATGAAATAGTGATGACAAATAAGAAATACCAACATCAATAGTAGTTAAACATGGAAAAAGATACCAAATATCTCATAAATTTACCATTCTTTCAAATAATCCAATTATTTAAAAGAATGCATTTCACATCTCGTGGGGTAGGAGTTGGAAACCCTACCTAAGGCACTTTACTCAAATCATTCCTTTGAGTATGGAAGCACCTGTAAAAATTTTTCCCTTGTCAGGCTGAAATAGCCTAAGAAATGTAAATACATCAGCAATGTTCATAAAATGCAGCAGTCAGACAAAGCTTTGGGAAAGCAAGCAATGTTGTAGCACCACGAAGATAAAGCAATTAATTTTCATCATTTCATTTAGTGTTCTGCAGGACAGTGCTGGAAAATGCTTCCCTACTAAACTAAGAACAGTATTTTTTACTCTGCCATGAGCTTTCTGGCTTCTCTCAGCAGCAGCCCATAGCCTTGAACCCAAAAGTCTGCATTTAGCCCTTTCTTCTGGGAAATGCTGGTCAAGAGGACATCAGGCACTGCAGAACATCAGTCAAACCTAATCCAATGCATTGGTTCAACATACATTGGTTCAGGTGTGGGGTTCTGGCAGCTTGGAGTCCCACACAAGTTCTAAGCCATCGTGACTCCTAAAATCTGTGGGGACATAGCAAGATGCCAAGAATATGTATGTGGTCAAAGTCTCATGGTGATACAGTTGCCAAAAGAAGCATTGCAGCTTGTTTGCACTTTCTCCAGGGGATCCAGAGGGTTGTTCAGAGAAGCTGTGGCTTCCCCATCCCTGAAGTGTCCAAGGCCAGGTTGGACAGGGCTTGGAGCTACCTGGGATAATGGAAGCTGTCCCTGCCCATGGCAGGGGGTGGAATGGGATGAGCTTTATGGTCCCTTTCAATCCAGACCATTCTATGGTTCTATGACCTTTCCCATGGACAGTTTACCAAGGCTGCCATGAACCAAGACAATCTCAACTAAACACTAAAGCCTATAATGGAAATGCATAGCATCAGAATTATAATTTCTTCCAATGTTCTCAGTTACAAGACTTACCTTTTTGGTTTTCACATCACTTAAGGCAGACATCCAGAATTTAACTGACAATAATGACCACTATTTTATTAACAGCCCCATACATAGCATTATTTCAGTGGTCTCAAGACTTTCTTTCCATGGATTATGAATGACAATAATCTATATAAAGATGAAGATGAGTGGAAAACATATCAGATCCTTAAGTATAATTTTCTCTTTGTTTTGTCATGTTTCTAAACAGGATGTATTTTCAGTATTTGGTCAATTACTTTCTCTGCAACTTATTGACAACATTCAACATTAAACAAGAAAAAGTATTTTGACAATAATCAGAGAATATAGAACATGTAATATCATTTTATGACCACTTGTCCCAATTTTTTTTCTCTAGATTAGACTGTGATTTACCTGCAGTTCCACATAAGATGGATAATGTGCTGAAGGAAGAGCACACAGCACTGATTAAACTGTAGCTCATATAATGTTACATCTGGAGGCAACAAAAATTTTCACTGTCAAGTCATCGGCATTTTGCTGCAGTCTAGAAACTCCTGAAAAACAGTAAAGATGATTTATGAGGAAAGTATTTTCCTGCAAACAACAGACATGGATGGAAACCCATTTTTTCCTTGTATAGGAGGAGGAGAACTCCTTCCTTAGGGTACCTGCAGGTCAGGAAATCTGATTTGGACACATACCAGAGCCAACACTTTATAGGAGCTACACTAATACTAAAATAGACAAACCCACCCCTCATAATTTCATTTTTCTTTCCACTATTGCAATTACAAACATGAATAATTTTTGGGCTATTTTTCCATTTGCAGTAGGTATGTAATTAAGTGCTTATTACCTCAACAATAATTTACACCTGTGTGCCGGCAGAGGCATTCCCCTGAAGTATTCTGAGAGAATTTTTTCCCTAATTTTGCTATTCCTATGTGGATTTTCTTCCCTCTCACCACTCCATTACTCTGCACATAACTCACTTTCCAAACCCACCAATAAACCCCAGACAACAACCTCAAAGCTCCAGGAAAATTCCACAGCCCCCGACTCCCCTTATCTTCACCTCAGCCACCCCGGGGAGCGACACAACGGGCAAAAACGACAGGGGAAGGGGGGAAAGCGCTACCCGGTTGATTTTATTAAAACCACCACAGAAACACACCTGGAAAACAGATTTTAAAACAGGAGGATCAGCACGGGCCCCTCCTGCCCTCAGGAGCCCCTCACGCCGGCTCGCGGCGCCCTCTCGGGGGCGGGAAGAGGCGCGCGCACCTGAGGGAGGCGCGGCGGGACAGCGAGGGTAATAATAAATGCGATAACGGTAGTGCACATATTCGGGTCCTTTGTACACTGACAGCTTAGAAGTGATTTTTGCAAGAAAATTAAAAATCAATAAGGTTTTTTTTTCCGGCTTCCCTGTAACCAGCAAACTACAACTCGCCTCAGGAGCCGCTCGCGCCGGCTCCTGACCCTCGCGCACCTGAGGGGCGGGAAGGGCGCGAGCGCGCACCTGAGGCGGGGGCGGAGGGGAGGCCAGCGGAGTTATAAACGCTAACGATTGTAGAGGTATTTGTATTCCTTGTACACGGAAGGCTGAGAGAGTCTTTGAAAACAAGAGTTCAACAAGGTTATTCTGGCTCCGCTATAACCACCAACGGTAACTTCTCTCAGCAGCTCCCCGTGCCGGCTCGTTACCCGCCGCCCGGGAGCGGCGATGGGCGCGCGAGCACCTGAAGGGCGCGGCGGCGACGGCCACCTCCGGTCACCAACACCAGCCGCAACGCCCTCCCCGCCACCTCCGCGGCGGGCACGGGGACGCGGGGGGCCCGGGGCTGTCCCGCGCGGTGCGACTCCCAACGCGGCGATGCTCCCATAGCCCGGCCGGGCCGCGCTGCGCGTGCGTGCCACCCTCGCGCCTCCCGCCGCCATGGCCGTGGCGCGGCCCCGCCCCCGCGCGCCTTGCGCAGGCGCGGCGGGAGGGCCGGCGATGAGCGTCCTGCTGCCCAATATGGCGGACTTCGACACGATCTACGAGCTGGAGGAGGAGGACGAGGAGGAGCAGGATGAGCCCGAGCCCGTGGTGCGGAGCCAGGAGCTGCCCCGGCCCCGCGACGCGCCCGATCCCGTAGCGGTACGGGGCGCCGGGCACATCACCGTGTAAGGAAGGAGCGGGGGCAGCGTGAGGGGCCGGTGTGGCGGGGCGGAGGAGCCGGGCGGGAGCGCCGGGAGGGGTGAGGGCAGCGGGAGCACCGTGCCCCGGCCCTGTCGGCCCCAGCCTTCCGCCCCGCGGGGCCGAGAGCCGCAGCCCTGCGCCCCCCTCACCTGCTCTGTGAGGGGAGCTGTGCTTTTAACGTGGGTATTTTCCGGTAGCTCGAGGAAGCCCCCAGTCGTGAATGAACAGCCGGAGTTGGCTGTTGGGCGCAGAGGCTGCAGCGCAGCCCTGGCAGCCCTCCCTGGTTGCTCCTCTTTATCCAAACAATTTGTTAGATAAAAAGCAAAGTCCACGCGATGCGAGGACGAACAGGCTGTTCAAACCATCTCGCTGTGACCCTTCTGTGCCACAGCTGAGCCAGGGAGCCCCCACACTGCACTGCAGAGGAGGCTTGTGCCTGTGCTGTACTTTATCTGCTCCAAACTTAGTTGTGAGTTTGCTTTAGATTGAGTGTTTTTATCACTGGAACACAGCGTGAGCCAGAATGTTTGCTGCTCATTTAAACAGTTGAACAGAAGATGAGCAAGCTGTGTTTCCTTATATGTAATGTTTACTCATAGGGATTTTCTTAGTATTCCTGCTCCAGCAAGCTGGAGAATTAATAGAACCAAGTGCATCCTTAACAAGTTGTTGGTTGTCACATTAATTTTCATGGCAGGGAGGAAGGCATTGAAATTTATGTATTGCAGAGACCCAGTAAGCTTGTGCTGCTTTGGCTCTATCTTTGGATTGCATAAAATGCACATTTCTCTCTGTAAATAGGTGCAGTGTGATCTAACTCCCTGCAGCAAAAGCACTGGGTGCGGAAAGCTCTCCCATCCCATGGGAAGTGGGGTTGGATTTGATCCTGTGTCCTCATGGAAGTCTGGATCAGGGTTGCGTTGAGCTGGTGCCAGTGGAGAGTTGCTCTGCTGCACCGCAGTGCAATTGCTCGTGCTGATGGAATTTCTTTGTGTCCTCACCCCAAGTAGCTCCTGGCCTGACTAAAAGAACACAAGCAAAATGCTCAGAATACCAAGTACCCATCTTATGAGTTACCTGATTTTAAGTGCTAAACTGGAAGAAACATTACACACTCATCTGCTTTGCTTTCTGTGGTGCTTTTTGCGTAATAATGATGTTACTTACAATTTCTTCTTGGCTCCAGCATCTTTTTGGGATGGGCAGGAGCATCTCCAAGAACTAGTGATGTCTACATCAAAAAAAAGCACTCATCAGTGATGTGGAAATCCTCATCTAGCTACGTGCCCTTGTAACTACCTGAGCTGAATCCCCTTCCAACATATTTTCCCTTTCTCCCATCCCTCTCAGCTTTCTTCCTGTAACAGGACCTACCTGCATGGTAGGAGGCAGCTTTTATCAGCTCATGATGTATTTTTAAATCTCCTTATAATAATAAAAGCAGTTAGTGGATGCTACCAATAAAATGCAACCCTGGACACTAGAGTCCATAAGCCTAACCTCTTATTAAATGGGAAGTGTTTTGTTTCCCAAAGAGTTTGTGTGTTGGAACTCTGTCACTTTTTGATCACACAGATGCTGCTGCTTTTGAAATCAGTTGGCTGCAGAAGCAGCCTGCTCCAGTTACTGAAGGGAGAGACGTCATCCAGGAAAACCTGGGTTTGTTTTCTGAACCCGTCTGGAACACTGCTAATAAAAATTTCTGTCCTGACACATCAGACATTGTTTAAAAGAAAAAAAGAAAACCAGTTACCTTTATAAAAACATTATTTTTCGTGGATTTTTGATTCAGGTGTCTCCTGTTCCTCAGCTAACACTGGCCTTCTTGGTGTATGGAGAAGGGATAATTCTCAAATTCTGGGGTTATCTGCTTCAGGTTTTCGTGCACAGTTCTCTTATGAAACTGCCGAGTTGGTAGATTCAAACACTATGTTAGTATCTTGCATTAGAGTTTTTATTCTTATGACCTTGTCAGTGAGCTGCTCACTCTAACAGAGTTGCTTTTCTGCGGTATCCTACAGTACTAAATATAAATTCCAAGAGTTTTCTGAGGGTATGTAGCAGGATCTTGCTTTTCCCACTTTGCTTTTGCTAAGCCTTCTCCCATGTGCATGATAAGAGTGACCATGTAAAGTATATTTGTTTTATTTTGGTCAGAGAGGATGTGTGTGAAAATGGTTGGCAGAATCTGTGCTCATCTTGTCCAGGATTGTTTGAAAAAATTATCCCTATTGTATTTATTGTTTTTGAAAGCTTTTGAATTTCAGCACAGACAAATTACTAAGTCCTAATGAATGCCTTTTCTTCTGAAATTGCATTTTGATGCGTTATGAACACCTTGTTTGCTGTTTCTCCCCTAGTCATTGTGACTCTGCTTGGTGTATCCAAGTATCTCCACACAGACATTTGTAGTGAAGACTGAGTCATATGCCCAGCAAAGCAAAGGCAATAACTTTCAAAAACAGAGCAGTAAACAAACTGTAACCTGGTTGTAGGGTTTTATTTATCTGGTGTAATTTTTCCGTATCATTAAGTCCATGTGGATGGATGGTAATGAAATAGCCATTAAACGTATTTTTGCCATTAGTATCCAGCTTGTGATTCCTGCTGAAGTCTGCAAACCTCCTAGTTTTGACTTGAAGTTAATTTTTGGTATTCTATCCTGGTCTCTGTAGGAGTGCCCCCACAGTCCAGGTGCTGAAGAAAAGCTAATTGTCATCAGTTGGGGAAGGGAGGGAAGAGCTAGTTGTGATGACATTTGATTATTACCTGCTATTACTCTGTCTTCCGTGTGTTTAAAATAGCAAATGACCTCAGCCTTCCACTCGTTACTAAAAACTTCATTTTCCAAAATGCCATCCATGGGTAAGGACTCTCTTGGGTAGTTCTGTTGGCTTCCCAGGAAAATGTCCTGAACTAGGAAGGGAAATGTTAAATGTTCAAGGAGATTTCAGCTCAAGGCTCTTGAGGAATGTCATCTTTACCCTCTAATGCTGGACAAAGCTCAGCTGATACCTCATAAAGAGCAGTGTGGGATCTGAGCTCCACTCCAGAGAGGTTAAACATAACCTGGATTAGGTGTGGGGAAAGGAGCTGTGCTCAGAGGAGGTTGGGGAGCTTGACTAAACAGGTTTAACTTGTGCAGTCAAGTTAGGCTGATTACTATCTATAAATACAGTAGTGGGAGAAATGAGAATGAAGTAAGGTTTAAGTCAAAAGAAATGAAAAGGCAAAGCACCTGTAAATACTTTTCTTCTAGATGTGAGGAGGTGTTTCCAAAATCTTCCTGTTTCAGTTCTGGGGAAGAAAACCTGAGCTCCTGCTTTGTAAACTGATAAACTTTATCTTGTGGTACCTGTTGCAGGTGAGCTTTGCAACTGGTGGTTCAGGGTGTTCATTTCAGTCTTTGAGGGATTTTTGCTTTTCTCTTACTATAGCACCCTAGGCCAAGTTGTGTTTTCCCCCTCTACAGATGGGGGAAAATGAGGTGATGGGACTTGCCTGCTGCCATCCATGAAAACAGGGAAAGAGGGACAGAACTGGCAAGTGAGGTCATCCTAGTTCTATTCCAGCCTATAGGGAACAGTGCCTGGCTTTTAGAGGTACTTGTCATGCAGTGAGAAAAGTGCAACCGAAGGGTGTGGGTGACTGATCTGAATTTCTAAATGTTTCACTTTGGGCACCTTGTACTGAGGAGTCACAGAACTGGCCCAGAAATAAATCACCACCAGCTGATGTTTTAAATGACTTAAAGGCCAGGTACTGGAATTGATGTTCTAGTGATTTTTAAATATACTGAATTTTAAAGGATTTCATAGGCCTGTTCATGCTAGATCACTAGTCTGGTGTAGGAAGTCAAATTAATTACCTCTTGATCAAGATTTTAGATCTTTACATTAAAGATTCTAATAACATTTCAGTACTTTTACAAAGGTGCTTGCAAAGCTGTAAAACTGTATAACATCCTGCTTCAATTTTTTATTTTATTTGGTTCTTGAGTCACCCCAGTGCCCCATCTAACAGGAGTTTAATGTTTCTAAACTCTGTGGTAAATAACCACAGAATAGTCTGTTAAACTTCTAGAGGTACTTTAGTAAAACTGCTGAAGGCCATCAGTGATTCTGACTAAACACAATATTTAAAGTATAGTTAAAGCATAAAGTTATATTATTTAGCCACTTACAGGTGTCTGTGTGAGTGATGCCTTTCTGTAACTCAGGTTTCTTGGGTGTGCTGCAACCGAAGGGAGTGTTTTGGCAGCTGATATAAGTTAGGTGGTTTAAATACATTTCATGACATCAGCCTTGAAATTTAACCCAAAACGTATTGTAGTCTTGCATTCTGAATCAGAAAGCACTAATTTATCTTGTTTTTTATGGAAATGGGGGATGCAATGGGAATTTAAATGAGCATATGTGATCAGTGAGATAAAAGGTGCTACATGTGGCTTAGGAAGTATTTGAACTCTGCATTGTTGAAGGTCAGAGGAGGGTTCTGGGGAACAACTAGTACATGTTTGCTTTTTAAAAATTTCTTCTGCTGTTTCCTAAGCATCTCCTCCTGGCCATGGTGTGAGTCAGTGTTCTGGACAAGATGGACCTTTGGCATGATTTAGTGGAATTGGTCTGTTATATGGGCAGAGTAAATAATCCAAGCATTACCTGAATTTTCTTGTAGTTCTTTTATGATGTTGTCTGATTGTTCCTACTTTGTGATCATTTCAGGTTGTTCCGTTGCTGATGCACAGAAAATTCTGTGCTCCTCAAAGCAAGCTTGTGTGTGCTTTATAATTTTAGTTTTATTTTTGTTTTTTTTTTTAAAGACTGAAAAGACTGCTTCATTGCTCTCCAAGCTTCCTTAAAACTAAATATATAACATTACAAAACCTGGAAGATTTCAGCTTCAAAAGAAAAGGTACAAAATGTGGAGGCTGACTTGCCAGGTTAGAAAGAGAATAGAAATGTGCTATATTAGTAGCCTTTGTGCTTTCCTAAAATCTTACCATTTTTACTGTTTGGGGTTTTTAGTAATGTTCTACACAACAAGTGCTCTTTACAAGAGGCTCTGACTTAAATTATTCATTGAAGAACTGGATTGAACTTCACCAGTGTTGTTGCCAAAAATTTCAATTACTGGATTTCTAGAGGACAGCACAAGTTCTTCTATTCTGCCTCTCCTCTTTAAGGTTGATTTGACTTTTTTGCATACTTCTGAACAATTTCCATTGTCAGTTTTGGACATCTGGGTTATCACTGATGTCCAGGGGAAGGTGTTGGAAACAGATGATCTTTAAGGTCCCTTCCAACCCAAACCATTCCACAATTCTGTGATATTTCAGCAATACCGGTGTTGGTACAAGGGACCAGTTTGGAGTACAGCAGGTGTCAGACTCAAAGCAAAGTTTGTTTCTAGAATAACTCCTACAATACCAAATGTATTTGTGCTCCTCTTTTTGGCAGAGATTCTTTCAGGTATTTTGATTTTTTTGAACACAGATAGTCAGGAGCTGATTTGATTTAACTTTACTAAGCTCTTATCAAACATACAGATTGTAGCTGAGGGCCAGCTGCTGCTGTATTTTGTTAAATTACTGAACTGTAAAGGTTCAGGAGTTTTGGAATTAGTGGTAACAGGTTTGCAAGCCAAGTCCAGCTCCCTGTAGCTTTCACTGGTTATAACAAAAAACTTTTGTTCAAACCCCAAAACACTTCAGTGAAGAGTAGGCACAGTGATACCCAAAACTTAATTTTCTTGAAGTTCATAATTGTTGTAAAACTGTTCTTTGTGTAGGCTCTTACATGTTTTGCATGAGGTAGCTTAAGTCAGCCAAAGCAAGTTTATAAAACCATATGGTTATAAATTTCTAAGATGATGATGATGATGATGAATGGATTCCTTAAAACAACCTTCATCTGTTGCATGTGGAACAATTGCATGTGTAAGAATGTAAAAGGATTATTGAACCTCACAAAACTGAGATTTTATAGTTGGAGGGTTTTTTTCTTAAAGAAATCAAGGATTGAAATTTATTGCCATCCAATTGGAAAAGAAGTTTTGCACTTTTGGAGGTACTGAAGTAAGGCACCAAGCTGTGTTTCTGTCTGTAAATGACTTTATGAATGGTACACGAGACCTTATATAAACTTAGATCAAAAGCTCGTGAAATAATGTAAGGGCAAAAGCAATTAACAGTGATTTCTCTTTAAAGTAAAAAATCTTATTACATTTTTTTTTATTAAGGGAAACAAAATAAGTTAGGTGGAATATATTTTGTTTGTCTCTTTTGTTTTCAAGGTTTGGCTTGAGCAACAAGTTTGATACAGAATTTCCTTCTGTTCTGACAGGGAAGGTAAGTGTGAGATTAAACTGTTCTTTTCAATGGGAAGCCCCAGTGCATCCAGTGGTTTCTGTGTTGGCTACATGAGCATGAATCCACTCAAGGTTGTTACCTGTGCCCTGTAGGACCCAGCTGGTTGCTGCCCAGTCCCTCAGTGTGGTTTGAAACAAGAAGGAAGGATTTGCAGTGATTGTTATCATTATTGACATTCCAAACACAGCAAAGCTCACCGTGGATCCGACTGTTTCCATGCAGACATGAAAGGAAGACTCACTTAACCTTGCTTTTTAAATACCTGCAGTTTGTGCTCCCTCCTGGGTGAATTAAATCAGTTCAAATACAAGACCTCTCTTTTGAATATGTCTGAGAAGCCTTGAGTTTGTTTAGATAGATTTCTGGAAGTGAACCTGGTTTATCTGAGAACAAAACATAGTGTTAAATATACAAACTAAGTAGGTTTTTAGTACATTTTCACAAATATTGTTTAGTTCTGAAAATTAGTGGTGACAAGTCTCTTGCTTTCTCTGGAGTCTTGTCATCTTACTAAATGCAAGTTTAAGAGACTGTAATTTGTAGCTATTAATTCAATCTTCACCAAATTCTTAGTTAATTTTGAATTTATTTTCATAATTGTATTTTTTAAATCTTTTGTTCTTTCTCTTTTGAATTTTTTTCTTCTTGCTGTTTTACTCTCTAGTGCTTTGCCTTTGCTTCAATTTATATCCCCTTGTATATCTTTTCCAGAATTTGTAAAGAAAAAAGTTTCTTTGGCTCTTTCTACTTTGTCTAATGTCATCCCATAGAGCTCCACTCCCTCTGCAGCCTCTTGCAGAGCTTGAGTCATACCAACAATACACAGCAGCTGGATGGTTGCTCCTGCTTCTGCCAAATCCATCTGGGCTTTTTCTTCCTTCATTTCCACACTATAGTACAGTGAATAAAATCCTTGTATTGAAACTGCCTGGCTGTTTGACAGCAGGTTCTACTGAAAAGCAGGTTCTGTTCAGAGTTTTTCGGTGCTAAAAGTCAGCCTGGGAATTGTGGCCTTGCTTTAGGGTTTCACTGAGCTCAGAAGGACAAGTCCTACTGATTCTGGTGTGAGGGCTGGTGACAGCACTCCGCATTTCACCTCCTTGTCTAAGGCTTTTTGTTTTCTGGGAAGCTCTTTCTAATCACTGAAAAGCCACAATAGATTTTGGAAAAACAATTTTATGTTCTTTTACTCAAGTTGTAGTTAGTTATAAATAAGCCTGTAGAAAATCCCTAGGAAAAAACATTAAAACTTCATTTGATTAAATAATTTCATCTCTTTCTCTCTCTGTGTAAAATATATTTGAGTTATTAAAACAACAACTCAAACCTACAACCAGGTCTATTCTTTTTAATACCAGCATCAATGGCTGTCACATTTTCCACTTGATTGTCCTCCTCTTGTTAAATAGACAGTGAACAAAAGCTTAATTTAAGGTTCAGTTGAGTCCTTGGACTTAATTTAGCAAAGAAAGGAAAGAGGAAGTTCTTCTGCTTGGCATTTACCCTCCTTGTTCTGTAGATGTAATCAGTGCTCCAGCAGTGACAGGGCAGGGATTTGCTGGATGTAGGGATGCTTCTCTGGTGAGAATCTTGATATCCTGTTATCTTGTGGATTTGAGGGGCTTTCTGAGCAAGGAGACCTTGGAAGGAAATGAATTCTCTTTTGTCAGGGGAGAACACCAATCAAACAAGATAGTAAACACATTTTTCTTCCTGCCTGCCACACACTGCCATGAAAGACATTAAAAACCACAGTTGTGGGGCTTTCGGTTTTTAATATTTTCATCAATTGCAAGAAATAAATAATCTGCTTCTTCCTCTGGTTGAGGCAGTCAATCATCTTAATCCCTATTGAAAATGAAAATTCAGTCATTTTTTCCAGTAAGAAGGTTTTCTTCAAATATCCTGTTAAATAATTCACAATAATCAGTAGCGTAGTCAATTGAGACACCACGTTAAGATCTTCTGTTGTTAAAATGTAATTTTTTTGCTTTTTATGAAATCAAAATTTATGAATAACAGTGACTGTTTATATTTACAAATTGTGATTAAAATGTTTACTCTGAACTTGCATTAGTCCTCAGCTACTCTAAGACAATGTCATAGTTTATTCATATTGCCTGTGTAACATTAAGTTTAATGGCTTTGCTGTCCATTGTGAATTGATATTAATAATATATCCCATCTGCTAATGGAGTGTAAGAGATGAAGCCATTAGATGGGCTTGATGGATTTCTCAGTGGTACTGGTTTTCTTTGCAATAAATACAGATGTAAAAGATGTAGGTTTTTAAAACAGGATGAAAATCCTAGAGAAGACTCCGTAGCTCCACCTTTCTCCCAGAAGCACAAACTTTTGGGATTTATACCACACTCTTGTGTTAGTGATTTACTTAAGCTTTCTGCCCTCACTTTGCCCATCCACATAATGATGACAGCAAACCTGCTAATGTTCTCTTTCTGAAATCTGAAATACCCCTCCTTCTTCACCCATTTCCTACCTCTGGGTCCCCCAGTTCTTACAGAGCCTGGATAGCTGCTGTACATTAGCCTAGAGCTACATGCTTGTAATTACATCTTCAGTGTTTAATTGAGACTTAATTTGTTGCTTTTCTTGGGAGAGGTGAGTGTGTACATTTGAGGGTAAAGCATAGACAATAAAATAATAAAGGAAAGGAAAATCCCAGGTAGGTCAGATGTTGGGCCTAGCTAATTCAGCTGGATTAATATTTGTCTTGCAGGATGAGACACAAGCTCAGCTCGTTTGTAAATCCTGAGCCAGGCTTCTTTTCAATGGAACATTCTGAGAAAAGATTTGACTACACTTAATACAGGGGCAATATTTAACTTTTAATAATGTAATTGGACCTTGGCCTAAATTGAAATGGTGGTTAAATTTAAATTCTGTGTGCAACAGGTTTACAGGATTATTAATTCTCTTAAACAAGCTTTTAACAAAACACTCTTCATGATATGGAGCACAATAGCACACGCTGCTCCAGGTGACCAGAAAATGGTGGAGGCAGTGATCCTTAAGGGGAAAAGTGGAATTTCCTGCTCTGCTCTTGAAACAAAAGGGGTCCTGCCCAGAGAGGAGTGTGCAGTGCAGGGCAATGGAAGCCATAAAGTGAGGGCTGGGCATTGTGATCCCGTTGCGCCGTGTGATTGATAGGCTTGGGGATCATGATGATTGAAGGAGAGAGATCAGGCCTGCTGGGCTTTACTTGCTCCCTTCCTGTGTTTGGAGATCCTCTGCATCCTGTTGTAAAATATTATGGCACCCCCTCCTTTCCTTTTATGTTTTTTTTGTTTTTTCCCTCCTAAAAGGAGCTAATGTTCCTTCCCAAGGTGTACAGCACAGCCAGGAGCAAAGTGCTTATCTCGTTCTTTTCAAGAGCCAGACACAAACTCTCCAAGAGATTTCCAGAATTACTCAAAACTAGGCTTTCTTAGGGAGCTATCTTTGTGCAGGAGGAGCTGTTAATTCTGTCTTTGTTTGAAATACATCAGTCACTTCACGTACACCTTTCAATAGCTGTACCTGCAAGAAAGGCGAGAGTTAAAATTGTGCCAGAAAATCAACAATTCTCTGGTGGCTTTCATTTGGATACCATTTCATTATTAAATTAGAACAGCTATTTACAGCTATTTTGTTCTTAATCACTGTGTAACAATGCTTAACTGTTACTGAACTGTAAACTGAGCAACAAAATTATGCTTTCTTCTGTTTATCACAACATGAGGCTTATCTTGATCCTCCAGTTCCTTGAGTTTCAGATGAAGATGTGTCTTTAGTGACAGAAATATTTGTTGTGATTCCAGTTCCTAAAGACAGAAACAATCCAATAGTTTGGGTTAGTCAAAACCATCTTAAGGCATTTCATTTTATGTCATAGCCAAGAGAGTCACCTTCACATGAAAATATTTCGTGAGTTAGCAGGTAGTGGTGCTTTCATAATATTAAGGTAAACATCAGACCAAAATTCCTGAAATGGAAATTTTCTGTTTCTTAGTGGCATCCAGAGTTGGTTTAGCCATTTGTTCTGCAGGAAGGGAGTGCTTCAGCTTTGGTCTCACAACACAGGATCAAATTGCTAGCCTGATGTGAACAGTGACTCCCTAAAAATTATCACAGGAACAGGGAATCTCCCTGTGCTTTTTTTTTTAGGTCCCAATTTTTTCTGCCAGCTGTGATCTAAGCATCTGCTTGAGTTCTCTTCATGTTGGATGTTATCACTGAGAAGGGTTATTCTTGTTAAACTAAGTTCTGGGCTATGCCATTCCATTGTCTTTGGTAGGTTTGTTCAGCTGGATTTGGAGGTTGGGCTGTTTTGTTGTCAAGGTCCAGTAAACTTTGTGACTAAAAGAAAAGGAAACATTCTCTTTTCTTAGGGAGTCTCATTACAAAAGTGTAAATGGGGTTAAGAAAAGAAAAACTGACTTATTTTTATATTTCAAATAAGCAGAATGTAAACTTCCAAAAGGTTTAGCAAAGGAAGTGCCATTTGTAGATATCTAAATGTGAGGCACATGGAAATTTCTTAAGAGCTGAGAATGCCAATTAGTGTAGGAATCTGAGTTTACTTTGAGGCAGTGTGACTGCAGCAGCTGTCTGAGGTTACTGCAAACAACCAGCCCAGATGTTCTTTCCTACAAAACATTCTCCCACATTGAAGATGAAATGGTTTTGGTCATGTGCATCTGGTATTTGTTATATCCCAATACCAGAGCAGGCACTGGCAAAGAAATCCATAAAACCTGTTCCAGAAACATGCAAGTACAGGATACTTTGCCACATTACAATGGTTTTTCTTTTTTCATTGCAGATGTCCCAGTACAAAGAATCGCTGGGGGAGTTTTTTGCCATTTTCTTTTTTTTTCCCCTAAACTAAAATGTCTTGTAAAACAGACATTTTTTAAAATTGCTCCATTTGTAGGTGTAAATCAAAACAGTCTATTTAATGTGGGAGGGAGGGCAAAAGAATTACTTTCTGTGTATTTATTAATGCCTGCTATAAAATAATCACACTTAAATTATGTTCTTACATTATTAACTGTAGGCCTGGCTTGTGTGCAAGCCCAGCTGCCCCTGACTGTAGTGCCTGGTGACCCGAATGGCCAGGAAACAGATGTTGTATTTATTTACTCCCTTTCCTGCAATGCTTTAAAGAATTCAGCTCTTGTCAATAGGCAGAGGCAGCAGCAGCAGGTCCTCTCCATTTCCTGCCCCGTGGCTTTGCCCCTGGTGAAAAGGATCTTTGTCATTAAATGAACACTTTAGTCTTAGTCGGTGTTGCTGCCCTTGTTTGCAGAATCAGATGAGCAGAGCTGGGCTTGCTTGGTTGGGGGTTGTGGAGTAGTTGCACAGCTTTCTGTACGGACTCATTCTTAGGTAGGAAAGAATTTTGAATTTTAATTCATACATTTATTGTTTTGAGTTGTGCCTGCCTGGTCAAGTCTCTTGAAGTTGTTCCTGATTTATTCTTTGTGCGTTTTAATGCTGGATTGTGTTACAGTCAAGGGGGTCATCATGGAGTCAGTGCCTCAAATCCAGATTTGACTTGTCAGATGGAAGTGACTTGGGTTCTGTAGGGAGATGAGGGATTTGGGGTATGTGAGTAGGTGAGAAATGCTGCTATTGGAGAAAAGAGCTTATTTCTGATAGAAAATGGGGGTTGTACTGTGACTCTGCAGAGGCAATACAGGTATAAAATACTTACTCCTTAATTTAAAAGGCCAGTTTTCAACAGCTAGGCTTTATTCCCAACCCTGTACAAGATGCATTGCTCTGCCTTAAATGCAATCCAGTTCATGTCTTTCTAGGCTTCCCTATTTTAGGAAGCAGCCACAAAGGAAGCTGTGGCTTCAGTATGGGCCACTTCAGGAAGTTATTTGTGGAAAGAGCCTTCACCCAGGCACAGTGAAGACTTAGATTGCTATGACATGAATTTGGACAATATTCTCCCTTTCTATGATACATATTTTTACTACAAAGCTCCCCACATTCCCTTGGAAAGCAGAAATTCATGTTTTTGCTCAGTGTAGCCAGTGCATATGTTACCCAGCTGTGTCCCAATTCTGATTTTTTATGGGCCCACTGTGTTTTCAGGCCAATTGATTAATTACTGCTGCAATAAATTTTTAATTCAAGTTTGCTTTTTAATTCAAGTTTGTGCAACGCAGGCACCAGAGATGAATTAGTTGCAGGAAAGTGACTTTTCATGCTCACTGGGTGACCAGTGCTTTAGAAGATGGGGTCAAATTGTGTCATTTTTTGTTTCATTTTAACCTGTAGAGGCAATTTCTGAGGAAACACCCTGTGCTGGCTCTCCCTGAAGTTGAGCCCTTCTGTTGCAGGTGGCTCCCGAGGAATTCAAGACCAGCATCAGCCGAGTGAACGCCTGCCTGAGGAAGAACCTCCCTGTCAATGTGAAGTGGCTGCTCTGTGGCTGCCTGTGCTGCTGCTGCACTCTGGGCTGCAGCCTGTGGCCCGTGGTCTGTCTTAACAAAAGAGTGAGTCCATGCTTCAGCTTCTTAATCTATTGATTTTCTGATTATTAGTACGATGTAATAACTTCTAATGATGTCATCCCCCTTTCAAAACCCTGGTTTGGTCTCACATTCAAAAGGTTATTCTGGTTTCCACCTCAGAAAAAAGAAAAAGTACGAAATGACACCAAAGTACGACTGAATCAATAGTTTTAAGAATAGCTGATTCCATCTCAGTTCAAATAGGATGGAATATACGATACCTTAAATTTCCAGGATTTCTCAAGTTCTAAGAATTGAGTTAAATGAGTGCAGAACTGGACATCAGTGTCCAGAGTGGCAGTGTTCAAAAGTGGCAGAATTCAAAGAGTGGCAGAATTAGACTGAAAAATCACTTTTCCTCTTCACACCCTACTCCCTCCACCCCCCAAATAATTTTTTTTTAAACTTAAAGATCACTTTTTTGTATGCAATAGACACCATAACATTTCAGAGCTATGGTTTATTTGCCATATTTTACTGTGCTGTTTCTGTTAAGAAGCACAAATTTATTTTCTAAAGACTTCCCCCACAACAGAGAGTTGTCCACTCCTATAATCCGGTCCAAAATAGTAACTCTGAAAAGCACTTTAGTAATATCAGGTAAACATGACCTCAGTTACCTCTGTGGTTTATGTTTAGAATTGATTTATCACAGCAGTAAATGTTTAGGAAGTACATTAATGTGTTAACTTGTTGAACTGCTCATCACTGAAGCTGCATCACAAAAAAGTTACAGGACTTGTTTTAGCTCCTTTTAACTGCCTTTAGAAACATAATTATTGCAGAGGGATATGCCTGAGAGATACAAATGCAGCATTTGCAGTTTTAAAGCCATATTTAATATTCTTCTGGCAGTGAAAATCTAAATAAATGCCCATGGGGTGTTGGAGTATTAATGAAATCCTCAAGGCTACAGAGAATATTGACCAAGTAGGGAAATGATGGCACGTCTGTGGGGGTGTGAGGGTGGTTGCAATCATGCAGTGATTAAAATTAAATGTATACGGTGCGGGATCATCACAGTTGTCTTTTTGTGACCTTCAAAATCACCGAAACTTGAAAAATCATCTTCTGTCCTGCAGTTGTGGAAAGAGCAGGACACGAAGGTCATGTTTGGTTGCAAGAGTTTAAAATACAAACATCGGTCATTGTGAGCTGGAGTTTGGTGGTGGTGAAGGTTTTTCTCAGGATTCAGATCACAACTCCATTAGCAAAATCTGGGAATTACATATATGGAAATGTGTCATTCTGTTGTCAGCAGAACACCTGCAGTGAGTGCAGGATTTGGCCAAGAGAATGTGAGAGTGTTTTGTTGCCTTGGCTGTGGGAGGTAAAAACACTAATCCAGAAGGATATCTTACTAAATAAATGAATTCTGGAAAAGGCACAGGCCTAAGCTGGACTTGATCTTAGCAATTTTTCCAGCTTAATGATTCTGAGTTAACAAAAAACTCGTAAGTGTTCTCTTTTTTGAAAAAAAGGAGGAATGGGGAGTTGAAGTGGTAAGATGTCCATTTTTAATTTCTCTTTTGCTTGGTTCTACTCTTATAAATCTAACTTACTACAAATTAATCTCAGCCAGAAATGCAGTAGTGAGATTGTTCTGGATGAAACTGGCTGCTGAACCATTTATAATACAGTTCTTACTTCCTTTCTAGACTAGAAGATCAATTCAGAAGTTGTTAGAATGGGAAAATAACAGACTATATCATAAGGTAAGGAAAATCACAGTGTTTGGTTTTTTCAGCTGTAAGAATATTAGCATGAAGGATTTTAGTCTTGTAATAATTCCTAAGTTTATACTGATCCTAAAGAGTAGATCCTAATAATTCACTATTGCTAATGCTTGTTACATTACTCATCCAAACAAGGCTGTGGCATGTGCTAATCCTTTATTAATTATTTCCTTAGCTTGGTTTGCACTGGAAGCTGAGTAAAAGGAAATGTGAAACTAGCAATATGATGGAATATGTAAGTATTGCTTCTGTTACTTGCTGCTATTCAACAGAACTATGATTTAATAGAAAAAATCCTTCACTTAGTGACTTTGTGTAAAAAAATCTGTCAGATAAATATGCAGTTTGGGCTTTAATTTGGAATGAGGGAGACCCACTGGGAATTTATGCATTCCACTGATTCCCACACCAACACCAGTCCATAGTTCTTTAACACTTACCCAGTGGTATTCGTAAATACTTCCATTCAAATCATTGGTGCAGAAATATTGCATTTTTATAGTAGTGTGCTTTTTTGGCTGAATCTTTTGTGTTTGGTTTTGTTGGGTTTTTTTCTTTGATTTTGGTGGGGGGTTTTTGTTTGTTTTGGTTTTTTTGGGGGTTTTTTTGTTTGGTTGGTTTTTGTTTGTTTGTTTGTTTCTGCCAGCTCTAAATTTCACACGGTTTAAACAAGACAGACCCTTTAGGAAAACAGAATTTCAAATATTTCTGTGGTTCTACCACTCCCCTATCCACTTTAACATATAGCTGTGAAGATTGTCTAGACTTTAGGCAAAGAGAGCCACCCCAAAAAAGCCAAGTATCCAGAATCTCTCTATTTCAGAATGACTGCAATCTCTGCTTTGTTACCCTGGGGAACATTCCCTCCTCACAGACTATCTCAGATATATTTAGTCTTATGAATTAGCTAATGTTGCATGGAAATTGTGCTGAAGCTTTGAACTTTTTGGTTACTCTCTTCTGTTCTTGTCTTTTTTCCCTTCTTCAACAGGTAATATTAATAGAGTTCTTACCAAAATATCCCATATTTCGACCTGACTGAGGAACAACATTGGTCTTTCATGTTACCTGTCATTTTCTACCCTTAGTGCCTTGTAGATGATTTTGGAAAGAAGATGGTCTACTTTGCTGTGACTTAAAAATGTTCTTCAGTAGAAATCTTCCTCGCTGTTACTTTCTTTTGTTAAGAAGAGAACAATTTGCACATTTTTTTATGTTAAACGAGGCTTCTATGTTGCACTCTGAATTTTTAACATTACCAATAACTGATAGAGTTGCCACTAGGGATCTTAACATCAGTGCTGCTTAAACTTGTTCTGAGCATGCTGCCTTATTAATTTCTCTCTTTGCTGTCCTCCAACCTGCATCCTAAAGCTGTGTCATCCTATATTTCATCCTAAGTGTTGCAATCCTAGAAACCCTCAGTAGGAATGTCCAGGTAAACTCCAGTAGTAATGATTTTAGTAGAACCTGCTTGCATAGGACTTGCAATCAACAGCACTGGTTTTGTCCTGCACTTTGCAAAATCATCATTTACATTAGGGGGGTTCATTAGTTTACCCACTATGGATTTGTAAATATTGACTCTTTGCATAATGTAAAGTGTGGTATGCCAAGGTTTACAGAATGTATTATAGCTCTTATTCTATTGCCAACAGTCCCCCAGCATCTGTTCCATGTGCTCGTTCCCCTGGGATTGTACAGACCCATCCACACTGGTTTTATGGGAAAGCCATAAAGAGTTTGTACATATGTCAGATGTGTAGGGCTCAGTTGCACTTTGTTTAGTAAATGGATGAAAAATGCATAGCATTTCTGTCTTTATTTTTAAAAGTATTTCAGGTGGTGTTTGCAGCACCTGAAATACAAAGCTGAAATCTGCTCACATCTGAAAAAGCTGCATTTTTGGGGTAGGTGGCAGCTGCTATTAACAAAATACCCTAAAGTCTCTTCTTAAGTGAGGAATATATGGATGTTAAGTTCTATTTTGTTTTGAAGTCAGGAAAAATTAACTTTGAATCGGAGATCTTCTTGGCAAAGGAGAAAAATGAGGAACAGCCAAATCAAAGCTGAAGTATTGTTATTGTTGTGGTGTGGTTGTACTTCAGCATCTTCACAGTTAAGTGACATGATGTCCCTTCCAGTGGAAATAAGTCCTATCTCAGTCAAAGTGTAGTTTCAAAACATGCTGAGGGGAGGAAGTGGAGCAGTTGAAAGGGCTCCTGAATATGTTTTGGCAGTCAGGCACTGTCTGGAGAGCCACAAATGCCTTGTGGAATTCAGTATTATTTTGGATTCTTCCCTGTTTGCCTGATCTCAGGAAGGGAAGTAATTGTAGAAAAACTTCCTCTAATGGCTGACCTAAGCAAGACCACTTGATAAAAGAAAGCAAATGGAAATTGTTCCAAGTTCCCTGCCTTTCCTAACTAGAAATAACAAAACCCAGCAGATAACTGAGTATCTGCAAGTTGTGGTGGATTTCATTATCAGTGTCCAGGCATTTCTTTGCAGCATCTTGACTCCCTGCAACATCATCCCAAGTTGCTTTTCAGTTTCAGGGTGACTTGGGCTTTCCTCTGAATGTATTTGCATCTCTCCAGTTTGCAATATTCTATTAAAATACAGTATTTGTAAGACCATTGCATCCTAATACCTGTAGTAGGTCAGATTCCTTGTACACAGTGTTTACAGAAGGCCAGTTTTATGCAAGTTGTTACTCAAAGGGAAGTTTGTGCTGTTTCCAGTCCCAAACTGATGCTTCAGAGTCTGAAATCTGCACATTTCATGCAGAAACTTTGTTTGACTGGTAGATTGGTGACAACTAAATGTGTAATTGCATTTGGAACCTGAATAAAAACCTCCTGTGTTGTTTGAAATTATCATTACCTTCACCTTGCAAATCAGATTTCCATTGCAGAACCAAGCAAAGTGTTGTCTCCAATTTATTTCTTTTTCTTGGGATGAGTGTTAACTGGAAGCAGAGAAAATAATGGCAGAAAAAGGCAGGGTAAACCAAAACTGAAATGGCACACCCAGTTCTTTGGGTTTCCCTGACAAATTAATTTCTGGAGTAATTAACAGAACAATGGAAGTTTCTTACTGTTCTGCCAGAACTTTGTTGTGCAGAAAACTCAAGAAATCTCAGCAGGTTCTGATTTTCTTCTTCACTTGACTCTATTTTCTCACTATACTTTTCCAACTGGGAGAACAGGCACTTCCCATGGAATCACAGAATGGCTTGGTTGGAAGGGACCCTAAAGCTCCTGTCATTCCACCCCTTGCCATGGACCTTCCACCAGCCCAGAGCTCCATCCAAACTGGCCTTGAACACTTAAGCACATATTATTAGTTTTTAAAGTTTACATTTTAAGTACATAAATCCTGTACATTTTAATTTGTCCTTAATTTTTAATTGTGCAGTCTTCAAACCATGAATGAGTGTCGTCTTTGTGTTTTAATTGACATTAACTGTGTGGCCATAAAGCAACTGGTAAAGAACCAGAGCCAAACCTGCCATTTACAGTAAGCTCCGTGTTTTAATAAGTAGATAAATTTGCAATAAAATGCAAAACCAGCAGCAGTATTATATTTGCATGTGAAAGACACAGAATCCACAGCTCATTGAAAGGTGAAGGCAGCTGGCAGTACTGCTGTGAACTCTGTACACAGGTTCTTTTGGCTGGGGCTGTCCTTTAATACAAAAACATCACAGGTAATTCTGTCCCACAAGACTGGAAATCTCATTTGTGACAGTAAATCATCAGCATGAGGTGGTGAGGTGTTCATGGAGGATATTTGTCAGAATTTGTAGCAGTGTAACACAGATTCATGTCAGCAGAGTGAGTGGAAGTGGTAAAGAAAGTGCCTTGGCTGGTTCCAACACCATTGTGCAGAGAAGGAGGAAAGGGAACTGCTCCCTCTCAGGAGTGGGAGTTTGCAGCAGATTTTTAAAAGCAGCTACTGTCTACCAAATCAGTGTTTATTTCTTCACATAAATATGTTGACACTAATTTTGGTTCTAGATTTTATCCAGGAAATAGTTGGGTTTGTATCTAGAAAGTTTTGTATCTGGGGAGTATTGAAGGAGGACAGAACACTGACAGAGCATCAAAGCTCTTCCCCAGTGATTCCCCACCTGCACCTGCAAAGGTGTTTTACCACAGGAGGAACAAAAAATGTTCAAACACACACAAGTCTAGGAAGTGTGGGTTCAGTTGTAAATGGGTGACTTTAAAACAGAAAAATTTTATTAAATCTGATGTGCTTTTGATAAATACAAAAAAAAAGGTCCCATGCTTTTCTTGATAGGTACAAAACTCCATATGTAAAACCATAAATTGAGGTTTATTATTGTCCCACTGACAGTTTACTACATTTTCTTGTCAACACACTACCATTGGAGCAATAAAAACATCAAGCTATTTTCACCATAAATTATTTATCACTTTAGTAAGCAATGTTATGTGATTCTTCTGCCATTCTTTTGTTTTCTGCTTTTGGTGTTCTTACAGTGTTGTAACATACTTGTATTGCTTCAGAAAAGTGGTTTTGTTTAAGCTGTATGAAACTGTGTTCTTAACACTTTTATTCTGTTTACAAGTGAACAGCCACTTTTTTAACAGGACCTCACATCTGGAGAGTTTTCTCCATTTTTTATTTTAAATGAAAATAAAATTCTAACTGAGCTTGCTTTCTACAATTTACTGCACTGGCTTGTGCCATTGAAAGAAGCTGGAAGTCAGACATGCTTCATCACTTTGAGACATTTTTCTTTAATTAAATTCAAAGATGAAAACCTTGAATAGTGCAATGTGTTTATGGAAAAAGAATAACAGAAGTCTTTTGCATCTCCCCCTGCAGAGGTGTTTCAGTGGGATGGCAGCAGTGGTGGGGTGTGTTTAAAGGAAACATCTGATACAGCCAGGCCAGGGCCTTGGCTGGTTTAAAGAACAAGACTTGGGAAGCTTAAGAAGAATTTCCAAAGAAGAAAACTGCAGAATGATCATCATATCTGGTTTTCCTGGTGCTCCACCTTCCATCCAAGCCAGTGGTGGAGTCGCCAACCCTGGAAGTGTTGAAAAAACGTGTGGATGTGGCTCTGGAGGATGTGGTTTAGTGGTGGCCAGGGTGGTGCTGCTGGTTGATGGTTGCACTCGGTGATCTCAGAGGTCTTTCCCAACCTTAACGATTCCATGATTTGGTGGATGGGCTCACAGACACTCCCATTGTAAGGACTTACTGAAGGAATCTCTTCCTGAGCATTCCTCTCCAAACAGCAGCGGTTTTCTCCTGTGCTGTGCACACCTCAAAGGGAGCCAACCTGAGCACAGACGGTGTGTGAGGGTGAACAAATCCCTGGCTCCCAGAGGGGTTTGTGCCCAGCACAATGCTGCCCTTTGTGTGTGTGAACAGCCTGGATTTGGAGCTGTGAAAGCAGGACTTACAACTAAAGCCTTTGGCTCGTCCCTGAGGGAAACATCTGCATTCCTGAAATGGGCACGTGCAATGTTTTTGTTGGAAGTTGTTTTGGGCAAACCCAGGAGTGGCGGGGCTGACGGGCTGCTGGAGCATGGAACTGATACTGCATGTTGGCTGAGAAACCTAGGGAATGTTACTGGGATGTTCAGCCAAAGCAGGGACGAGGGGCTGAGTCAGGAGTTAGTCCCCTGGAGGTTTAGGAGATGTAATTGCCCAGACTTAGCAGCAAAGGGCTGTGTTAAGGATATTTGGGATTTGGCCCTGACTCTATTGGAAGTCAGTCTCAGACCTGTGGTAGTGCAGCTTTGCTGTGCTGTCTGTGCCAGTGTATTTGTAATGCTGTGTCTGTCACAGCTGAACTCCTCCAGCTGAGTTTATTTTCCTAGTTAAGCTTAGAAGGACTTCAACCCTTCATTTCTTAGACCAAATTAAACGTTAGCCTCCTCTCAAATGCGAAGTTATCTTCCTGTTCATCCTATTTGCATTTATTTGAATTAATTTTCCTTGAACGGGGGTAACCAGAAGCAATACTGCAGATAGTGGCTCTAGTGAAGATAATGGCCAGGGCACCAGGTATTAATTTCAGTGTTGATAGTCCCCTCCTTCCTCTGAAAAGAATGGGATCCATTAAATTTAAAGGGTCACATTTGTCTCTTTAGTGGCTGTATTGTATTTCTGATCCATAGCTGTTCCGTGATAAATTTGGGACCATTTCTCTCAGCCACTTGTAGTTTATACAAGTTCCCTGCAGACACTCTCATCACCAGTCCAGACCCAGCATCTGACACTTTGTATTGGTGAATCTCTCAATATTTCCATTACTGTGTCCTTCCAGTCCTCCAGTTCTCCTTGTATATGTGCTCTCAGTCTCTCTGTAAAAAGTCTCTGTCACAGACTGATTCAATCTGCAAAATTAAGAAAAATGAGTTTCCTAAAAAGATTAGTGCCAAGACTGATGCCTGAATTTTACTCCTGGTTTTCTAAATGTCCTTTTACTTGGTCCCTGACCTGATTTAAATATTTCTATTATTTCTACATCTGACTGAATCAGTAATTTCCTTGTTGTGGTTTATCTGGGAGATCGAATCTACCTGGACTTGGTTGATTTACACCTATTTTGTAAACATGCAAACAGCAGATTTGGGTCTGGGTTAAACTGCTGAATTCTGCATTTTCTCTAATCACTGAATGTATTCAGATAATGACCCTTTCAATATATTCACATTTTATTTCACATTCTTTATGTAAACCTTATGATCCGTGGTATCCTTTTTTGAGTTGTAAATTAGAATTTCTGAAGGAAATAGATTTCTATATTTATATTCAGTGATAACAAATACAACCTGAGATTTCAGATAAATATAACCTGAGATTTTGGCTAGAAAAAAAAAATACTTCTTAGTAACAGTCCTGGTCCCTTGGGATACGTAATAAAATTGGGAAGAGGAATTACAGTAGCTCTCAGCCTAAGAAGAATTGAAAATTAAAAGGCAAATATTAATCAAAAGGCAATGACTGGTCTGTATTTAGTGTAAATTATGTGACGTGAAGGAGCAGTTGAAAACTACTGGTTCTCCAGTTTCTGCAGGGAACTCCTTGGACATTCTTGACAGTGAAGTGTCTGAATAGAGCAACAACATTCAAAAGGAATTCCGTGTTTATTGTACATGGGGAACAATGTTGTAAATGGAAAATGATGATGTCGGCCACTGCTGAGGCTTGTCACAAGTGGCACTTTCCCACCTGTTGGGTTAACCTGAACCCAAGGGCACAATCTCATCAACTCTGGGTGATCTCTGGGAGTCCCGTGGATGTCCAATTCCTGTTCCAGATCGTACGGTGAGTATTCCTTCAGCATTCCCAGTGTAGCAGCCAGCAGGGGACAAGGAGAAGGAATGGACCACAGCCACACCAGAATCACGGGGAGGAGAGAGGTAACATTTTTTCTGGCACTGGAAGAGGTAACTTGCTTTAGGATTCTTTGTAGTTTTTGTTAGCATTAGTGCTGAAAATCAGCTCGCTCCGAGTTTCCATGTGATGCTGATGGGGTTACGGGTTCTGACACGCCCTTAGGAGAGAGTGATACTCCAACCAGGAGCTCCCAGATGGAGCTGCAGAAGGAGCCTCAGGCGCTGCATCTCCAGGGTGTGAAGTTTAACATTCACCGAGGAGCTGCACAGCCAAAACTGGGAGGTGTAAACCCCACCCAAAGCGTACCGAATCGTGTCACCCAGCAGCTGCTCGGGAGCACCGCTGTCCGGCCAGTAGGGACACCGAGCCGCGTTCTGTGCTCCCAGTCCCTTCCCAACACCTCGGGAATCCTGCGGGACTCCTCAAGCCCTTCACAGGGAGCTCCGAGCGGAAGGCGCCACAGCGCCCGTTTGGGCTTTTTCTCTGCTCGCTCAGCTCCTTTCCGGAGCCGAAGCTGCGGCGCTTCGGCCTTGCGAGACTCACGGTGAGGGCTGAAAGGTCAAAATTCCGCTATTTTGGAGAAAAGCACCCAACGGCGCCGCGGGCAGGGCCGCGCTCTCGCGCTTGCCGCGCATGCGCGCGGGATTGGCGGGGCGGGTTTGGCGGGCGAGCGGCGCTGAGGGGCGGGCGGCGCCAGGGCCCTGCGGGGCTGCACGGGCGGCGCTAGGGCCCGGCGGGGCCGTGAGGGCGGCTCCGGGCTGCCGTGAAGCGGGCGGCTCCAGGGCCCTGCGCGGCTTTGCGGGCGGCACTAGGGCCCTGCGGGGCGGGCGGGAGGCACTAGGGCCCGACAGTGCGGGGCGGGCGGCTCTAGGGCCCTGCGCGCCCACGCTGGGGGTCTCGCCCCCCCTCCCGCCATAGAAGGAGCAATGGCGGCGCCGTAGCGCGGCCGCCGAACCCCCGCCCGAGCGCCGCGCCCGGGCCCGGCGGGAGCCGAGCGGGGCCGCCGCTCCTCCTCCTCCTCCCGCCGCCGCTCCCCGCAGCCCCGCGGCCGCCATGGCCACCGAGCTGGAGCCGCCGGCCGCCGGCGCCGTGTCGGGCGCGGCGCCGCTGGAGGCGGAGGAGGACGAGGAGCACTGGCTGTACGGGGGTAGGTACCGCCGGCCGCGGGGCAGCGCGGGGCCCCGGCCGCCAGCGGGCCCGGCCCCGCCTCAGGGCCGCCCCCGGCTGCGGGGCCGCGCGGGACCGGGGGCGGCCCCGCGGGAGGGAGGGACCGGCATCTCTCCCCGGGCCCCCTCACTGGGACCGGCCTCTGCCCCGGGCCCCCTCACAGGAATCGGGCTCTGCCCCCGGGCCCCCTCACAGGAATCGGCCTCTGCCCCCGGGCCCCGGAGAGGGACCGGCGTCCACCCCCGGCTTCCCCCAGGAGCGCTTGAGCGGCTCTTTCTGGGCGGGTGGCGGTGTGTTATTGTCCTTTTATCAATAACACTGATGCAGGGAGGTTAACGCGATGCTTTGTTAAGAGTTTCAGTTCCCTAATCACCCAAACCTTGTGAACCCCCGGGCTAACGGGGCTGGGATGTGGCCGGGATAAACCACAGGACTTTATTGAAATGTCTTTGTCTTCCCCATAGGCTTTCCACATGAATGCCTTTATGTTTCTTCTACCCTGGCACATTAAAATTCTATATAAAGACCTTCATAGCTGACTTCAGATCCTATGTGATATTTGTCTCTGTTCTCTGAGACTTTGGGTTTATATTCTGAATTTTGTTTGGTGGGAGACATCACCTCTGCAGATGGATGATGTTTGTTGGGTTGGGATTATTTTTAGTTGCTTTGTTTCTAGTTGAACTTTGTTGAAAAGAGAGCATTGGGGTTATAGTGCCTTGGCACCACTGGGTATTTCTGTACCTGTGATGCTTTTTGTGCTTGAATTTAGCTTTTTCCTTTCACTTGAATAATTCCTTTGTTCTTACTGTTGTTTTTGCAGATGACACCACTGGTAAGCAAGAAGATGGACCAATTCCTGGGTGAGTCCTGAGGCTGTTTATTCATTATAACAATACATGCTGTAAAGAAGCTCGAGCCTTGTTAAGCAGAGCTTCATGAGTGCTTTAGAGCAGTGCTGTTGCCAGGAACAGCAGCCTGTCCTTTCCCCATCCCATGGGATCATCCCCAGCCACCACACTGGGGCTGGTAGGCATTTATGGATGTGGAAGCTGAACTGGATTAGTGGACCGGTTTGATTTAAAACTAACTTTTAGCCCTTTTTTTCTCTTCAGCAATTAGTTTTAAATCAGATCTGTTTTCCAGTTTAATTCCCTGGGAAAAATGATGCCCTGAGGATTGGCTTTGTGCTGCTCTGGTGTTGGTAAAACTGGCCTGTGCTTAAGCCTGGGAAAGGTAAAAACCTTGAGCTTGGGTTAAAATCTTGACATGATCAAATCTGTGCTCAACAAAAATGTGCTCATTCTAGGAGGTCTTTCAAGTGGTGTGGGTAAGACTTAGAGATAAAATCCATGACCAGTTTGACTTTCTGTGTGTGGAAGGGATTGTCTGTCCTGGGTTATAATTCCTTTCTGTTTGTAGCTGTGTGTTTTGCACCAGCAGAGCTTGGTCTCAGCACAGTATTAGTACCTGTTTGCCATTTTAAATTTAACATTTTTCAGAAGGCTTGGTCTTCACTGGGCTTGTGTGTGCACAGCCTCTTCCAAAGCTCAGTTTAGTGTTTGTTGTTATTGTGGGTTCAGTGTCAGGAATTTCTGAGGCTGTTACAGATACTGCCCTACTTCTGCGCTTAAGGAATATGAAAACTTGTTCAAATAAACAAGTGGTAAAAAACATGGTTAAAATGTTGCCTGAAAACATCAAGTGAGCTTTGTGAGAAGGAACAACTTTTAGACAGAAATTCACTGCTGATTTGCATAAATCTGTTGTTCCTTGTCACGTTCATCTGAATGTAATTTTACTTTACAAGCAGGACTAAAAATCTGAATTTCCTGCAACTGTCTCCAATAACTGTAAATGCAGGAAGGAAGAATATTAGTGGCCATGCTGGCTCTCCTTTTTTTTTTTTTTCTTTTTTCTTTTTTTCCCATATTTCTTTGTTGCACAATGAGAATCTCACTAAATGAAGAGCTGTGGGGTGTTTTAAGAAAAATGACTCTTTTTTGCTCTGTTGTCAACAGCTGCAGCTCCAGGGATGCACTGCTGGCTTGTCTGGAGTGTTAGTCCCTAGCCAGGAAGCAGAGATCAGCACAGTTTGGGATGCAGCATCCATTGACATTCCCTGGCCTAGGGGAGGTGTTAAATACCAGCAGGATGCTGTTCTGTCAGCAGTGCCCAGGATTAGGTTGGCATTCTGGGGAAGTGAAATCTCTGCCACGTTTTTCTGTGCCCAGAGGATGCTGGGGACCTGTCAGAGCGTTCATTCCTGGGAAGCAGAGAGGTTAGGGAAAGGCTGCTGGTTACCAAGTGTCTCTCTGAACTCTAGTTCATACATTTTAATGTACACCCACAGATGCTTCATGTGACTTGAAGCTGAAGGTAACACCTGTCACTCTTCCTGAACGCAGTCATCTCAGATTTTTAAGGAAATTCAGGGGTGGAGGTCAATGCTGAGTTGCTTGGATGGGGCAAAAAGTTTTGGATCCATCAGAGAGATTTTTTCCAGTGGTCCATGCTTTGGTCCTCAATCGCAGCCTGTGGCTGCAGCATGGAAATACCTGGAGGCTGATTTTCCTTCTGCCATCTTGGCTGCCTTTTATACCTGAAAGTGTCTGCAGGTGTCACATCAGGAACTTGGCACCCATGGAACCTGTGCTTGGTCAGCTGCCCAGCCTTAACCCTCTTTTTGATCTTGGCTTGATGAAGTTCTTTATATATGGGACTTTCCCAAAACGGGGCTTCAGTTACTGCCTAGATTGTTTGGTTTTTTTTTTCACTCTCAACAACTGCTGAGTTGTGCTGCTTTGCCTTTCTTGTGTGATATCTCCTGTCACTCTGAAGTGGCTTTATTGTGACCACTGTTTGGGTTCTGTGAGATGTTGCCTGTTTCTTTTTGAAGACAGTCTTGTGGATGTTTATTGCCCAGTGTGGGGTTTTAAATTAATAGCAGCATCTCCACAGAGCACTGGTGGAGAATTGGGTTTTCATGGCCTGGGCTGTTGTAACTGTCTCTCTTGAAAAAAGTCAGAATTACTTTGAAGTTCTGTTAAGTTTTACTTATGACATTAGAGACAAATCTCAGACCTCTCTGTATGTTAGTTCTGGAACACTTGGCACTCCCTTTTCTAGCATGTGTACACCAATTCCACATTATTGCTTGGCCAGTACAGTAAACAGTGTTAACATTTCTACAAACTCTTAAACTGGAGATAAATCCAAACCTGATGATTGTTGCATTATGACTAATTTGTAAAGAGTGAGAGGAATGGGTGCATAATTATCTCACTTTTCCTGTTGGAATTTTAACTTCTCATTGCTGTAAACTGTCTGTAGAAACACTAAAATCACTTTTTCCTTTATTTCTCTGGGGCAGATGCCTTTGCTGCTGACTAAATGCATGTGTAATTATTAGCATCCTTAAGGAGGAGGTGAAATTGTGCTTATTATGGTCTTATTCTTATCAGTTGTGATTGTGCCAAATCCGAGCTGAGCCAGCTGCCACTGAGCTGTTGAGTGCTGTCAGGTGCTCTCTGGATGTGTGAAACTGATTCTTCCCAGCAAAAGCAAAGCCAAGCCAGGAGGATGGATTTTTTTTGTCAGGTAGTTGAGCAAATGCCAGCAGAACAAACACACAAGAGAATAAAGCATTGTGTGAAAGTCACCTGGGCAAAGGCTTTAGAACTGTTTGTAGGTGACCCTCTAGGTTGGGCTTGTCCACTTTATTTTCTGCATCATGGTCACTTTGTTTTCTCTGTCCCCTTCACAGACACACAGAATCTGCTCACCCTCTGCAAGATGCTCCCCAGGAAAGCCGGCCCGTCAACAACGAGGACAGGGAGATGTCACAGCACGTACGTGTCCCCCCGCACACGGTGCACGTGGGGATTTCTGTGCTTCTCAGCACTCCTGGGGAAAAACAGCAAGCGTAAAGATCCTGGTGCTGTCTAATACCTTGTGTTTGCAGTGCTGGGATGTACTGCCAGCCATTCCCAAAGCCAGCTCCAGCAACAGGCTTGTCTTGTCACCCTGCCCTGGGTGGCGGGGAGGGAGCCCTGGTGCAGGCACTGTTCTTGTCCCCTCAGGAGGCAGATCAGGGTCTCTGATGCTGCAGTCCAGCAGGAAAAGGAGAACACAATGTGTTGCAGCTCAATATTCAGTGTGACTTCTCAAGAACCAGTAAAATGTGGGAAACACTGGAATAGAAAGCGCAAAGTGCTGGGAATCAGTTTTGATTCAGTGTCAGACCTCCTAGAATGCAATCTAGTGGCTCAGTGCTGAAAGAGGAGGAGGAGGGTGGCTTCTCCCCTCCCTCCTCTCCTGGTTTCTTTGATGGGTTTATTTTCTGCCACTGTTCTGCCACATCAAGAGGGTTCATGCAGAGTTCTGACAGACCCATGTGCTGTGGAAAAGGAGGGAGGGCGAGGGACACCTTCCTTATGGCCTTTTGTAGGGTGAGGTGTTAATTCAGCTCCTGCATCTCACAAAATGGAACTTGCTGGATATCTTGAAGACTTCCTTTACTATTCCTTTTGTGCCCTGCACTGAGGCTGTGCTGGAGTCAATCTGTAAAGTGAAATGACTTGGGGTTTGACTGTGCTAAATCAGCCGAGCCAAACTCCTCAGCAGCTCCCTACCACAGAAGTTGTGGTGAGAGAATATTTGCCGTGAGGCTCTTAGGCGAAGCCTGGTGAATGTATTTTGGTGGTTTTAATTTGTGGTTGTGTACTTTGACCATGACCATGTGAAGGAGGTGTGTCAGAAAAACCCCAAGTCTTTCAAAAAGAGTGAGGCAGAGGAGCTGAGGGGCATAGTGAAATTTTTTGAACTGAGGTAAACCTTCCCCAGGTTCACAAATATTACCCCAATTCTCACACAGGGCCGTGTGAGGACACAGGAGTCTCTGTGGGCAGCTGCTCATTGTTGAAGGCTGTTTGAGAAGCTTCCTGAGATTTGGCTGTCCTGGAGAATTATCAGTGGTGTGTATTGATGAGCTCCTGTGTGATTCTGCTGTTGCAGGCCCTTCCCAGTGGTGAGGATGATGAGGATGACAGTGACAGTGACAGCGATGATGATGACGTGAAGGTTACAATTGGCAACATCAAAACAGGAGCGCCATCCTACATGTGGGTACTGCTGGGTGTGGGGGATTTGGGGCTGAGGTATCCCAGCATGTTGGGATGGAAAGTGGGGTGAGAGCTGCTCTGTCTCCTGGGAGCAATGGCCAGTGCACGGGAGTGGGGTTAGGAGCTGATGGGCAGCTCTGACCTGCAATTGCTTGTTGGAGAATCCATCTGTAAAATGGGAATGATAATCCGTGGGGCTGCTGCTGGAAAATTAACCTACTAATTACTGGGCTCCCTGGGGCAGAACCAGAGGTGAGAAGTTACATTTAACTCATCTGTGAAAACTTCCAGAACCAAAATCTGTATTGCTAAGAATTTGCATAAGCTGTGAATTTACTAACTTCCAGTCTGACTTTTTGTGGTTCAGCAATGGTGAGGCTGGATTTGAGAAGCAAGAAATTATATTTTTTACAATTCTGCCTAATGTGCATTGAATAAAAATAAGATGCCAGCACTTTTGCTTGCTGCTAGCAGCCTTCCTCTTACACAAATGACTTACCTATGCTTTGCTGCATATTCTAATTTTTCCACTTTATGGATAATTTCCTTCTCTTGTTGTAGAGGTGGTTTCACTCTGATGGATGACTCTGAATAGCAAACCCAGGTGAACTAAAGCATCTCCTGAAGGGTGTCAGGGCTTGAATACATTTTGCATGAGAATCTTTAGCAAAAGTAATTTGTTCAAATGCCAATGTAGTGATTCTTTTCCAATAGGGGAACTCCTATGAATCTAAACTTAAAAACGGGTAGAGGCTATGGAGCATCTGCTTCAGGTATTGCTGTTATTTTTATCCTTCACCTTTGCAATATTTCACATACCTGGCACTGACAGCTGCAGCAGCTGCAAATTTTGCTCTGTTTGGAAGGATATAGAATTAGTGTAAACAGGGAATATGAAGTGCATTTCCTAAAAATCAGTGCTCCCAGCACAGTCTGAGGGGCCAAGATGCAATGGAGAGATTGAATTACCCATCACTGAACAAGGTGATTATAATTCTGTTCAAACTAGGAAAAAATACACTGATTGATACTTTTATAGTAAAACTCCAGAATATTTCTAAACTATATTGTTGCACTGGGGCTGAGCATTACAGCTCTTGAGAAGGACTGTAACTCAGTGTCCTGAGCTGCCTGCAGTGTAAGATACTAAAAGAAACAAATTCTGGCCTTGAGTATCAGCTGTTCATACTTGGCTGCTGAAATTTTCTCCACCATTCAGTTTAGTTTCTAATGTAAATTGAGTCTTGAATTCTGTCCTTTCACATATGTGAGACTGTCCTTTCGTGGGCTTCATCTACTTCCTTCCACTAATTGCTTTATCCAAATGAATTATCTTCTGATTGAGAAAATAAGAACAAATTCCTGTTGAAGGTTCTGTACCCAACAGATTTGGGCTGACTCCCACTATCCACTAAATACTGATCCTGAAAAAGTATTTCATTATGAAAAAATGTCTCCATCTTGGGAGGGGAAAATAAATACTTTGCCTGAGGAAAAAAATTTTATTTTATTTTCATTTGGGGTAAACTTCATGCATGTCCTAATGATTTACTCTGTCTGTAGTACCAATCTGGGTTGAATTTGCTTTTCTGCTGTTCAGCTGCAAGTGCTGCACACCCTGTTTGTTTATGGAGTGACTGAAGTCCTTTTTATTAAAAAGCTGATTGTGGTTACCTACCTGCTGTAAAGCTGGTGATTAATTCACTGCCGTGCTTTGTTTTTGCTGGAATAATTTGCTGAGCAAATGAGTGGATTAAAGGCATTGCATTAAAAGTAGTAACAGTTCCTCTCTCCCCAAAGCCAAGTTGCAGCCCAAAGGTATTGACTTGGATGCCGCAGGGAATATAAATGGATTGCCTGTGATAGAAGTGGATTTGGATTCATTTGAAGACAAACCGTGGAGGAAACCAGGTGGGGCCTCACAGTTCCTTGTGGTAAATATTTTCTGCAATTCCAGTTGTCTCTCTTTATTTTCACATGTAATTTCTGCCCATTTATTGTTGCCAGGGAACAGGGAAGCTGGAACAATGTGTGTTGCTCAGCCTCTGATGCTTGGCTAGACAATCAATGGCATTTACTGATTGAACAAGCCATGCTCTACCTAAAATTGGGTTGCATTTATTCTAGTAATTGAACTTCCCTAAAGGGAACAGCTGTTTTTTTTAAATGGTCTATTTTATTAATTCCCTGCTTCCAGAGAACATTGCACTGATACCAATCCAATAATGTTTGGCCTTAAAGGCAGCCGAGTAGGGTCAGGATTTGGGTGTTGATGTTGTTTGTTCTCCTCTTCCTGTGTAGGAGCTTGTTCTGTGTCCCCTGGCCAAGCCCAGAGTTGTCCCCATGATCCCTCCTCATTTCTGTCCTGGGACTGCCCACTCTTATTTGTATGAGGGCGATTTCTCCTCTTACAGCTGTAGGATGCTACAAATAAAGCTGCTGTTCTTCTCCTGATACAAAAGTAATTGAAGGAACAAGACATCCAAGTTTTGCTGTGCTACTCTCATAAAACATGCTCTGATGAAATGTCAACTGAAACAAAAAGTTCACGTGCCTTTTCTCAGCAATCATTATTCTCCCTGCCAGCCCTTATATTTCGTTTCTCTTTCAGCAGTATTGCTGTGCTGAGGGAGTAGTGCTTTTCTGAGGTTGCCTGTGCTGTGGTTTGGGTGTCTGTTGCCCACATGAAGGGCAGTCCAGTGCTAATAACTCCATGGACACGTCCAGGTATCAAACCAGCCCTGAAGCACCCTGCAGATAGTGCAGACAGAATGGAACAGAAGCTTTTCTTCTGCAGGGATTTCTCCTTGATTGTCAAGTGAGAAAGAGAGGAATGGGAAGAAAATGAGTTAGAAAGAATTCAGTGAAGTTCAAAGATAAAGTGTGGACGTGGTTGTGGCCATGCTGACATCCCTGGACCAAAACAGAGCCAGCTGGCCCTAAAGCAGTGTTGCAGTGCAGTAGAGGGAAGATTTCTGCAGAGCTGTGTGGTCTGTAAGTTTATTGTAGATAGCAAGTAGCTCATTACTCAACAGCCTTTCAAGTTTATATCCTTTACAGTTAATTGTTCAGCAGCTTGGTATCTCTTTGAGTGAGGGAGAGGAAGAAGAAATCCTGTGTGGAAGAACTGATAGAGGTCTGAAATAGAGGCTGATAAAATCGATACGTAAATGTCGTGTTGCTGAGTCGGTGTGGATGCAGTTTGCATGTTCGGGTGGTACAACAGGAAGAGTGGCCAGCCCAGGAGATAAACCTCACTGCTTAGACCTCACAGTTAAACCAAGCTCAGCATGGTCAGAGTTTTGCTTAGCTCTTGTATCAGCTCTTTGTTTTTGGAGCTGGTCTGTGTAGGAATATTTTAGCGTGGGGCATGTTTGAGGGACACCTCAGCGGGGCAGGAGGTGCTTTGTAGTGCTTCCTGCTGGGATCTGGGAGGTGGGAGGGATGGAATTACTGCAGCTGGGATTGCCCCTCTGCATCTCTGCTTTCTTGGCAAGCAGTTTGTGGTCACCTCTTTTATTTAGAAGTGCTCGTGCTGAATTGGCAGATTGCACAGGAGACTGGCAATGGGAGATAACACTCTGGGATGACTAATTAGGGTTGTGACTGAGCTGTAATTACTTGTGTAGTCTGGGAGGTATCAATAAAAACCATCCACTTGAGCCGTGTTTCACAAAACGGGTGAGCAGCAGAATCTCTTCCCAAAACAGCAGTGATGGTCAGGAGGGGAATGTGTGGGCTTAGCTCTGCCAGGAAAAAGGTTCTGAGGCCTCACCCCATTCTTCTGGTGGGGGCTGGAACTGTCATTCCTGTGCTGTGCCCAGCACTCAGCTCATGTGGACAATTGGAATAAACCAGTCTGAAAAAATCAGGCTGGTGAGTAAGTGATTGCAAGCAGTAGCCTGTGGAGGTGCTGTCCTGTGTGTCCCAGGGGGTCCCACTGCTGCTCAGACCATGTCCCCCTCCCACCCAAGATGCAGCCACTGTCTCCTCTGTGGCACCCACAGCTTTCTGACAGGGAAAGACACAAGCTGGGCTCTCTGGAAGACTTTTATTACCTTAACCCTTCATATAAGCAGTTAAAGGACAGCTTGAGAATGCAAGTGTGCAGAACCTCTGTGTTAACTTCTGCTCCTTCTGCCAGGTGCTGATCTTTCTGATTACTTTAATTATGGATTCAATGAAGAAACATGGAAAGCTTATTGTGAAAAGCAGCGACGGCTTCAGCTGGGGCTGGACCCTGCTCCTCCCATCAGCACTGAGAACAAGATCACGGTGGGTGACATGTGACTCCTGCTCCTGGCTCCAGGAAAACTGGGATTGTGTTTGTAATCACAGACATGAGGGTGTAAGAGCAGGAGATACCTCAGTTCTGAACTGTTCTGTGTCCTTTCAGTGCGGAGAAATACAAAAATGACTCTTTAAAGGTTAAATCTCTGTTGAAAATCTTTTCTATATGGAAAGAATAATTCCAGCAGCCTGGCAGGTTTGAACCACTACAGCAGCAAGACTGGAGTGAATTTCCAGTTGACTTTGGGGTTACCCAGCTCTAGGGGTGTCTGGTTGTAAAACCTCTGGATGAGAGAAGTGCAGAGAGGGGAGCTGGGCACCCAGGGCTGTTTTGCTCACTGCTGGTGCCTGCTGGAGTGGTGTAGTGCCTGTTGTGTCTGCAGACTGCTTGGACCATTAGCCTTTGCAGGAGTCCATGGTGGCCATCAGAACTTCAGCCAAATTGTCGGTACAGCAAATATTGCTAGTTCCAGTTTTGACTTAGTGATTAATGAATTTAATAAACCTTTGGACTTCTATGAGGAGGCAGTGGACAGCAGGCTGGAGTGGCCTCTGTTTGACAGAAATGGCTGTGCCTTGACTGAAGAATAGGTTGCTTGTTGGCAAGAGCCCTGTGATTGTTCCTTTTGCTGAGGGTTCATGTCTAGTGTTCCATTCAGCTGAGAGAAGGGCACTAAACCTGTGTGTTACCTATTACCTTCTGTAGGTTCAGCAGGGAAGAACAGGAAATGCTGAAAAAGAGGTGGAAAACAACATCATCAAAACAGAGTTCAAAACAGACTTCCTGGCTCTGGTGGGAGGACGAATGAAGGCTGGACCTCCTCCCAATAGGTGAGAGGAGCATGTTCTTCATGGGGGCACCTGGAAACCACCTTGAGTCTCCTCAAGCCTCAAGCAGAAGCTTTTAAGCTTGGCAGGAAGCTGCTGTGGTCACTCATTCAGTGTCATCTCCAGCAGCATCTCCCTGCCTGCCCATTCCCCCCTCCTTGGCACAGGGAGGGAATCCTATATCCCAGCTCATGGGACACATCTCTGGGAGTGGAAGGAGCCAGGCAAACACCTCAGCTTTGAGGGTTCACACTGCTGACATTGCTTGTGCTTGCTTGGCTTATTCCTACTCCCACGATGTTAATCTTTGCCTCCTCAAGTGGAAGTGGATTACGAGTTTGGCAGAGGATAAGAGGAGCTGTTGGTTCCTGAGCCTGTGTGCGACGCTGCTGGATGTGTGGTAAAACAACTGAGTCATTCTGAGGGGCAGCCTCTGCTGGGGAAACCACTTGGCCCTTAGGAGATCGATGGGGTTTGATCAGAAGTTTCAGAAAAACACAGCAGATGAGCCAGAGCTTTGGGCTCGGTGTGTTGCTGTGGTTCATTCACAAAACAGCTTTTGCACACCTGCCTTGCAGAAAGCAGCCCTGCATCCCAACTTTACTCCTTGTCTGGGAACCAACTCTGTGCTTCCAGGATGAGCATTAAAGCTCTGCTCACTCTGTCGGATTTGAGCACTTTGGGGGCATTTCTGTCCCGGTGTGTAATCCCTGTTTTTATATCTGTTTGTGGTGATTCTTTGGATCACATTTCTGGGCATTTGGAGAGACCAAAGTCACCCCTGCTCAGAGGGGAAATCGTTCAGGAATGCAAACGGGCTTCGCCTTGTCCAATTTGAGAGATGTTTCCCTGGTGGGAAGGGAAGCATGAGAGAAATCTGCTGACAGCAGGGAAGATTGCTCTTTTGGTGCTTCTGAGCCTAAAAAGATGTCTGTGATTTGTACCAGGAAGCTGGGTGGGACCATTGATGTGATCGGGGGCCAGGCGGGCACCATCCGCAGGGTGGAAGGAAGACGTCGGGATAAACATGCCTCGGAGGAAAATCCCATTCAGGTAAGGCTGCTGTGCTGCCTTGGCAAATTTCTGATTTTATGGCAGTTCTGGTGAACCTTGGGCAAATGTCTGTGTGTTGCTGACCTCCTGTGTTGCAGTTCCTACCTGCAAAGCAGCAGGTAATACATTGACCCCGTGGAGGTGTGTGCTTGTGGATTGATTGTTGCCTTCTGCAGGCTCCGTTAACTTCTGGCCTAAAAGCTTGGTCTTGCTAGGAGCCAGATTTGTCCTTTAAAGACCAGTCTTCCCTTTGGAATGGTAAGGGCTGAGTTCTTTGCTCCTCAGCTCTCCCAAAGTATTCCTAGGAGTGCGTAGCTGGGAATCTCTTAGTGGATTATTCCCTTCCCCTCCACTGTTGGGTTGGAATCTTCAGTTCTGCAGTGGAGGATCTGTACCTGGGGCTGGTGTTTCTCTGTACATTGAAGTAACATTTAGTCTCAAATCATTTGGTGCAGCCCACTGAGCTGTGGGCCTGTGTTCCTGGATCTTGTCCCTTGTAAGAGATGGAAGCCTGGCTTTAAAGCTGGTCTCAGTTCTGGGCTTGCCTGCCCAGTGTATGACAATGGTGGTCTGGTTGGCTCCTAGGCAGGAAGCTGCTGTGCAGGGTCTGAGGACCCTCTGCCAAACCCCCTTCTCTTAACCACCTTCCTCCTGCCAGCCACTGCTAACTTGCCAAAAAAACCCAAATAAGGAACCTTTCCCTTTCTAGGTCCAGTTCCTGGGTTTGTTTCTACGTGTGGTTCTGTGGTCCATTTATTTTTTTAGTGGTCAGTTTTCCAGATTTGCCAACATGTCTAAGAGACAGAATTTGCTGGGAAATGGTTGTGGTTCCTCCCCCTCACAAGCACTGACAGCTGCATTTCCAGGTCACCCTGGTGCCTCTGCATACTGGTCACTCTTCCCAGGCATGGCCATGCTCCTGTTCTGGTGATGCTGCCAGCGCTGTGAGGTCCCTGCTGCAGGGGCAAAGGGATTAAAATGCTCTCTTCTCATTCCTGTGCCTTCTAAGGTCCTGGGAGACCATGGAAGTAAGCCACAGCCCCCCCAGCAGCCCCAGCAGCCATCCCAGCCCCAGCAGCCTCCTCAGCAGCAGCCGTTCGCTCCACCAGCAGGGCCTCCGCCTCCCCCACTTGCTGGGCCTCCTCCTCCACATTTCCTTCACCCTCCTCCTCCAGTGACTTCTGTTCCACCTCCCCTGCATCCTCCAGGTACGTATTCACTCCGTGAAACGGGAGTTGGGATGTCCCAGGCTTGGAGCAAATCAAAGGTTTAATGGTCCAATGCTGTGGGAGGGTTGAGCAGTCAGGGAACAGCTCCTTACCCCACGCCAGGCTTTGTTTGGTCTCCATCAGCCTATTTTAATACTTTCCTTGACTAGTTAGTAATGGAAGCTGGTCTTTGAAAAAACCCTCTTTCCATGTGGGAACCTTCCAGTGCTACTGATCCCTTTGCTTTATTGATTAATGTAAAGAAGCAGGTTCCTGTTTCTCTGGGGAGGAAGCTGAGGGCTGTTGCTTCTGGCTTAAAGATGCCAGGCTGAAGTGAGGGGGGCACACTGTGGGCTTCTCCTGCTCCTGGAGCAGCAGCCACGCTCTGGAGAAGACACCAGGAGCACTTCATGCAGAAACTTCTGGCTGAGGAGGATTCACTGCAGCATTCACTGGTTCTTTTCCTAATAACTTTTTCATGGTAGCTCTTCCTACTGCCTTACATTAAAATGCTTGGCAAAATTAAGGTGGACACACTGGACAGGAAACTGCAGCAGGTTCTCCTCTGCAGCTCTTTCAGTTGTTCTGAAGACCAATTGTTATGTGTTGACATTTAGAAAAGGAATTCTCCAGTGTAAGAGAGCAGCTACATTTTAAATAGTAACATAAAGGCAAAGAGATTATCATTTGGGAAAATTATATAATTTATAGGCTAATTCCTGCTTAATAGCGCCAATTTTTCTGCTGCTCTGTTTGCTCCAGTATGTGAGAGTTACTCCAAAGTGTGCTTTGAGGTTTAGCTGGAGGTACAGAGATGCCATGAGATACAGGGATTCCATGCTTTCCCTGTTGTCCTCACTTGTTTTCCCTGCTTATTTCCACAGGCCTGCCACCTCCAGGTCCAATTCCAGGTAGGTGGAGTTGCCTTGCTCTTAATGACAGCAATGTAATTTTGATCACACAGGTTAAGAGCATTTGGACTAAGCAGCATGAGATAGGATGGCACCAGTTTAGAGCATAGCTAATTTAAGACTAATAAACTCCATTTGAGCATAGAACTTGAGCTGCTTATCTTATATCCTGACATAAATCTGTAGGTCAGAATATAACTTGATTGTTCTGTTCTGATCAGAATGCAACATATCTGCATCCCAAGAACCACTTTTCCTCCGTAGGGCTGTAAGGGTTAATTGTAACTCCTTGATGAAGCTTATGTTCAATATTTATAAACCAAAATAGCAGGTAGTTTCTCCTTTGTTTTTCCTCCCATACCCCTACAGAACTAACAGAGCTTTAGGGTTTGAATTTTGGAAGGAGATATTACCCTGAAGGAAAATGATTCCATTTCAAACAGGGCCTTGTTTAGAATAAAAAGATGCTTTAATGGCTTTTAACTGTGAACAGCACTTGTGTAACTGTGAGATCTTGGTGCTGATTTACCCTTCTATGTCCAGGGTTGTTCCCACCACCTCTGGCACCACCACCAGCTCTCCTCATCCCAACCTTGGATGGGTAAGACCACACCTGGGTAAGACCTCACCATGGGTGCAGCTCCTCTGGAGGGAGGGAGGAGAACAGGTCCAAAATCAGTGCTAGTGATGCGTGGTCTGGTTTTGGGTTGGGGTGGGGGTGAGAGCAGAGTCTGTCAGCAATCCTCTGTGCATTTCCCTGGATTTGTCATACTCAAGGCACAGGAAGGAGTCAATAAAATCTAGGCGAAGCTTAGAGCAGTTGGTGGCATGATGTGTTACTGTGAATGCTTTCTCTGAAGATGCTCCACGCAGTTTGTGAGCAGTGCTGCTTTCCCGGGGAGCCTGCCTGGGGTGAACAGGGCAAGCAGTGGGATTGGGGCAGGTTTGGCAAAACCCTGAGCATTTCTGGTAGTGGGTGTCCCATAAGGATGTTGCACAGGCCTCCAGGAAAAGCAGGGTGAGCTTGCAGCGCAGGCAGACCTGTGGGGGTCCCTGATGTCAGTAACTCACCCCCTTTTCTCTCCCAAAGGCAGCCCGCCAGCTACAACAACAGGCAGCCACCTCCCTTCGGCTACAACTCCGCAGGTGAGCACTGGGCAGGACACATCCATCTGCTGCTCTCTCTTGGCAGCCCAGGCTTTTCTGAGGCTGACAGATGTCATGTCTGCTCTGCCTCCAGGGTCTTGCTGTGTCCCAGACAGTCCCAGTCAGGAGCACACGCTGGGTTTGCTGCACTGAGTGTTGTGCAGGTGTGGTGATGCTGTGGTGGCCAAGTGCTGAGGCTCAGGTCCCTATTGCAGTGCAGAGACAGAGAAGCTTCCCCAGTGCCACAGCAGTGTGATCTCATGCCTGTTTGCACACACGTGCTCACACTCACTCACACTCTCTCCCTTTTCCCCACCCTCAGGGATGAGCACAACCATCCGCAACTGCTGAGCTTGGCATCTCCTCCCTGAGCTTTTGAATCCCTCCTCCCCCACTTCACCCTCTCCCTTGCCTACAGGCACTGTCTCCTGTGGTTTTGTAATGGGAGAGGCAGTGCCAGGATTTCAGCAGATTCCCTTGTCCAGTGCAGCCCTGGCAGTGCCGTGTTCTCTCCCCGTGCTGCAGTGCCCAGCTCAGAGCGGCTCCTCCTGGCTGTGCTGGGCAGGTGGAAGCACAGGCAGCTCTGCAGGGTCTCCCTGCAGGACAGTGTTGGAGGAGTGGGCAGTGTCAGCCCTTCCCAAGGAGAGGAGCCTCCAGTGCTTTGGGATTTGACCTTGCTGGTCCTACTGAGCAGGCCCAGCAGGCCACATCTGTCTGGGAAGTGCTGGTGGCTCTGAGTTCACCAGGTGACATCCTTCATTAGCAGCTGGTGCCCCTGGCCCTCCCCAGGTGCCACCCTAGACCAGAAGGTTGCTGGTGAGAGGTGGCACCTTGTATAGGTGACCAAGAGCCCAGGGCTGACAGAGTGCACAGCACTGCCTGTAAATATCTGCTTTTGTGCCTTCCTCGGGGAAAAGGTGTTCTCTGTTCTTAGGAAAGTGCTAGAAGTGAAGGGGAAGGACAGGAGGGAGCTGGGCCATGTCTCCTCGGATCCAGCTGTGCTGCCAGGGGGATCTTTGGAAAGGGAGGGACAGAGGGGATGCCGTGGATGTTTCGGATGACGCAGGGTTCTGCTCTCTGGCTGCAGATTCAGGTTTCATCAGCTACCCCCCCATCTCCACGTCCCACACGCCCTGGGTGACCACGGTGGACAAGGGCACGAGCAGCTCCAGCAGCAGCCACTGGGAGTACTCGGGCTCCAGGCGGGAGAGGGAGCGGGAACGCGAGCGGGAGCGGGAGAGGGAGCGAGACCGGGACCGCGACCGCACCCCGACCACCAGTGAATACAACAAGTGAGTGCTGCGCTTCCCTGCCTGCTGCTCCCCCTGAGCAGCCCTGGGGCATCTCGGGGTGTCTGCCCAAGGGTGGGGTTGTAGAGGACACCAGCTGAATTGTCTGAAATGTCTGGGGAAGAACTCCTTTGGATCAATAACTACAGCACAGACCAGGTGCTGTGTCACTGGCTGATTTCCTGTGTCTGGGTTTGGGGGTTTTTGTTTAAATCCAGCAGAACCAGTTCCTCTTGCTCTCCCACGAGGCCAGTCAATGAAATAGCCCCTCTGTGTTTACTCAGTGTTTCACAGCTCAGTGTGAAGCACTGGCTGCAGGAGCTGCTGCTTCTTGTCTTCTAAATGTCACTGTCAGATCAAAGGACAAACAGCCTGCTCTGCTCTGCTCTCCTGGGGGCAGGGAGTGCCATTCCCTGGGAGTGGGCCAGGAAATGGGAGCAGAACTGGAGAGACCACCTTGGTGGGAACTGCTGTGACCTCGGCTGACAGCAGTGCCGGGAGCTCTTGGGAAAGGAGAGGAGGCTTGGAGCCTCCCTGTGTTGATCTAAGGTGGAGGCTGGGCTGCAAAGACTTCCCAAACCCATCCCTTTGGTGTTCAGTCACCAGCAGCATTGGTGTTTTGCAGGCTCCAGGCTCAGAAATGCCAATAATCATTCAAAACATGATCAGAATGTGCATTCCTGGCACAGGGTGCATCCTGCTGGGGAGCTTCCCAGCCCAGGGAGGGAGCAGACAGGGCACTGTGCTCCTAATATTTCATTTTTTTCCTTTACAAGCTTGTGGGCACTGTGGATGGGAGGGGGAGAAAGAGAACAGAAGACAGATTTGCTAGAATTGGAAGAGCTCAGACTCCCCCACTTCGTGATCCATGCTGGAGCCAAGGCCTGGGATCAGCACTCCTGAGCACATTGCTGGCATTTCTGGCTGGTGTGGAGCACCCTGGTGCAGGTCAAAGCAGGGCAAGTGGCCGTGCAGTCCTTTGGAGCACTCCCAGCTGATTGATCCTGGACATTTATTTGTCCAGCTTGCTTCCAGGACTGTCAGAACAATGTTTCTGACTTCCTTTCTCCCAAATCTGAGTATTGTTTCCCACAGAGGGACTCGTTAACCCTTTGGATTTTGGCTTTCAGAAGTTGAAGAGGGAGGTGTACAGGGCAGTGTGGAAAGTGTCAATTTGGGGTACACGATGCCCACTCCTGGGTGGGAATTGACTGAGGTGCTTTGAGCAGGTAGAGAGGTGCAGACAGAAAGCTGTACTCACAGTTTGAGGTTTTGAGCTTGTGGGGAAGAACACAGCCTCTCACACAGAAGGATCACAGCTTATCTGGAGTGTCTGTGTGCTGAGGGAAGCCCAGCAGCAGGGAGGGAGAGCGAGGAGAGGAGCGTGGCCGTGTTGCGATCCTTGCAGGCGTTCTGGGATCACCCCAGCCAGTAAGACATGCCAGACATGGTTGGTGAGAGGCCTTGCAGCCCTGCCCAGTGGCTCAGGCCCAGAGGGCCCTGTCCCCGTGCCCACCGTCCCTTGTCCCCGCAGTGACGACGAGCGGTACCGCTACTACAGCCGCGAGCGCAGCTACGACTTCGAGCGCGATTACCGGCGCAGCCGCGACCGCAGCCGCGAGCGCGAGGAGCGGCACCGCGAGCGCCGCCACCGCGACAAGGACGACAGCAGCAAACACAAATCCTCCCGCAGGTGAGTGCTGGGGAGGGGAATTCCGTGTTCTCGGGAGAAACGTCAGCCTGGCTCATCCCAGCTCCCTCTGGCCGAGATGGGACACCTAGGCAAGGGAGAGCCTCGAGCAGGAGGAGCCCTCTGGGCAGGGAAGGGAAACCTCGGTGTTGTGAGCTCTCAGCTGGCAGTGCTGCTGCATGAAGGAGGGATTGACCTGGGCTCAGCCTCCCACCAGACCTCCCATCTCAACAAAAGCCTGCCCAAAGAGAAGTGCAAAACCATGACAGAAGTATCAGCTTTTGGTCCTGCTGCCCCTGCGCACCAGGGCAGAGCTCTCAGAATCACAAAATTTAGGTTGGAAAAGACCTTTAAGATCATCACCTGTGACCCAACACCACCTTGTCACCCAGACCATGGCACTGAGTGCCACATCTAGGCTTTTCTTAAACATCTCGAGGGATGGTGACGGCACCACCTCCCTGCACAGCCCATTCCAATGCCCAGTCACTCTCTGAAGAATTTTTTTCTGCCTGCACTCAGAAATTGCCTCTTGAGCAGGAGTAGCAGAGCTTTTGCCCAGAGCCTGGTAGTGAGGGGGGTGATGGTCTGCACAAAGGCGAAACACTTCTGGGGCAGAGCAGGATGTCCTGAAATCACAGCTTTTCTGCAGAAAATGGATTTGCAGCAGGTGATACTCCTGAGAGAGCAATCCCTCAGCAAAGCAGCAGCTCTGCTCTCTGGGCTGAGGCATGTTCTGTGCTCATGTCCTGCGTCACTTCACATCCCATTAATGACTTGAGCAGAACTGCTTTTGCTCTTTTTTTCTTGGTGCTTCACCTTCCTTCTTGTAGGTGAAATTCCTGTCAGCTCTGTAGGTAATTACCTTTATTTTGAAATTGGTATCAGAAAAACTCCTACGTAGTGACTGGAGGTAAAAGGCTGTTTTTATCCTTAAGGAGATGAGTAAGTTTTCAAGGAAGGACTGATTGCTGAAGGGTTGGAAACAAAATGATGGGAAGAAATGCCAAGACCATAATAAAAACGGAATACAGAACAACTGGAAGCTGAGCTGGTACCAGACAAACAAGTCATTGGCTTTAGGGTTATTTCTCAGCTTCCTCTCCTCAGAATTGAAACCTTGGAGTAGATCCCTCACTGTAGGAATCCCTGCACATGGTCCCCTCCAACCCAAACCATTCTGGGATTCCCTGCTTGAGGCACACTGGGATGTGAGCCTGTTTGAGGCACCTGCAGGCCCATGAAAGGGTTTCATTTCCAGCTTCCTGCAAACTGAGCAGTCTGAAGGAAATCACTGACGCTGGTTTCAGTATTAAAGGACAGTCCCATTGTCCCAGCATAAACCACTGACACATTGGCCACGAGGTGGCTGAAGGTGTTTTGTGGAGAGGCAGAAGCCTTTTATTTTTCCCTTTTTTTTCCCTTTAATGACTCTGAAACCATTTATTAAACCAGTCAGAAGCCAGGAGCTTTTCAGCCAGGTTCAGCCAGTTCTGTGTGTGCTGCTAAACTGGAATTCCAGCTGTGTTGAGAATTTGTCTCTGCACCTGCTCATGGAGCTGTGCCTGTCCAGTCACAGTTTATCCTGGGATAAATTTCTCTGCTTGTTGCTGTGCTCTGGGCTGTGCTTTAACTCTGCCACCTTCACACCACAGTCAGCTCCTGAGAGCTCCCTTGGTTTGAACCTGTGAGAGAAGCAGCAGAAAATCTCCTGCCAGGAGGGGCCAAACCCTTTTCCTGGTGGGAGGCAGAGCTGCTCCCGGGGCACTGGGCTGTGTTGGATGCATGGAGCAGCTGGCAGGGCACAGGGCTCAGGGCATGCACAGCCTGCCCAGGCCTCCTGCTTGGGATTGCTCCCACATCACAGAAATCCTGTGTAAACCTTCCCAGCTATCCACCCACACCTGCAAACTGGCTGAGGAGATAAAGAGTTCTGCAGCACGAGGCCAGTGAAGAGCCAGGTCAGGTGTGAGTCAGCAGAAGCTGAAACAGGATCTGCCTGCCATGGGGAAATCCACATTTCTCTCACTTCACTGATCCCTTTGCTGCCTCTAGTCCAGGGATTTCCCCAAGATGCTTACAGGAGTGAAAGTTTCAGACACGTCTGGGCTTTAGGACTCCTCCTCCTTCTCTCAGCCTCCGTGCTGTGTCAGAATTGTTGGAGCTCCTTCTGGAGTGGAAGGACACCGAGATGGTGCCTGTGGACACTGCCAGGAGTGACAGTGGCACGCTGTGGCAGTGTGACGGTGGCAGTATGTGACCATGGCACAGTGTGACCGTGGCAGAGTGTGACAGTGGCAGTGTGTGGCTGTGGCAGTGTGTGACCACGGCAGTGTGTGACAGTGGCACTGTGGCTGTGGCAGTGTGTGACCACGGCAGTGTGTGACAGTGGCACTGTGGCTGTGGCAGTGTGTAACAGTGGCAGTGTGTGACAGTGTCACTGTGGCCGTGGCACTGTGTGACCACGGCAGCGTGTGGCCATGGCAGAGTGTGACCATGGCAGAGTGTGACAGTGGCAGTGTGTGGCTGTGGCAGTGTATGACCACGGCAGTGTGTGACAGTGGCACTGTGGCTGTGGCAGTGTGTGACAGTGGCACTGTGTGACTCTGGGCAGTGTGTGACAGTGGCACTGTGTGACTCTGGGCAGTGTGTGACAGTGGCACTGTGTGACTCTGGGCAGTGTGTGACAGTGGCACTGTGTGACTCTGGGCAGTGTGTGACAGTGGCACTGTGTGACTCTGGGCAGTGTGTGACAGTGGCTCTGTGACAGTGGCGGTGTGGCTATGGCACTGTGTGACCATGGCAGTGTGTGGCCGTGGCGGTGTGTGACCCTGGCAGTGTGTGACAGTGGCTCTGTGACAGTGGCGGTGTGGCTGTGCTGGTGCAGTGGGTGCTGTTTGCACAGCCCTTCCTGGAGCAGCCACACACGGGACCCAGGCCATCCCCAAACACCCCTCGGTGCCCTGGGCGCTGCTGAGGAGGCTCCTGCGGGAGGGGATCACAGCCCCCGTGCCCATCACTGGCTCCCTGCCGTGCCAGGGCTGTCTGATGTCACTTTGTCCCCTCTGTTCCCGCTCAGGAAGCAGCACGAGAGCGAGGAGGGGGAGAGCCACCGGCGCCACAAGCACAAAAAGAACAAGCGCAGCAAGGAGGAGAAGGAGGCCAGCGAGGATGGAGCCCAGGAGGGCGAGGAGCAGGACACCAAGGAGTGAGCCAGGCCCCCCAGCAGCCCTCGGCAGGAAGTCACTCCTGTGGAACCAGCATGGCATTGGTGATGTTTTGGTTGGGGGGGTGATTTTTTTTTATTATTATTTTTTACTTTTTCCAAGGGAAGAGGCTGACTGGGCGAGCCGTGGCACATCCAGCAGTGCTTCGGGAGCTGAGGCTGCACGTGCCCTTAAACTTCCTTTTTTTTGTTTGTTTGTTTTTGATACAAGACAATACAGCAGTACTAGTTACAAAGCACTGAGCTACTCTACTCATCCACATCCCTAGGGAGAACTTTGGTGTATCAGATCCTATGGTTTCTGATGGAAGATGGCTTCAGCTGAAACTAATGCAATTAGGTCATAGTTGTTGGTTCCTTTTTGTCATCGTCATTCCTTTTTGAAAACTAGGACAGTAAGTGCAACTTGAAATTTATTGTCCAAAGAACAGTGTGACTTAGATCCCAGGAGCCAGCTTAGAGTCTGGTGTCTAGTAGTGGAAAGTCTCATCCCCGAATAAATTTCTTTATAGCTACAAAAACAGCTTCTGGTTTGTCCGTGGCCAGCTGGGCATGTCAGGAGGAGCTGCAGGATCTGCTCTAGGTGGGCACAGGGGCCTGCCTGGATGTGACAGCTTCCAGAAGCTGCTGAGGGCATTCACACAGCGTGTGCAGAGACTCCAAAACTGGCTTTTTTTATCCATTGCAAAGATAGTTCTGTCGTGTTACACCTCTATGTGGGGAATCAATGAAGATCCATAGTAAGAGCATGAATTTCTCTTTAATTACTTTTGACTTAACTATTTTATTTCCTTTTTTTACTAAGAGTTGACTGAATAACCTAGAGTGCAGTAGACAACACCAAGTCCCAGTTAGCAGTTTGACCTCATGGGGTTGGTGTTTCTATTTGGGTATCACCAACACTCCTGTCCAATGCATTCCTTTCCCTTAGATCCCAAAATAAATTTAGTCGAATTCCAAAGTTTCTTTGGACTTAGTATTGGTTGGGGAGGGGGCAACAGATGTTTCTGGGTGGGAAGAACAGGGGAAATAATTTTGAGGGGTTTCGGTCTGTCTGGTCCTTAGGGTCCTGCCCTTCTGTTTGTGTGAGTCCACAAATGTCTCATTTTCCTTTGACGTGTTATTTAAAACTGTCTGAAATGTTTGTCCTAAAATAATACGGTTCTGAAATGTTCTGTATTTTTTGGTATTGTAATCTTGGAGGTCTGAGTGTGCTGGGAAGTGTCCAGTCTGTGCCAGGAGAGCCCTTTGGTGAGGGGTTCAACCTTGTGACAGTGCAGGGATGGGTTTGTAACTGCAGAGCCCAGGGGAGGAGGAGGACAGTTGGGGCTTCTGTGGGGTTCTGGTTTTCATGGAGCTTTTTTACTGTGCTTGGAGCTGATGGGAAATGTGTGTGCACTGAGGCAGGGCTGGCTGGGGTCAGGCTGCAGGGTGTTCCTCCCTAGATTTAGGAATCACTCACTGCTCCCCTGGGCAGCACTGCAAGCTGCAGCAATCGCAGCTCCTGGCACTGGGAATCCTCCTGGCAGCTTCTGCTCAGGGCAGAGGGTCAGCTGGGAGTGCCCAAAAGCTTTCAGGAGCTTGGGATGAACCTGCTTCTACCCAGGAGAAAGCCCAGCCAGACTGGTGCCAAGGAGCCAGGAGTGCTTGGTCTGTGCTCCCAGGCCCCACACAGGACAGAGGTGCCCACCAGGGCGGTGCCCACCAGGGCAGTGCCCAGGGGGAGAGGGGCCCAGCGTCCCTGCCCCAAGGAGCCTACGTTTGGTGGTGATGAGATGGGGTTGCTTTTTGCCCCTTGCTGGGGCAGCCAGTGCCAAAGGGGACCAGGCAGTGCCCCCAGCCCCCTGTGAGCTGCCTTTGCCTGCCCTGCATCAGGAAAAGTGCTGTCCCTGCAAAGTTGCACCCACGTAAGTGTGGGTGGCCCCAGCCAAGGACATTTCTCCCACCTCTGCATGCTCAGGTGTCCGTGGTGCCTCTCCAGGGTGGCCAGAGCTGTTCCACACCCACTCCCTGCACTGTTGGTGCAGTGACACAATTCATGGTGATCACATCCACCCCGATGGTGGGTGGGAGCAGGGATGGAGAATCCAGCGTGGATTCAGTCAGTGCTGCACATCTCCTGTGTTATTTGAACGAGCTGCACCCAAGTCACAGAACACGCTGAGGTGAAAGGCACCTTCACTAATAGGAGCAGGCTTTTGGGGCCAGGAGCAGCTGTAAGTTTGAGGTAAAGAGGTTTAAATTGGTTTATTTTCGTTTAATAGAGGTAAATTGTTTGTCTTTACTATTAGGGAAATGTAAAGGTTGGGTGTTGGAAAATCTTTACTTGCATCAGGAAGCTACTGCAGGTTTCCTGGTGTTGGGATGTGGGGTTTACTGTTGTTGAGGGATTTTTCCCAGCCACAGTATATTTTAGGATAGACAATTACACTGTTTCCTGCCTCACAGGGTCAGTTTTTTGTTGAGGTGACCTGTTCTGGGGGCATTAGCTGATACATGGAGAGACAGGGTAAAGACCACACCTATAATCCATATTTTTCAGCATTACAATAATTTATAAAGGCATCAAAACAAATTCAACATCTATTAACAAGCTGATTCTGGAAACAAAATTTAAATTACGAGGACATTTTGGTGAAGTTGAAGGCACCTTGAAAGGAGATGGAGTAACAGTAAAAATGGTTCTGCAGCCTCCCCTCACTCCCACTGCCCACCCAGCAGCTGCACGGCTCTTCCCTCCTGCACTTTACCCTCATTGGGGGCAGGCAGTGGGAATCGCCCTCTCTCTGTCCACAGCAATATTTACTGTTCCAGGCACAGATTCTGCACATTGATTGGAAAGAGAAAAAATTGCTTCAGGTTTTTGTGTCCCAGCAAGGTCAATGATGAGTTTTCCTTTGTGGATGATTTTGCTCGCGGCATTCAGAAGAACAGAACAGCAGCCCTGGAGCCCAGGTAGCCCCAGCTGTGCTGTCAGAGTCTCCAGGGTGTTCTTCAGCCAAACAAAGGCTGCAGTGAGGATGGCTCCAGCTCCTGCTGTGTCCTGGGCTCTGGGAACAGGCCCTGCTGTCCCTGCCGGGAGCTCCCAGCGCAGGAAGTGAAGTCACTGTGTGTAAACAAGGCCCAGGGACAGCAAATGACAAACTGCCAGCCCAGGAGAAGCTTCAGCCAGGGCTGGGCTCTTTCCTGCAGGGCTGCTACAAGGAATTAAACATTCATTCGAGGCAGCATTTGGACAGGGGACAGACTCCTTGGATTATTGTGAAGCTGCTCCTGCAAAAGGTGCAGCAGAGGCAGCACAGGAGGAAAGATCTCTCAGTGCAACCTGGTTTTGAGAAAAACCCATCATTTCTACTGCTCATGAAGCTGCTAAAAAAAGGATTTGTTTCAGGTGGATTTGCAAGTAGGAGCTTTCACAGTGTCAGAGGTCAAACCAACCTGCCTGGGCTTCAGTTCTTGAATTCTAAATTTTAACTGCACAGTGGGTTTGAACTGAAGCCAGGCTGGGCACAGTCTCCTTCTGCAGCCAAGGACCCTTGGAGCTTCCCCTGGTGCCATGAGTTGGTATTCTGCTCCAGCTGCACGAGGGACAGGAACACAAGTGCAGGAGCAAATCTCAACTGGCTGACTGTGCAGGTGCTCCTGCCCCTGCCTGAACTCTCTTTTGATCCCTGGGAACAGATTGAAGGAAGGCAGCAGCACGCTGGGACAGGGCTGTCTGGTACCCCTGTTCACTTCCTCACCTGCCTGCTGGGGGAAAAGCTGCTTTTATCAATCCTAAAAGCAGGGAAATTGTGTGCAATAGGAGTGACCCTTGCCCTTGACCTTTGGTAATGTCACACTTTGCAACATCGTATTTCAACGAAACCACTCCTGCTGCTACCTTTGAGAGTGGTTGTTGAAGCTGTTGAAATTGTCCCTCTGCAATAGATCAGTGGAGCTGGAAGGATCCTCAGGGAGGATTTGTGACAGGAGCCTCACACAGGTCACAGCTCCACCAGGCTAAGCCAGCAGCTCTGAGTTACCACAGGCTTTTAATGTGTTAACACAGTCCTTGGGTTACTGAAACCTAAAAATAGGAGGACTGGGAAATCTTGATAGATAGGAGGTGCCTAATTGGGTCCCCATCCATCCTTACAGATTTGTTGGCTGCTTCTAAAAGCTTCTGTTTTAACCCATTCAAGTACTCAATGGAAAGCAGAGCCCTAAAATCAAGGAAAGCCTCAGCAGCCTCCAAGGCAGGTTGTGGAAAAACACTGGGAAGAGCTTTCTCTGCACCACCAATCCTAAGAAGCTTTAATGATCCTGGGAAGCTCCAACTACTGTTGGATTAACCCTTACTTTGAATTCAACATCCAGGTTTGTTGGTAAAATGTTTTCCACAAAAAGGAAACGGAGGAGTCTTCCATGGCACTGCACCAGCAGCAGGAGTTGAACATTCCCTGTTTGTCTGTCAGGTGTAGCTCTGCTGCTGTTGGCTACCTGGAAGTGCTGGGGGCTTGCTGGAGCTCTCACACGAGGCTCCCTGGCCAGGACACCACGGTCAGGGTCACTTTGTTCCTCTGCTCCTTCAGCATTGGGATTAATTCCGAGTTGCTCATTCCTATCGCTGGCACTCCGTTCACTGCCACGATTTCATCTCCACACCTGCCCAAAGACAGGAACCACACTTGTCAGGACTGGGTTCATTATTAACACTGCCCCCACGGTAACCCTGGGCCCACCCTGAGCCAAATCATCAACTCCTCCTTGCAAAAACTCCTTCCCTCGAGTCAGAGGGCAAGAGCAAAGAGGAGGGCACTGCACGTGCTTGGGTGGCAGCAGCGAAGGGCACCAGGAGTGTGAGCAGCAGGGAGGAGTTACAGAAAAACTGATGCCCGAGGTCAATCCCACAGCTGCAGGCACTGAGCTGAAGTGCTCTTCAGGGCCCCATTGTCACCAGCAGAGGTGTGAGAGGGACCTGCTCCCCTCTGGCACACCCAGCACCGTCTGAGACACTGAGCCCCTCACTGGTGCCTGATGGGGAAAGCACAGCCCTGTCCCAGCACTCAACAGGAGCCCAGCTGAGCCCAGTACTCCCAGCTCAGCTCCCTGCACCAAACCGTGTCCCCTCCCTCGTGTCTGTGACAGCCCTGCCTGCAGAGCCAGCTCTTGACTCCCAGCAGTGCCTGTGGGGTCCTCAAGCCCTGCTCCTCCTCCCACTGGGATTTGTCACCAGCAAAGCTCGAGTTACGGTTCCTGCACAGGAGAGCTTTTGTTGCTTGGATTGGGATACTTTTCCTAATACAAGTGATTTTATACTCTGGAACCTGCAAGATTCCTCTCAAACATCCCCTTTCTACGTTTACCTAATTACTCAATTAAAACTTTCACAGTTAGGTTTTAAAGCGCTGTAAATTCCATTTTGTTGCAGCTTTATGGAGAAACCAAAGCAGTGCTTAATGCAGGGCTTAGTTTGTTCCAAGTTTGGCAACAGTATTAACTCACAAATGAATGTAAAAGTGAGTCATTAAAGTGGAGCTGAGCTCCTCAGGGGTCAGAGAATCTTGGAAACTCCCCCAGCAGTGGTGGTGATGATCCCTGGGCACCTCACACCTACTTGAGTTTCCTGTCGCGGAACGCGGGAGTCCCGGGCACGATGGTTTTGATGAAGAAGGGTTGGTTCCCTTTGCTCTCCTCAAAGCCTCCCACGATGCTGAAGCCCCAACTTTCCAGATTTCCTTTACTAAGGACAATGTCTTGACAGAAGTGAAGGTAGCTGTGTAAAAAACAGAGAGGTTATGAAGAAAATTGCCTGACCAGGAATTTATGTTTTCCCTCATGGAAAGCACAGCTGTCTAACAGCCTCATTTTCCTTTTTCCAGGATTTGAGACACCCCTGTGCAGGGCATGTCACAGGGTTCATTCTCAAATGTGATGATGCCAGTCCTTTAGAAATCTTTTCTCAGTGCTGTCAGCACTGGTTTAAGAGCTAAGAGGAAATCATCCAGCTCTGAAGAGTTTGGGACAGGAACGACTCGTGAATAACTGCATGAATTCTGCTAATGAACACACAGCACCAGTGGCAAACCCAAATTAACAGTGAGCAGCAGCTCCACCCCTGCAATTACTGAGAGCAGAGGGGTTTTTATTCCCTCTGCCTCTGCACTGGTCCAAGGAAGCCTTTCAGCAGCTGGGCCTCACTGGCAGCAAATGTGAGCTACAGGAGCCAGCTCAGAGCAGGGCAGGGCTTTCCTGCAGGATCCAGGATGTACAGTTCACATCTTGGGCTCCTCGGTGAGAGCTCCTAGGGTCTGGGTGCCAGCCAGAGAGGTTTGTCTCCCCAGGGAGCCTGGGGAATGCGAGATGGAAGTGCCAGCAGCATTTGCTGCCCGAGCTGGTGGCACAGAGCCCCACGAGCCTTGGCGAGGTGACACAGAAGGTGTGGCAGGGGCGTCTCGTGTGCGCTGGCTCCCAGTCCCGTTCCGTGCTGGCTCCCAGTCCGGTTCCATGGTGGCTCCAGCTCCGGTTACACCCTGGCACCGAGGAGCTGTGAAACTGCTGCTCATCATCACCCCGCTGAGCTATTCCAGCAGCTAAACTTTTCCTAATAAACGTTTCTGCCTCAAGGGCTTTGCTGGAGCAGTTTGCAGAGGAGTTTCAGATTTCAAAAGCCTTTTCAGTTAATTTCTCACCAGGAGAAAGATCCAATTATCTACTTTCAAACTGTAATTTACTTTTGTAGGAGTTTTTCACACATAAACACCAGGAGACCCAGCTCGAGCTTACTGATTCCTCCACGGTTTCCTTCCACAGGCACCACACAAGTGCAAACACACAGCTCTGAGCCAGGGCTGTGGCAGCTCCTGCAAATAAATAGCCCCAAGAGCAACAGTGGCGAGTGCAACGTCAGCAGAGAACATAAATAAAAACATCGAGCACATTCTCCGGGAGCTGGAAAGGGCTGTTTGCTAGGAATCAGTTTTCCATATTAAAAAGGGGATTTAGGAAGAGAAACTTTAATTTACTACAATCAAAAATGACTGTGGGAAAAGAATTGGAGAGTTTAGGGAAGGTCGAGGTGCAGGTTTTATGGTGCCAAGCACGCTGCTGAGTTGGCAGTTCCTGGTCCCTGGTGGAGTTTGGAGCTGCAGCAGGGCCAGGACTGGAGTTCCACACAAATGTTGTGGGAAGAGCTCAGACTTCAGGGAGACTGGAGTCAGATAAACCCCAGGGAAGAAGGCAGGAGGAAAACTGCTTTTCCACCCCTGAGACTTACCCACAAGCCACACAGTGCACAGTGTTTTCAAGAGGGAAAGGTTTTAGAGAGAAAAGAGAAATCAATCTGTAAACTTTTGTTGCTGGTACCTTTAGGATGCAGGGTGTGTTGAATTAGGACATGAGCCCGCTCCAAACCAGCTTTTGAGATGGTATTTTATATTAGCAGTGGCTGGTATGGATTTAACATGATCCTCCAAAGAAATCAAAGTTTCTGTTTGACAGAGAAACCACAGACACAGGAATCGAGGCCTGAATGAAGCACTGCAGGCTCAAGTGTGGCAAGGATCAAAATGCACTTCCCTAGCCCTGAGCACTCATATCTTTCAGCATCAAGTTTGGGTTCAAACTAGAAAGAAATACATTCCTCTAAAAGGAGAGGGCTATTTCTGCTGGGGCAGAGGAATAACTGAGGGGAAAAAAGCTGAACAAACCCCAAACTGCACATGCAATAAGCTCTGAGCTTTCATCCTGCAGAACATTCCAACACATTGAGGCCAGGGCAGCCAAGAGGAACAGATCCCAGTGAAACAAGCGGTGCTGAGGGCACAGGGTCCAGTCTGGGCACATTTCTGGGTTTTTCTGCAGTGCAGTGTCAGTGTGGTGCACACAGGGTCTGTGCAATGGACAATCCTCGGCAGCACTGCTGGTCCTGTTCTAAAGGAAGCCCAGTCTGGGGGGTCAGGAGCTCTCTGCAATGGGATCCAAGCACAGCACGTGAGGGCACGGGGCTCTCACTCCAGCTGCACAGCCCTGAGCCAGCCTGCAATGCCACAGGCACCCTGAACATTCCCAGGTGACAAACACAGGCTCTGTGGGTGAGCAGCCACTTGCTACCAGCTCTCACCAGGAGCAGATGGGAAAAGAGTGAGGAAGCACAGGAATTACAGCCCTTGGTAGTGCTGGAAGCAGGAGGAAGATTTTGTCAGATCCTGAAGTGGAATAACCTCACTGTGTGCTGCCTACCAACCCTCATACCCAGAACTGCAGCCAAATTCCAAGGCCAGAATTCAGGCTGGAGTAAAAGGAAGTGAAGAGCAGAAAGGACATCTGGAATCACTTCTTGCTTCAGGAGTTACAGTCAAATGAAGGAGGGCAACATCAACAGCAGCAGCAAAGGAATTCCCAGCAATGCATTAAAGAGAGGGAATGTCAGGACACTCCTGAAGTGAAGGATCAAGGAGCAGAGAGCTCCAGTCCCCGCAGCACAAAGTGTGGGGAAGCTGCAAGTCACCTGGCAGCCAGAAAAATGGGAAAAGGAAGAAAAGAAGTCCAGGCAGGTTTTGCCTTGCTGAAGTTCACTGCAGCAGCAGAGGAACGAACAGCAGGCAGCAGCTGAGGGTTGGTGCCCAGGTTTGGCCTCTCCAGGTGCAGCTCAGGCCCAGCTCATCCCTGGAGCAGCCAGGCCAATTCCCAGGAGAGCAGAGAGAGCTGCTGGGCACAGGCCAAATACAGGAGACACAAAACTGCCTTTCCTTGGGCTGCCTTGTTGAGCATTTACAGGCTGCTAAGTAACACAACAGAGGCTTTGTTAGTGGCTCTTCTTTAGGTGTCTCAAGAAACGAGCTGTAAATAATCCAGGCTTCCTTCCCACAGCAGGTTTCCTGTTCCTGCACTCAGCTGGGATGACAACAGACTGCCTTTCAGTGTTTTGGCATAACTGCAAAAGGGAGCCAGGGGTTCACCTCTCCAGGAAGGAGAGGGAAATTCAAGCTTTCACTTGGAACTTACCAGGTTAAAATCTCTAAGCCTGTAGTGCAAAGCTTTGCAGCAGGAAAACTCAGCTGTGCAGAATCATTTCTGCTTCATGCTAAAGATGACACAATTACAACAGCCAAGAAGAATTAGACTGAAAGAATGTCTGCCCCTAAGTGAGATGATCAGATTAGAAACTCCCTAACAGCCCAGGTGTCTCCTGGCTTGTGTTAGGGGATGCAGAAAGAGCCACAGAGAGATTTCCGTCAGTATTTTAGCACAGACAGTATCTAACATTGACTATTTCTCTGCAAAAAGTGCTTCAGGAGCTTCTAAACCATGGTTGCTGTCCAAGGGGAGTGTGGGGATGATGGGTCACTCCATAAAAACAGTGTAAGTTCCTTATGCATTCATTATTCCATGATCTCATTGGCAAATAAGGCTTTCCACTGCCTTACAGCTAAACGGGAACACCAGGAATGCTTCCAAGTTCATCAACAAAGTCATTAATTTCTAGTGTTTGAGTGAAAGTCTGCCCTGTGATTAACAGCTCTCCATCCAGCCCCTGACAAACATACCTAGGCAATCCAAGCCACGTGATCCAGAGGGGAGACCAGCTGAATCCCTGCTCCCTGATGTCCAGGGATGGCTCTGGGGAGTTCAGGGAGAGGATTTCCAAGGCTTTCAGGGTCACTGAGTGGGAAGCTGCATTGGATTTCAGTGCTGCCACAGCTTCATAGTAGTTCAGATGAGTCAAATCAATGCCATTGATGCTCAAAAGTACATCCCCTGTTGATGAAATAAAATGGGATTATTACACACCTTTGGCTATGGAGCCCATTTCAGCCTGAAGGGGTCATGTGAACCCTGTTTCCAGCCTGTCTTTAGTGTCCAAGTCCAGCTTCCAGTGAAAAAAACCTCAGTTCCTAAAGGATAAAGGGTCTGAGAGCCTCCCTTACCTCTTTTGATTCTGCCATCCCTGAAGAGGCATCCAATGGGCTGCACACTTGTCACATAGATAGGGAGCTTGTTTTTGTTATCCCTTCCACCTCCAATTGTGATTCCCAAAGATTCCTTTGGCTCCTTTTTTATTGCAACTGTCTTCTCGTGACTTACATATCCCTGAGGCAAATCCTACAAAGGAATGACAGCACAAAATGCAGCTTCATTAATGCAATTAACAGGAGAAGCCCAGCTCTGGAAGACAACACCACAACATTTGTATCCTTAATCCAGAGCATTCCAGCAACGTTGCTGGATAGCAAAGGCAGCTTCCCATGTCCTTGCTGTGGGTGGGAATAGAGAGCAGCATTTCTAAGGTGAGCCAGCAGAGCTGATCAGTGCTGTCCTACTGATCCCAAAGCCATTTGCTGTAGGGAGAAGCTCCTTCAGAGGAGAATAATTCTGCACTGAGGAACAAGCTATGAGCTCATCTCAAGGCTGCTCAAGCCAAGCAATGAAGCTCTCTCTCCCTGATGAAATGTTTCGGCTGCAGTGAAGGCACACATTAGAGCACAGGCTGTACCAACAGGGTGTAAATGCTGCTCAGGGCCTGCTGCTCAGCCACGCAGGACAGCTACTCCCTGAGCTCCAGGGACACTGAGCCACACCGCTCTGAGCAGCTGCAGCAGGTTTTGTCACTCAGCTGGAACACACAGAGAGTCTCTCTGGGTTTACCATGCTGGGGATTGTCCTCTTGCTCCTGCTGTCTGTTGTGCCAGCAAAGGGGTGGCAGACACACTGCAGTCACGGGTCACCTGGGCCTCTACTCCTGCACCAGAAAGGCTCCACACCAGCACAGCTTGGGGTCGCTGCAACACCCTCAGTGTGTGGGGCTTGATGGATGTCCAGAAGCAAATCCCAAGTATCTCACGGGTGGCAAATTTCCCATTGCCCTTTCCAGACTAGAAAGGATTGAACACCAGCTCTGCGTCAACACCGAAGACATTTTGGCACCTTTTTCCCTTAAAATTATGTTTCCCTAGATGGCAAAGTGGTTCTTCAGCACCAAAAGCCCCAAATGGAGCTTTTCTCAAGCAGAAATGGAGCTGCTGATCAGCCTTCTGTGATAAACCACCATCACAGAACAACACAGTCCACCTGCTAGACCAGGAATAAGCAGCACCAGGAATAAGCAGCACCTTTGCCTCATTCCCCAGCCCCACCTTCTGGTAGTTGGATTTTCTTCTGTAGTGGTTCTGGTCTGGTCGCCTGCGATGGTGCACTGGGCTCCCCCCATTGCTGCTGCTGCTGCTGCTGCTGCTGTTGGAGGTGCTGCCATCCTCCACTGGCTCGCCCAGCTGCACCCCAGGTTGCCTCAGGATCACAAAGTTCACTCTGGATTCTGTGGTCTGCCCGGAGAAACAAGGAGTGGAAGTAAAAAAGATAAAAAATGGGTTAGAAATGAGGGACAGCCCTCACCGCCTTGCGGAGAGAGAAGGGTTGGCATCAGTTCCTACAGAGGTTCTCCAACAGCTCCTCAACATGATGCAAAGTCTTTTGTGAAGAGCCAGGGAATGTGATTGGAAAAAGAAAAAGGGAATTAGCAAACATGAGTCAGAAGGAACAGGAGTAGAGGCAGGCTTCACTCGTGCCTCCCTCCCCCACAAATGCCAAACAAGAGAAGGTGGAAAACGATGATTAATTCCTGACTTCAGTACAAACAACCAAAATAGCATCTTGGGTTGTGCTACCGAACAAACAGAGCTGGAACACTGACTGGTCCACACACAGCGACCACAACAAGCACTGGATGCTTTTATTGCACAAAAAGTTGTTAAAGCTCCCTCCCTCCCAGCTTTGTCCATCTATTGTTCACCATCTCCCATCCACTTTTTCTGCTCTGGGGCTGCTGCCAGTTAAACACTTCACCAGCTGCAAGCCTGGCCTTGGCAGGGCAACAGGGGAAGTGCTTACTATTGTTCCTGCTCTTCTCATTGGGTTTGTTCCTTCAGATCACCTGACAGAACCTTATTGTGAAGGACTCACTGGGGCAAGGCCCATGTGCTCCCTCGGGGCGTTTCCTGCCCTGGATGACAGAAATGCAGTTGCTGCTCTCACTCCTTGCACAGGACCCTGTTTCTCTGGTGCCACAGTGAATTCCCTGGCCTTGGAAGAGGGACTCTGTAATTACATTTAAGGAAGAATTTGAATTAGCCGACAGAGGAACAGATTATGCTTGGAAAACTATCAGTTTTACATGAATGTCACTTCAAAAAAGGTTCAACCCCAAACCTTATGAAGTTTTGACACTTTGGTTGCAGGCTCCAGTGGGATCAAGAGTTCCTCATATGGGAGTTGTGTGTGCACATTGCTACAGGAGTAAAGCAGCACTTGTGGGATGCAAATCAATTCTAAGAGGCCACAGAATGGAAGCACAGGTACAATATAAAAAAGGATCTCAGTGCTGGAACTCTGCTCTTTCCCTTCTTTTCTGTCATGGCACTGCACTCCTCTGATAACTGTGCAGACAACTGTCTCTCCTTCCTGCTGAGCTCACATCCTTTCCGGGACATAAACAGTATGGGATGAGGCGCATTGTGTCAGGATCCTTAGATAAAAACACACACTGGGGGCACTCGCCTGGGGAGATAAAGAATTTTAACTGATCTATGTGATATCTGCTGCACATGCAGCAATCCTCAATCCTTTAACCAAAATGCTTGCCCACTCCTTTCACCAAAATGTCTGGCATGCTGCAACAGGAGCACATTCCACAGGGACAGACCACCCCTCTTCTCCATTTAGGACCTTAGAATGCTTTTAGCCTGAGGTGCCCCACTCCTTTTCTAGTCTCTAATCCCAAATACAGCTAAAATGGGGAGAAAGGGCTTCAAATCAGCCCAAAGGGCTCTGTTCTGTGCTGCCAGCCCATCCCATCTCTCAGCCAGCACCTTCAGTGTGAGTGTTGGAAGCACAGGAGGCTCCCCTGATCCCTCCTTGTCTGCTGCATGAATCCACACAGTGCATACCAACACTCCCTCTGCAAGAGGGGCTGCAAACACCACACAGGAGAGCCAATCTCCTCAGATGAACTCCTGTGCCATGAGCCACGGCTTCCCTTCAGACCTGCCAGGGATGACTCACCATGGATTCCCACTCTTCGTGTTTATCTTCATTTGGAAGTGGTGCATCCCACACGTCCGCAGGGGAGTCACTTTCCATGGGAGACATTTGGGGGAATGGAGGTTGCCCTGGTGTGTTCTGCTAGCCCTGGCTTGGAACAGGAGCCCTGCCATCAGCCACACAGAGCCATTTCCACACAACCTCCCCATGTCTGAACTCACCTGGATTATCTGGGCAGCAGCCTCAGGAGTTCCTTGCCTCAAATCCTGGCCATTTATTGACAGGACTCTGTCATTCCGACTCAGCTTTCCATTCTTGGCTGCCAAGCCTCCCTCTAAGAGATCCAGAATAAAAATCCCTGCCTCGTCAGTCTTCCTGATCAGTTTGATTCCCAAGGGTTCGGATCGGTCTCTCTTTATCAAGGTGACATGGATCACTTCCCGGTTTGCAGAAGTGGAATCCTGCTGGGCAGTCTTGTTGGAAAAGCCCTTCTCCTGCAGGACCATGAGGTGGAGAACAGGGCCTGGGTGGCGCAGGAAGGAGACAGCCTGGCAGTGAGTCACACTGCTGATGTTGACGCCATTCACCTACAGAGACAAACAAAGCACTCACTAATCAGAGCCCACATTAATTAGGCACTGTCCACAGTGTGGGGCATGGCCAGGCTGGAGCAGGATGGAAAACTCCCTGTGCAATCTCTGACTGAAGCAGCTGCTTCTGAGGCACATCAGGGAGCAAAGGTTTCTAAAAGAGAATGAAGAAAGCTGATGAAATTAGACTGTAATTGGTGAATAAGTGAGGACAGGGACAAGACAGGACAACCCACACGACCAACAGATCTGAAACTGCAAAATGTTCAGTCATTCCTTCCATCCCATGGCAATGCAGCACTGCTTTTCCTTAACTTCCAGCATTCAGTACAGACTTGGAGAACACTCAAACTGGAAACTGCCCCTGCTCACTTTTGGGCGGTCCATAGTCTACAAGCTTCTGGAATCATCCATCTACTTATGCCTTTACCAAGGTGACTGAGAAGGCAACATTTTGCTTTGCCTCTCATCACGTAAGACTCTGCAGTCTTTTAGTATGTTAATAGGGTTCCTAAGTGTAGTCCCTGCCCTATTTACAGCCCAGCTGAGACTGAGACATGGACAGTCCAACTGGATAAAACAGGAGTCACTCCATTGGTCTACCTGAGAAACCACCTCGATGGTATCAGCTCCTTGTGTGTGAGGGGGGCTGCCAGCCCTTCCTGCTGCCCAGTCCCATGGGATAATGAGGTTTCCTGCCTTGCCACCTGACTGGGCAGCCATGGCTGGAGGTGCTAACAGTTGTCACCTGGGTCACCCAGGGCCACAGAGCCCCAGCAATGTGGGCAGTGCCCCGGCCTGGCTCAGGCTGGGGCTGGAGCTCTGCATTGCTCACATTTTGTAGCTGATACTCACTGCAAGTCAGCAGCTCTCACTCTGGACCTGCCCATGGAGAATATGCAGCTTAAGCAACACAGGAGAGCAAGCAATTATGAGACTTCCCAGCTAGAGCAGAGCCCTTTGGAGAGAAATGGGGCAGCTGTGTGAAATGCATCAGGTAGGGAGCTTTGGCTTTATCCAAAACGGTCTAAAATCCAAAAGCTGTCAAATATGCAAGAGGAATATGAGTGTGACTGGAAGGAATGCCAAAAAATCTGTTCCTCAGCCCCAGCAGACACACAATGCTGCTGACATACAGGTCTGATCAGTGCTCTAAAACCCTCAGCTGCAGAGATTTCCCAGTTTTTCCAGGCACTCTCCTCCCCCAGTCAAGGGAAGCAATGGAATGCCGAGTGGGGCTTTTCCTACCTCAAGGATGTGGTCCCCAGGTGCAATTCTTCCATCAGCAGCAATCACAGAGTCCCGCAGCACTTCCTGAACAACGATGTTCCCAAGGGGGGTGTCCTTACCCCCAACTATCCTCATCCCCAGCTCTTCCTCTGGGTCTTCCCGGTGGATTTCGATGGTGGTTGTTTCAGCCACAAGACTGGTTCTCTGAGGAAGGTCTGGTTGCAGAAATTGAAGAGAAAAAACAACACGTGAACAGAATTTTCCTTTTCACAGCACCCCAAGATTCAAACCCCTGGCAGGCTGTGTTCAGTGCAGCATCTGCAGACCTCAGGTCATATAAAAAGCTTAAAATCCCTCTGTTTCTTTACAGTTTCTCCAGAATTTTTCCCATTTTCTCCTAGCTTACGCTGAATTCAAACTCTTAATTGTTGTTGCTTGGGGTTTCTAAAAGGGCATTCAGTATGTTTTGGCTATATTTAGAGATTTATTTTTCTCCTGTGACAGCTGGCCTGCTAGAAGCACACACATAACAAATTCCAATTTCCATGATGCCCATGAGGGAAAGGGACTACCCAGCTGTAATTACTGCTCTGCAACTTCCTTCCTCTAATTTCCTTTGCTCCTCTTTTCCCATCCCCCCAGTAAATCAGGAGGAATGTCTGGCTGTTTCACAGCACACTGCAGATGAAGCAATGCCACACTTTGAAGATGAAAGTTGTTGTTAGCAAGTGGGATGAGATCTCCCAGCACTGGGACACTGAGGCAGGCCCAGCACTGCCTGTCAGGGTGAAGGGCAAGTGTCACAGCAGAGATGCAAAACCTGCTCCAGGTGTGCTTTGGGGAAAAGCCAAGAGGGAACTGAACTGAACTGACCTGTGAGTTACCTCTGTCCCAGGCACAGGGGGTGCCAGCTCCAGCGCCTGCACACTTGGAAGCTGAGCCTAACTTTGAGACAAGGCACAGAGGTTTCCACGCTGCTGCCTCCTACCAAGCTGAGACAAGTGCTGCTACACTGAAGTGGAGATGATTATTGGATCTGCAAGGCTTTCAGAGCTGGCTGTTAATCCAAAACCTAACTTCTGCTATAAAAACACCAGGAGGGAGGTACTGACCACTCCAGGAAATTGACTGTATATTTAACTTTCCTAACAAGATTAAAAAGAACCTGGAACACTTCCTAGTTACTAATTATTTGGCTTCTGCAAGGGCTTTAAGTGCTCCATGTTCACATTGACAGGGACTGCCTTTGTTTCTCCAAAGAATAGTGCAAATATTCACTGCAGTCCCGCAGAGATTCCCCAAATTGTTTTGCACAGTTTTGTGCTTGTGAGCAGACTCTGCCACCCCTGATGCACATGAATCCATGTCCCTTCTGCTCAAGGAAAGAGATTCCTCTGATGGCTCTTAATGGCTGAGTAGCATTGAGGATGTTTGAGAGTGCTGGGACACTTCAAAATTTAATTTTCTGAGAAAATTACCTCATTTTTATATTATGAAAGATAAATATGTAATTCCATTTCTGTACCAAACTCTCACCTTCTTCAGTCTCCTCAAAAGCTGGATTAACCAGTCCAGGCTCTGCAGTCCCCAGTGACACCACAGCAGCTCCAGAGCTTTCTGCCACAAGGGAGGAGCCTCCGCTTGGGACCTCTGGATCCTTGGGCGTGTTTGTCTCCCCCTTGGCAGGAGGATCTTCCTTCCCTTTGGAAAGGTGACTCTTTTTCCGCTGTAGCTCAGATTTGTATTTCTTAAACCCAGGACACCTGGAGAGAGATTGGCAGTGACCGTCAGTGACTGTCTCTGCCTGGGCAGGTGACGCAGCACATGAAACTCTGACAAACCTGTGGGAAGAAGCTTGTTCCAGATCTCACCAGTGCAGTGCTGGTATCTCAGATGCTAAAATTTAATCTCGTTTGACCTTCAGTTTCTACTTATACAAGAATCAGCTTAATAGCAGGTTTGTTATTTCACTACTTGAGAAATTATTAAGCAAATTATTTTAAAAATAAGAACGTAATAGGAACAGGAATCTCCCTTGCTAAATATTTACCTGGCAAACACTCCACGAAGAAAACAATCCTTAAAATATAAGCAAATACTGAGCTCTGACGTTTTAGAGATCACAGTGAACTGTACCTTGGTGCAAAGGAAGTGGCTCAAGTTTCAAGCTCAGCCTTGAATTAGGCGTTGTTTTAACACACCAGCTACACACAGGAGCAGCAAGGGAGGCTTGGGCATTTTCTGTTGTGGAATGAGCCCTGACCCTGGAGCTAGTCCACTCCCAGTTTGTGCAGGTGATGGCTCTACCTGAATGGGAGCAATTCAGTTCCTAATCCCCTGACTGCTTCCCAGAGATCCCAGCTTTGGGATGTAATTTACACACAAAATGTGCCCTGGATGCAGATACACCTCCACCAGCCCATCTCAGCACTAATGGGTGAGGAAGAACAGCTCTTTTACCACAAGTATTTATAAAAATGTGACAGGTGAGGGGGTGATAAATGCAAAAACATCACTTTCAGACACACAAGTAGTACTGGGTGTTTACCAGTCACTTCTGAAATTAAACTTAACTGTTTCCATTCTGACTAAACAAATCTCATCCCAGTATTGCTTCCTCTGATTTGTTCCTACTCATTTATTCTCCAAGCAGTAAAATGATCCTGAACTTAATGACAGAAGCTGATGGATCCATTTGTGCACATGTCCCTCCTAAGCTATCAAGACACAAATTCATTTAGCAAAACGCAGGGAAATCTCCCAAGAAAACAGGTTACCATGTGCTTCATATTTCCTTAAATCTTCTCCTATCAGTTAATCTCACTTAAAACAAACACCCAAATCTCAGTGTCATTTTCTTATCTCTTAAGTTTTCTTCCCCATTTTTCAGTCTGACTGTGCCCACAGCCCAGGTGAAATAGCCTCAAATGTTAGAATACACTGTCCCCAAAAAGATACAACCTGTGAAATATATGAGAATGATACCATTTCCAGGCAGGTCTCTAAAGTAAATATTAAAGGTGCCTCCCTCCCTCCCCTGTAAGTCCTGTGCCAGAGGGATTAACGAGTGACAGAAGTTTACTGATAGCAGGGCAGATTTACAGGGCAGAGGAAGGCCCAGCCCTGGGGTGAGCCATGGCTCCAGCCCTGCAGCCTGAGCACTGAGCCCAGCCTGATAACGAGCAGCCAGAGCAAAGGGCTGCTTCAAAAAAAGGAGATTATCAACTTTCACTGACCAAGGGAAAGGGGCACACAAGCACCCTCCATCCCTCCCCCTGGCTCTAACACGAGTTCTCAGCTCATGGGGACTGAAGATAAGCAAGAAGCACAAGGATACATCCTTGGCTGGAACTGCAAAGGTATCCTAAGTGTACCTGTTCTTTGGTTGGCTTATTTTTAAAATGTCATTGCCACAACAAACTACAACACAGCTGAAGGAAACAAGCCTGTGGCATTTCTCATTGCTGACCAAATGCACCCTGCCAAGGAAGGTCTGTTCCACCTGCAGCAGGGCTTGCACTTAGCTCCCTGCAAATCATTAACCAGGTAGGAACAAGGGCTCTCCATGCACCATGGCGAGAGCTTTGTCACCTCCTCTTTTAAAGCAGTAGTATTCTGCCTGCCAACCAGCAGTGGAAGCACCAAAAAGTCTCCCTTCCTCTGCATAAGAGGATTTAAAAAAAAAAAAAAAACCAACCAAAACAACAAAAACCCAAACAAAAAACCCAAAACAAAAAGTAATTTTCATATTCTTCTCTTTCACAGCAAAACAATGAGAGAAGATAATGGAATTATGAGTAGGTGATTCAGCAACTGTATAATGTGCAGCTTGGAGGGACTTGCACTATTTGAATCAAAGACTTATGTATTGCACATCTTAATTGGACCAATTAAACTGGGAGCACTGCACAATCCCTTGCTTTCAGAGCACTGACTTGGTGCCTGTCTTTCTCCTCTGCGTAAGGAAAACAAGAATAAGCTTGTTTGTAACAACTCCAGAGTTGGTGCTCCAGATCAGCACTCACAAATGGCTGTGTATGTGACAGGTTTAGTGCCTGCAGACGACCTGAAGGTGAGCAGCTCACCCTTCTCCCCCAGAGCACACACACAATTACACTGTCTTCACCCACCCACCTCTGCAGCCTCACCCTGGCAGCTCTGGTGTCCCACCTTGCCCCAGTTTAGAGCTGCTCTGAGAATGGATGGTTCTGATGGAGCAATAACAGGATGGAAAGGGGAATGCACCTGTTCTGCAGGTGAGCTTCCAGCTCACAGCGCTGCATGGTCTGCTGGCACTCGGCCTTGAAAGGACACAGCACCACCAGCTTATCCAGCAGGTTCCGCACCAGGAGGCTGGACTTGTGGCACTGCTGGAAGGAGAGCTTCTTGCGATCCATGGGGCAGAAGTTATACTCCTGCATGAAGTTCTCGAGGCACTTGAAACAGTACGTGTGGCCACAGGGAGTGTCCATGGGCTGCAGCAGGGGCTGCAGGCAGATGTGGCAGATGAGCTCATCGTCCACTTCGTCCTGGAAGTTGTACAGGTGATTGTCCAGTAAGAGGTGAGCCTGGCCACACTCACAGCACAGCTCAGGGGCTTGGGACACGTGTTCCTCTGCGACGGGGTCAGCCATGGCAGCCAGCACCAGGGAGGAGATTGTCACACAGCAGCTCTGCCACACCTCTAAGGAAAGGGAGAGACAGATTTCCAGCCAGCTGCCCACTCTGGATCCAGCCATGTAAAAATTAAACTGTATTCCTGCCCTGAGCTTCCTCCTCCGGAATCTTCACCCCACCTGCCCCCCATAGGGCCCTTCCTTCCAGAACCATCCTGTGAATAAACAACCCCAGGATCAGAGGATGCAAGGACTGCACTGAGCACAACATCTGAGCACGTGGATAAACTGAAGCTTAAACTACTTCACACACACACACCAGAGGCACAGACTAAATAAACCCCTGCCCAACATGGGGACTAGAAAAGCTGAGACAAAAGCTGCACATTCTTGAGGCAGAACAACCGAGAGACGGAAGGGAAAGAAAGGATACATAAGACAGTGATTTTTAAACTTACAGATTTTCCCTGGCTTTCCAGATTATACCAAATATTTTAAAGACATATGTGGTGAAAAGCCAGTTTGGGGACTTCTGGTTGTTAGGATTTTTGTTTGGTATTTGGGGGGTGGGGAGGATGAGGCAAAAGAAGAGGAAGAAATTTCAAAAGAAACTTAAATCTAAACCACATTTCCTTCCTTTCAAGCCCACTCCCTTAAAAAAAATTTGTTTTAACAAACAATGCATTGTTCCCCACTCATCCATGCCTAAGTTCCCCCATGGAAACAAATTTCCTATAAAAAGACTAAAGCTTCCTAAGTGGAAAAAACCTAAAGAATTGTCCACATCAGTCTGTTGTAACATTGGGCAAAGGCTTGAGCTTCAGCCCCTTTTAGTCAGGCAGAGGAGGATACGGAGCAAAACTGAGCCCTTTGTAGCTGCTGCTCTGATTTTAACAGAAATGTCTTCAGTCACATCCATTTTGAACCTTGCCTATTGTAATTAAATATAAAATTCACTTGCATTTCCTGGCAGATTACAGGCACAGGGATGACTGCAGGGAGGATGTTTTTAACCTGGCAGTTATTTTAATGAAGTAGGAAATGTGGTATTAAAGGAAGCAAACTGTATTACACGGTGGGGGGTTTGTGGTGGTGAGGTGTTTTGAGGAGTCCAGCAATTGGTGGATTTTTTTAAGTAAAGAATCCCAGACTCTTTGAAAACAAAAAAAAATTGCCAAACTGTGATGAAATGGAAAATTTCTGAAAGGCGACGTGGAAAATACCTGAAAACAATGGCTTCATCTGGAACAGGTAAAAGCCCCAGCAAGAGGGAACACTGGTCTGCACCAGTGCCTGGAGGACATGGCTGGCACCAGCAGAACTTGGGAGGAGGGGAGACAAGAACAATAAGATAGCAGGAACGGCAAGAAAAAATTAGTCATGGGTTTCTAATAAAAATCATACATCACTCCAATTAATTGTCAAGGTAAGTCAGCTATTTAATTAAAGGATGAACGTATCACCAACAGAATCAGTCATTTCACAGGCGAATTTTTACCCAGCCATAGGAACTGATTCACTTCAAAAGATGAAAACATCACTGTCATGGTTCCAGGTGGGTACAACACGAGTTGTTTGCTTCTCTCTCCCCTGCTGCAGCGCCAGAAAGCATCTTCCCCTTGAGGGAAGCACTCGGGCTGGATGAACACCCCTGACTCTCGTGTTTGCATTCACTGCTTAACTCCTGCATGGCTGACTCGGTGCTCCCCAAACAAAACACAGCTCTCAGACAGCACACATGGAAATGAAAGCACATGTGTCCACAGCCTCCTCTCTTAGAAATCCCCCTTTTGTTCGGTGCTTGCCTCCACCAGAAACAGGCAGCCCCGATGTTTGCCTTACTTGCCTTTTTGCCAGTCTTCAGCTGATCTGGAATGATCTTACAGGTGAAAAAGGAACATTTCAACATCAGACCATCACTTACCATCACCTAGCAATTCTAATCAATCAGCTCAGCACCAGCAATTAATGAAACACAGAGCTTCCAAGGCAAACACTACCAATCAGAAATACTTGTGCTTCGGGTTGGACTATTTGCATAAAACTTTGGCAGGTGATGAAACAAATCTACTTTCTCAGCAAAAACAAACCCCACAGTAATTTTGCTGATAAACTACTTTTATAGGGGGGTTTTCAGATTATTTACCAAATTCATTCTGCTCTATGTTTAAAGGTTACACAAGATGAATCCCATTGATGAGTAATTTCTGAGTAATAACTTGTGGAAGATAAAAGTGTCACCACAATTTTGCTGCTGTAAGCTGATCTGCTGTCTCACTTCTAGATCCTTGAAAACAAGGGGTGAAGATTGCATTTTAAAGTGTCCAGGTGAATTTTACTTCTACACCACTGTCCCTTCACTAAGGAGGACACTCCTGCAGACACTGGGGAACCCAAGGCTGACACCTCAGTGATGAAACTCAGCCCAGAGCCTTCGGCAAGGCAGGGCTGAGTGAGCAGCACGGGGAGGGCAGCAGGCTCAAACAAGCCTCCCTTGCTCAGGGACTCGGGCACAGAGCAGAGCTTCTGCAAGGGGAGAATTGCTAAAACCTCATCCAGCACGGATGTTGCTGCAGCCCAACAAGGCACAGTTGAAGTGTCTAGAAAATCACTGTTTTACCTTAACAAGCCTGGCTCCCCTCAGCTTCAATGAGGCACTTGGAAGAGTCAGTCCAAGAGACCACAGGATTCCATCTTCAGATGGAAGGTTTGACACAAACTCAGTCTTTTGCAATCCAATCTCAGTTCCTCATTCTAACCTCCAAAGGTCAGACCAACCCAAGCAACCCTCTCCATCCCTGTGCTGTTTTTTGTTACACCACTCCCCACTCTCCAGCTTCCTTCCAACAATGCCACTGTGGGTGACACCTTCCCTGCTCCTGCCTTTCTCTGTAGCACTGGGATGTCTCCATGGGTTTTCACCTCCACATAATGAGGGAATGACAACATCAGGATCCAGCTTGGTCCCAAGTTACTACACACTGACTACATGAAATTGTTAAAGCCTGACATGCACATGTGCTGCTCTAATGGACTCTGCTGTTCTAAAAGTGTAGTGCAAGGAATGTTTCTGGAGTCGGAATTATTTAGAGTAACACACCCCATTCCTATACATAACAAAGAATTGAAGGAAACAAACCAGTAGAAATTTCTTTATATTTCCTCATTTCTTATCCCATAACGACTTCTTTGGGATCACCTTTATCTTTACTGTATTACAAAAAATACAGTTAGAAAATCCCTGTTGGCTTTTTTTTAGAGTAGAATTCCTTGTACTGTAACACTGACTCAAAGACTAGAGCTTTTTTTTAAGATGACTTATCAGGCAGCCTAATCTATATTCCTGCCAAAGCAAGACTATTCCTGACAATATTAGCACATTGCCTATTCTTGTTTTAGCTCTGCCAGGGCACAGAGCCTCAGATCTACACCCCCTGCACATCTCCACCACTGTTAATAGCTCTAGGAGGGGTCTGCCAAGAACCACACCAGCAGGGAACCCCTCGGCACCATTCCTGGTGGGCAAACTGCTCATTCCCTGCTCAGCACCCCAGACTTGGAAACAGAACTGATGACTCACTGCTACAGCTTAAAAAAAAGCCAAACCTTTTCAAAAAGCACGATTATCTAAGAAATCTTTCCAACCCCGTGCCTCCACTTGTGCTGTGACTGAGAAGGAGCTGTGCCTGTGCTACCTGGCTACCCCAGGAGCAGCATTCCAGCTTATCACCGGCATTTCCAAACACAGCTCTGCCTCCTGGTTTGAAGGCATTTCACTGTGCCACTGTAAGTGTGAAGCACAAATTAAGGCTCCATCCAATGCAGGCCTGGCTGCTCACACAATTCCAGTGTTTGATACAAGTCCATTTTGGTCATGGATGTATCTACCTGAATTACATTCCTTTGAGGTGTAGAATTGCTGCTATTCCCATTTAAAGACTGAGAAATTACATCACCAGAGGCTAAAACAGACCCACAGAGGCACCAGCTCCTGGGAATTTAACACTTTGTTATGTCTCTGAAGAGGACCTCAAGGGACCTACCTAAGACCACATTGGAAACTCCTGGAAAAAAACCAACCCAAACAGAAAGCATAAAATCAAGCCTGTTTCTGTTAACTAACTGACTTATAAAGCCACAAATATGGTGAGTAAGCAGAGCACATTCCATATTGCAAAACACTGAACCATGCAGCCAATCTGTAGCAAGGACACAAAACAGAAGTGTAAATTCTTTCTGAAGGATATGGGTGACTAGAGAATGCCTCAAACAGCTTAAGTTAAAAAATAATTGGTTCTCGATATTAAAATCTAGTTGTGCCCTGGGAAATATTTTAGAAATGCCATGGTTTATGATTTTGGGCAGCTGTAGGTGAGCACTGACATGTTGATATAGAAATATCGGACTGAAAACCCAATATAAAAGCTGGTTTTGGGACTGCAGGGCACGTGCCCCACGTCTGCTGCTATGTAACCCTTCACTGCAATAATTATGTCAGTTATTATATTTATAACAACATTTCCCTGGGAGACTGGAAATGCAACATTCCAACTAAAGGCTAAACAATTAATTAATTTTTTTTTTGATGGACCAAACAAAGCCGGCACAGTCTGGATGAAGACGGCTGAGGGCACTGACCAAACCTAAAAGCAAGTTCCAGATGGATTGTAATGGAGCAAACCCAATCCTTTAGAAATAAATCATGAGAAAAAGGGGCAGAGCTTTACCGAAACTTGCTTCAAACAGTTTTCACTCAGTTAAGAAGTTTTGTGTTTCACAGAATGACTATTTTTTTTCCATTTTAGAGACATAAGAGTGCATTGAAAACGTGTTCTGTGACAGGGTTTTTTTGCTGAATTTCATCACTGCTGTGGAGAAGGATTCATGAAATGAGACAGGTTTTATGGGACAGGCTCTACAGTCCTGACTGAACACTTCCAGTGTTGCCACAGTGTTTCACAACCGTCACTAAACTGTCCTTAGTTTACACCAGTGGCACACAAAAGTGTTGAAATAGCAGAGGATTTTTATAAACAATATTGAAATAGGTCAATTTTACAAAAAACACAACACCAAACCCAAGGACGGTTTCAGGTGTTGATACAATTTCCTATTATCTTTAGGCTACTAAATGTAAAAGTAGGAAGTCAAACTTGTAAATGGTGAATTTATACAGCTGAATAAGAAGCAACCCTTTCACTAATTGACCCTGCCTTGAAGCCATAGAGTTTCTAATGAGCCACCTCCAAGAGTAACTGCTCAGCACTTGAGTGAACATTTTGACTCAAAAACTCTAAGTCAAAGCCACTTTACTGTGATCAATACAAAGGAAAATGGTAATTTAAATTTCCATTGGCCCCATCATTTTTTATACCCATTCTTTAGCCATAAATGTGAAAACAAGTTGTATTTAACTCCCTGGTGCTTCTGTGCTCATTAAACAATTTGGTATTTTATCTGCTTGAGCTTCTGGGCAAGTATCTATTTTCTCCACCAGAAAACAGAAAACCAATTGTATTTTCATTAATTCTAATCAGAATCATTATCCTGTTAGACCAGAAAAGAGTTATTATCCCAGGAAACCCTATCCTGAGAGATGAGCTAAAAGACTTGAGTAGAGCAGGACTATCCCAAGGAGTTTTCTGCTGAGCAACTTTTGCAGGATCAGCTCTGCAGCATTGACGGATTTCCATTTTTAACATAACTCACTTCCAGACAGATTTACTTTTTTTAAAAAACCTGTCTGGTTAGTATAGCTGAAAGCTCAACACAAGGAAAGATTTGTAACAGTCAGTTGAAAAAGTCTTACAGGCAATCAGCAGCTTAAATTGCAAGAATTTTTAATTTTAGGGAAATAAAAAGCTGACATGAAAACTTAAGAAGTTGGTACTTATAATCTATTTCTTTCACTGCCATATGCTCAGAACATTTGCTCCTCTCTCAGATAATGATTGCACAGAACAGTAACTGTCTCACAGGACCCAGAGTGTCAAAAGTAGCAGAGCTACACAAATGTAACTTCAAAAATTAATCCCAGTTCTTTCTGCAGAGCAGGAGATCCTGGTGTTATCATTCTGTTAATATTATCTGGGTAACAAGAGCCAATAAATTTCCCCTCTCCTCTCTTCTTTAGGAATTAAGCTTTCCACCTACACTTTTCTTCCTAAGGGGATCCAGCAGTGACTATTTTAAAATACTGCTCTGCAAAATGGATAAATTAAATGCCATCAAATTGAAGGCAAGTGCTGCAGAAAAAGCTTTTTATTGATATATTTCTTCCTGCTTTCTCACCCTTGCAAGATGCTTCCACTGTATCCACCCTCCTTTCTACAGCTACTCCACACAAACATGCAAGTTGCTCATTTTATGCTTGCAGCAGCTCTTCAGTCACTTAAATCAATTTGCTTCTTTGCAGAATTTGGCCCAAAGACTCCTATGGAAGTTTCACCACCACATGTGTGGATTGCCTTTACTTTTTTTCTATTGTGCCTACAACCATCTCTCTCCAGGAAATTAAATACTCCCACCTCCACCCTCACCTACATTTTCAATTTGGCAGCTATCTGCAACTCCGTCCCTGAAAATCAGTTTGATGTTGGTGGGAGAGGCTTCCTACAAAGAAAGAAGGAACCCAGTGCTATTATTTAATGATTTAATCAGTAATTAATAACCAAAGCATCTCCTGCAACTCAAACAAAAAACCCAAAACCAAACAAAGAGGGATTAGGAGATGTGATGTTAAGATTTGGGTTCATCTGAATAGCTAGGAGTACACTCACTTCCCAAAGAGCTGCGTTTGCATCTGGAGACAGGAGGTAAAGATCATGTTTTTAATGGATATAAATGAGTATCAGATGCTCTTACCTCATCATTGCCTGTGTGTCTACCTACAAATTCCTTGTTTATAAAGTGATAAAAGAAAACCCACACACCACTGTCCACTCATCATCTATTTTTGTAATAAAGTCAGAAAAAAGCAATACTTTCTCATCACAGCACTTCTGAAGGATGCAGGGGAAGAAGCAGGCTGTGCATTATATTTTCTATAACTGGATGTTTTAAAAGTCCCTGTTTGAATATCCTCACCAGGGTGGTCACATCAGAGATATTTAAAAGTAATGTGAGAAGGGAGGAGGTGGGAAGAGAGAGACTCTTGCTTTTGGGAGACAAAAGGTATTTCTGTAGCTCTAAGCATTGCCTGTCTTGTGAGAAACTCCTACAGAGCTTTAATCTTTATCACACTCTATCAAAGTGTTACTTTAAAATTAATTTCAGTTAAAAGGAACTCATCTTGGCTACTCTCAGCCTTAAGCATGAAAAAACTCATTTTCTAAGTTTGTTAAAACACAAACAAAGAACACTTGTTTTCTACAAAACTTTACCACAAGCAATCCAGCAGCATGAAAGCAGTTTTGCACCTGGAGATGAAATATTTCCTACCAACAGACACAGTTTTTAACATCAGAAACATCAGATTAGGACTGTGCTTCAGGATGAAGTAGCACAGAACTCCTCATTACCCAGTCCAAGTCTCAGTTTCAGTAGCACTATTCTTGTAATGCTGTTCTGTTTCAAGCTAAAGGGTTTGGCACAAAGTGTGACAGTCTCCCTTTCTATCAACAGGCACTTGGAATCACAGCTCCACCAAATAAACTCAAGGTAGGATGGCTGAGAGTCATTCCAGAGGGAGCAGCACATTTTCCCTTGCCTGGCTCTTCTTTCCCAACAGCTCCTGTGCCTGATGCCACCAGTGACAGCAGGGTGACAGCAGGGTGACAGCAAGGTGACAGCAGGGCACATCACCCTGCTCAGGACGTAACACCCCAAACTTCCTTTCACAGGGCAAGAGGGCTTTTTATGCAAATACTTTCTAGCCCAAGCTTGTTCACACTAACTAAAAAAGGTGAATTAAAAGCTAATTAAGTCTGTAATTCCCCTTTACATTCCATCTCACTGTCAGATCGTGGTAAAGGGGAAAGAAAACAAGCTACCTTCATTTAAACAAAACTAAACCTTCTCAAACTGTGGCTCCCCAGGGCAGCTGCAGCTGAGTTTGAAGTGAACTTAGACTCTGCCAGTGCTGCTGGGTAGGCAGAGCTGCTGAAATGCCCTTCACTACAGGTGACAGCTCCTAAGTAAATAATGAAACAGCAGAAGTCAAAAAAATAAAAATAAAAGTTTCTGGATTAAAAATTGCATTCCTCATAGACAGATCAGTATTATACGTCATTTTTAAAAGACTTGAGACATATTCTGCTGCTTAAGACATCTGTGTTAATGGTTCATGAGCTTAAGCACATGGAATTTAAGATGCCCTTTCATACATTTTCTCCTGGTGTACCTTATTGACTTTAAACAACCCTCACAGCTGGGGGAAACAAAACTGCAAGAGGCATTTTATATTTGGGATTTGTTTCTTTCTTTTCAAATTTTATCCTGATTCAAGGCTGTGCCCAAGCCAGTACCAGCAATAGGACTTTAAAACCCATTGTTATCTTTCCGTAATGGGGCACATATTTGCAATATGCATGAATTGATAAATGTATTTTCCCTTGTTCTAAAAATAATTTTTAAATAGGAGTGGCTGCCTCATCAGCTAAAGGAGCTGAAGCAACAGAGCAAAGTCCTTGAGCTGTTCCCAAATCAATGCAAGAGCCACATTCCTCCCTAGCCAGCCGTGAACGACCTGCGTTGTGCTGTGGGGAGGGAAGGGGGAGGAATCTCCTTTCTCCGCTCGGTTTTCAGCCCCAGGTGTTGATCTCACAGGGAATTGGGTTCTATCCTAAGGACAAAAAGGCTCAGGAGAGCCATTATGTTTATTTTTATGTATCCTCCTTGAAATAACCACGCGGCAATTTTTTGTTCCCGACCAGTTGAGATCATGTAAAAGAGGAAATCCTCAGCTCCAAGTTCCCAGGGCAGGGACTGCTGCCGTTATTTATTTGCTGTGTAGAGATCTGCAATAGCATTTATTAGGTGAGAAGATTTTCTGTTATCAACCCCCCACCCTTAGATAAGTCTGAGAACTTTCAAATAGGGCTGCTCACGAGTTACTGGGCTTTCAGCAACTGCCACACTGATGTCACAGGTGAGTCCCTTGAACCCTCAGGGGAACAGGGCAAGTTTTATCTCAACTCCTTTTCAACTGTCGGAAAATCAGCTTTTAAAGAGACTCTGCGGTAGCTGTTTACAAAACTTGCATAATTTGAGGTATAGACAAAGAACGGGGAAAGTTAGACAATACTTTTACACATAATCCCTTCTTGTGCTTCCCTTCCAGAATATTCCAAATAAGGAACATTACAGTCTCCAAACACAATTTGCACAGAGAACCTCTAAACTCAGGGCATCACTATATCTATATACATAAGCGTTTGCCTGTAAGCTGCTGATTGCCTCTCCAAATTCCTCCAGCTTTATTCCATTTCCCTCCTTTCCAGCCTTAAGTGCTTTTTCCTGGACCAGCACAGTAATTCCTACTACTCACTCATCTAAATCCCCTCTAACCCTTTAGATGGCTTGTGAGATACTGACTCGTGGGTAATTTCTTATCATCTGAAATATCAGAAAAACTGCCAGATATTTTCAAATTCTCAAACTTCATTCGTGTCAAGAAATTTCTAAGCCAAGAGCAACGTTTTATGTACTATAAATCAGGGACCATAAACTGACGAGGGACTGTCAAATACAATTCCTAACAACTGTATGAGCAGCACCACTAAAGTAAACTGAGAAGGAAAAGCCAAACAAGAGGGTTTTGTATTAAACCAGCAAAACATATTCAGGCCTGTGAGTAAGGCAACAGCTGCAACTCCTCTGGGGAGATCCACACGAGCAGAATGAAATGATGCAGCTTTATTTTCAAAGTGAAATCAATAGAGCTGTTGCAGCAGGATGGTTTTATTTGAATGCAGAAAATAAGCTATATATGGCAATGAAAAAAGAAGATAAAATAGAGCAGGGGTGCTTTGTGAGCTACAGATATTTCAGTATGCAGTGATACTTAATTCTTTTAGGTTTAGACTTACATAGTATAATAAGAATAAGACTCTACAATCTCATAAATGCGTAAATTCTTTTATTAACCACACTTAGGGAAGTACTACCCTACCATACTTTACCGACCCATTAATTACAATTTCTAGGAGTTACTGGAACTGCCATTCAAGGAGAACTAAGTTGATCCAGAATCATCCTCAACCTGTTTCATCAGGTATCTTTGAACCTCGTGGGGTTTTTTGGAGGTCATGGAACTGCCAGGTCCCTTCTGGAGCTGTTTCTTCCACTTTTTCAAGCTCTCATTCCCCAGGCCATATGGTTGGGTTTGTTTCTTAACTCTTGCTCACTTTCCTCTGTATTCATTTGGTTAAAAATTTGAAATCTGTCATTCAACAGATGTTCATTTTTGCTGCACACCACAGGTCCTTCTCTCCCGTTCATCCCATGGGGTTTTCTGCCTGTGCATCCCTGTCATTTAAATTAATTCCATCTGCACCAAGCTGGCACGCTAACACTTAGTGAAGGTGTGGATTTCCAGCACAGCTGAGTTTTCCAGCTGGGGAGTTCCAGAGAAGGTTGGCCTCCTGTTTATCATTTCCCTGCTTCATCCCCAGCCATATGACCCCTTTGTTTTGCCCTGCACAAGCACTGGTGCTGTTCTGACTCCATAAGCTGGTTCAGGGAGCAAATCCCTTCGGGGGAAGGAATAAATATTCCCACTGCCTTAGGCCCTTTCAGCAGCAGACACACTACATCTGCTTAGGGAAATTGTGAAAGATGACTTGGAGTGTGCAACTTCAGAGAAAGAAGTTTTGTTTTGAAGGAGCCATGTGTGCAATCTGCTCTCCCTTTGCTGGAGAGCTGCCAAAAGAGCTCCGGCATCAAGGACAAACGTCAGCGCTGTCCCTCAAAGGCACAGCACACAACTGGCTCTGCTGCAGGACAGCTCCAGTTCTCCACACCACCCAAACCTTGGGCTGCTTCAGCCTCCAGGGACTGAAGGATTACTCTGGACAACTGTGGGGTTCTGTGACAGTGACAGAAACTTCCCTGGGCTGCCAATTATCTCCACTGTGCCCCTGCTCTGACACACCCTTTGCACAGCAGAGACATCCCCTACCACTTACATCCCCACTTGAGCTGGAATAGTTTTTCCTACAGAGACTTTATGTTCTGATCCTTTCACCTTGGCTAAAAAACTGGAGCAGAAGTTTAAATATGACGCTTTTTTTTTCGGGTTGGTAAGCAGCAGGGAAGCACTCATTTTCCATTCCTTACTTTCCCGAGGTAAAGTAGGTCCCAAAAACCGCTCAAGGAGTTGAAAGTGCCGTTTCAAGCGGGACTTAAAGCAAACTAAGCCTGCAGTGCCACCGAAAGGGGCAGTCCCGCTGTCCCTGCCACCTCCTGCACTGGCATCAGCTGGCTGCTGCCTGGTCTGCTCCTTTTCCAGCAGATCTCTCTCCTGACATTATTCTCAAAATGCCAAGTGCACCCAGCCAAGCAGAGCGGGATCACCCCTTCAGCAGCACACAGCTTTATACCCCTCACAAAAAAACCCGTCCTAAATTAAATAAAAAACTTTACAGATATATAGTTACTCTTTGGGTTAAACTAAGCCTTATCACCACCTTTACTTCTTACCTTTAAAGGATTTCCAAAAGGTCCACATCCTCACTTTGCTACGCTTTGCCTGTTTATCTCAACTTCTATTTATAGGCTTTTCCCCCCTGCATTAATTACCAGCAAACTCGCCTACTTAGCCCCTCTCGGCTTCCCAGCAAAGACATTTTTGCCCCTCAGCCTGCCTGTGACCCCCGCAAACAAAAAATCACACATTTTGGGGGGTCCTGCCCGGGCACGAGCTGTGAAGAGTTAACCCGAGGGCCGGCAGCCTTCACCTGCGCTGCCCGTGTCACTGATAAGGGACATTGGCTGCGGCCCCGCGCGGTCACGGCCGAGAGCCCTCCGCTGGGAGAACGAACGGGGCGCCGGACGGGAGCTGCCGCCCTCGCTCACCTCCGCAGCGGATCCGCGACCCCCCGACCTCAGCCCCGCCGGGACCCCCACGGCCCTCAGGGACCCCGCTCCCCTCAGCCCGGCGGGACCCCTGCGCCTCTCGAGGGACTCGACATCCCCTCAGGGACCCCGTTCCCCTCAGGGACCCCGCTCCCCTCAGGGACCCCGCTCCCCTCAGGGACCCCGCATTCCCTCAGGGACCCCGCTCCCCTCAGCCCGGCGGGACCCCTGCGCCTCTCGAGGGACTCGACATCCCCTCAGGGACCCCGCTCCCCTCAGGGACCCCGCTCCCCTCAGGGACCCCGCATTCCCTCAGGGACCCCGCTCCCCTCAGCCCCGCTGGACTCCCCGACCTCAGCCCCCGCGTCCCTCAGCGGACTGACCCCGGTGGGAGCCCCGCGCCTCTTAAGGGACTCGCACGTCCCTCAGTCCAAGCAGGACCCCCTCACGCTCACCACACCATCCCCGCTCACCTGCGGCCGCCGGGGGCAGGAAAGGGCTCGCTCGCCCCCGGGATGGGGAGGGAAGAGGCGCTGGAAGCCCAGCGCCAACCCGGCCTGCGACGGCGGCGAGCGCGGCGCCTCCACCAAGTTTCCGGGCGGGGAAGAAAGTCGAAACCTACGTGAGAGGAGGAGGAGGCAGCGCAGCCGCCCAGGTGTCACTCGCCCGCCCGCCCGGCACGGCTCAGCCCTGCCCTCCCCTCTCACCGCCGCATTCTCCTCTTCCTCCGCCTCCTCCTCCGCCGCCGCCGCCGCCTCCCGGGCCGCGCACAGCCGGCGGTCTTGGCCCGCCCCGCCAGAGGAGCCGCGGGGGCTGGGGCACGGCCCGGGGCACGGCCCGGGCCTCGGCTGCCCGCTGCCCTCGGGGCATCCCTGCTTCCCTCAGGGCACCCCCGCTTCCCTCAGGGCACGGCCCGGGCCTCGGCTGCCCGCTGCCCTCGGGGCATCCCTGCTTCCCTCAGATCAATTTCCCTTCCCTTCGGGATAATTCCCACAGCCTTCAGGGCAATTCATACTGCCCTCAGGACATGCCCGCGGCCCTCAGGTCCATTCCTGCTCCCCTCAGGGCATCCCTGTTTCCCTTAGGTCAGTTTTCCTTCAGGATAATTCCCATAGCCCTCAGGGCAATTCCTACTGCCCTCAGGACTGCCTGCTCCCCTCAGGTCCATTCCCCTCCCCTCAGGTCCACTCCTGCTCCCCTCAGAGCATTCCCGCTCCCCTCAGGGGAAAGGATGGCACTGGATACAAGTGAGTACTGATTTCCCTCTTGTTTCTGTAAACTCCAAGTAGGTGCAGGTTCCAGTGTTCCTATTGAGGCAATGCCTGAGAACTCTCCTGCTTCCAACCAGCAAAATGACAAACCACACATAGGGTTTAAAGCTTCCAAGCTGTGTTAGCACTATGTCCATGCTTGGAATTCCTCCCAAAGGAAGAGACCAACCCCCCAAAACCCAACCCGTCATAGTTTCTGGGTTATGATTTCTTTTTCTTGTTCATCACGCAGCCTTGGAAATGCTTTCTGCAGACAAGAGTGTCATGAAGTAATAAACAAGATGACGTTTCTGACAATAAAGAAAGAAAATAGAACTTTAAACCAGCGCTTTGGAGGAGGATTTATTAGGAAGGAAACCTTTGTACATTGAGAGGTAATGTCGTGTAGGTGGAACTAGCACACGCCTGTCTGCATTTGATCATTTAGGATATCCCAGAACTGCTGATACAGACCCAAACGGAGAGGAAAAAGTGTTTTCTTTGTCCTGAAAACATCTTCTCTGCTTTAATAGGGCTGGGGATCTGTGTTATTCAATAATGTTCAGTAAAAATTATCTATTTTTCAATTGAGAAGAGACCATTGTTTATTTGGGGACTGGAACTAAATAAATGATCTTTAAAGTCCTTTCCAAACCAAGCCATTCTATGATTTTATATCAGTTTTTAATTCAATTTGTCCCTTTTGTGTCAAATTTCCCATGGAGCCTTTCTGGCTCTTTGCTACCTCATTCATTCCTTCTGTTCCCTGTTTTTGCCTGTTGAAGTCTTCCAACCAGGGCTGTGAGCTGTGCTTGTGAGTGAGTGAGTGAGTGAGTGAGTGAGTGAGTGAGTGAGTGAGTGAGTGAGTGAGTGAGTGAGTGAGTGATCTTTATGTGGCACAGATGAGACTGTAGGAGATGCAAAACGTACCAAAAAAGCAGCAAGGACCTTTCATAATTTTATTTAGATCACTATTGGTAAACTAATGGAATCGAGGCACAGCAACAATCCATCTTTGCTCACGTGGGATCCATGTTTCCACAGGACATGAAGTGTAAGGTGTTTCTGTAGGCCTCAGCCCAGAACTGTGATCCAGCTTTGCAAACTCATCAGTTTTGGTTAGACTAAATTAAATGTTTGATAGGATTTCCTCTGAAGCACTAAGGCTGAGGAGGCTGGATAGCATCCATCAGATCATTCTGAATAAAAAATATTTTAGGAATAAAGCTGGAAGTGCACTGCCAGCTCAGACATGAGCAGCAGAGCCTGGTGCAGAGACATCAGGATGTGTCTGCAGCCCAACCTCACAGCTGAGCCTGAGCTCATTAATCCAGAACCCATTTATACTGAGCAGCCTGGCCTGTAAACAGGCAAAGGCTTCAGCTGAGCTCTGTGCAGCAGGAGCACTCCTGAGGGGAGAGGTTTAAACCTTAGCACACACCAGTTCCCTGTTCTGTGCAGCTCCAGGGTGGGGACAGGAAATGTGTGGGTGAACTTGGGGTATTGGGGAGACAAACCCCAGGGAAATTTCAAATGGATGCAACCCTTTAAAATGAGGAATTCTATCTAGTTAGCACTCGCTGGAGATTTTTATCAGGGATTTCTGAGTGGACACTCTGTTCATACATAATTAAGGTCTGGTGAAAGTTTATTGTATAAGCGTGCTGGAATTTTGGTTTGGTTTTGTAATAAAGGAATCCCACTGAGTCATGGCTACTAAATGGACTCAGAGAGGACACAGGTCTCTTCTGCAGAGCTAAGACAAATGTAAGGAACTGAAATTAATTTGTTTTCTTCAGGCAAAAGCAGCCACATCTTAAATAAGGCTTGGCTTGATGACACTAAGGCTTTGCTGTATTACTGGTTCCTAGCTGCTCCTGTTCCTGCCCTGGCAACCCTGAGCTCTGCACTGTGAACCAGATCAGGACACTGCTCCAGATGAACAACAAACCAGGTGAAAACCTCTATAAATACATTTTATGTGAAATAGATAAACACATTTAAATAGATGCATAGATTTTAAAATCCAGATAGAGTTCCCCAGTCTAGTTTATAATTCAGAGGTGGAATGGATGGATGAGGTTCTTCCCTAGAAATGCTAAGGAAGCAGTTAGAAGAGCAAAGTGGCTAATATGAAACTGATCCTGATGAAGAAGGATCCCAGACCACAGCTGAATATTCAGTTTGCAAAGTGTAAATTAATTGCTCCACTGAATTGTTGTGCTGGCAGTTAATGTGTTGTGTAAACCTGGAGAGAAGGCTCAGAGGTAAATGTTTTGCATGGAAAACATCTCAATATTTGGGAGACAAACAGTTTCTGGGGTAACACTCACTGCTAACTTTGGTTAATTTAATGTTGGTGAGAATCTCAGTCAGCTGTGCCTTCTCTGACACCTCTCACAAACACCACACTCAGCTGGGCCTCACTACTGATTTCGAAACACCAAAGTTCTGCACAACTCAAGGAGTTTTTATTTACTAGCAGTTCTGCTTCATTACTTCTGTAGCTTTTGAGAGCTGCAAAAACTCTCTGTCACAAAATCCAGCAATCTCAAGTTTTATCTGCTCGAACTGCTGATAATTTCCTCTGTGTGATTTGTACAGAAACCACTGTGTGGGAAAGATTATGGCCACAAACCTGTGCAGTGCATGTGTCAGGATTAAAATGTATCTTTCTGGCAAACAGAATTAAAAATATTAACTGAATATACTCGCATGTTTACAGGTTATTAATTCTTTTATTTCACAGGAAGATTCAGTCCGCTTCTTTTTAATCTGAAAATTGGTATTCAATAAGCAAAATAATAGGAAAAATAACAGCAGGAAAACTGAACAAGAAAGCAAAATCACATCACACTAAGATCTATAGATTAGTTTAATCCCATTAAAGTTGCATAAAACTTGGTAACTGTGTGTGTGGCTGTCCTCTTGTGGGAAGGTGCAAGCAATATATGAGTGCACAGTATTAATTTGGGACTCAACTTTGATGTTTCATCACAAACAAACCGAAATTCCCAACCCACACGCAAGAATGTAAACACAATTAAAAAACAAATCCCACAAACAAGGAGAGAGAGTCATCCCAGGAATTTATGATTAAATGGCCTGGAATCTCCCTTTTGTGGAAAGCAGAGCAATGGAAGCACGTGTGCATGAGGACACAGGGCATTCTGGTGAATCCAAGGCCCTAAATGCATTGTTTGGATTCATTCTGCCCGATTCTATAACTTTTTTTGTTGCTTTTGCAGTATTTTGTTATGTTTGCTGTGAATTATTGCTACCTGTGCATTGCATACTGTATTTTATAGGAAGTAGTCAAAGTCCCATTGTTTGGGATTTATTGATGGGACCAAACAGACTATTAAGAGATATAACACAGGAATCTTGTATGTGTTAGTAATGATTTAGGACTATTTTACATCATCTTCCCTTGTGGTGTTTTATTAACAGTGGGCACTTATTAACTATGCTGGAGTACTTTATTTGATGGCTCTGTAGAATGTTTTCACTAGATGTAAACAGATTGATTCTCTGCTTCCAGAAAAGTGCCTGGTGGCAGATATAAAGAGGGCATCTGTTTTTTCTTAGGAGGGGAAAAGCCCATCTGGCTTTTTGCAGTGGAGCAGATATGATAATATAAGGATAAAGAAAGTACATGAAGCAAATCACTTTCTGGGTTTGCTGTTGTGAATAATGTTGATGCCTATTCCCTAAATTTAAATGATACTGTTGAATTGCTGCAGCTGCTTTGTAACCAACTCAGATTTCTTTTTATCATGCTTCTGCTGCAGTATTTTCAATGAGAGCTCAGAAATACATCACCTACCAAGACAAATACTGTAGCCATAGATAAAAAAATATTTCATTAGGCCAAGTTCAGGTCCCACTGAATTCTCCATTATTATTTTACAGGACTGGACTTGATCTTTGTGGTGCTTAGCCCAAAAGCCTGACTCCCCTTCATTATTAATTTCTTGAAGAAAAGAGATAAGGTACCACCAAGTTTCCAGCAATTATTTCTGTAAAGCAAGTATGGTACTCAATTTACTTTATAGCCTGTAATTTAAACACTATTCTCTTAGTTAAAACTGATAACAGATACTAAGTAGACTTGATCCAATTCAAGAATATTATCTATACAGTTTTGTGCCTGGGAGGTACTGCCGCTCTCTGATAGAGAGTCTGTAGTAAATAAAGTGCTCCTGCAGGGTTTAGAATTTGACCTCCAGCCACTTTTGTTCTGCTAACTGGTTAAAAACAAACCTGGCTTTCTGTCTGTGTTTATGAGCTTCTTGGGCAGCTGGGCCAGAGGAAAGGGCTGTGTGTGTCCAGAGGTGTTATCCTGTCCCTAACAGGAAACACTTCCCCTTGGAGTCCCAAGTGAGGCTGTGCAGCTTGCTGTGATCTTCCTGGAGAGGCAGGAGCCGCGGGAAGGCTGCAGCCCTGCTCCTGGTGGGGCAAACTGCCTGCCACGAGACTCTGGGAGCAGCAGCAGTGACCGTGGAACACAGAGCACAGTGTGCTATTTGTGGAGCAGGTTCAGGGCTCACTCACTCACTCTTTCAAGGCTACAGAGCACCTTTTTTTTCTCCAGCATAAATGCAAAATACTCGGTAGGTGTGAGTTTGGGGATTTTAATCACCTTTCAGTTGGAGTTGTCTGCTAAAGGATAATCCTTGGGCCAGTCTTCCAGTTTTACCAGGTGCTCTCTGCTTCAGCAAGAGCTGCTTGGCCATGCAATGTGTTGAAGACACCTCCATTTGGAAAACTAAACCTGAGATCCCCTTGGCTCATGCCACCACAATATCTTTCAAATCATTTTCAAGATGAGCATCTTTCAAAGTGTCTTTTTTTGTGGTATTTCACCCAGCCATACATTTACAGCCCACACCTGAGTTCAAGTAATGACTGCATCAGGTCCTGTAGTGTCAAACCAGCCATCATCAGGGAGACCAGGTGCTGTGACAGCTGTGCAAAGAAAGTTAAAGGATAAAGATGAAGATCCTAAAATGCATAAAAACTGGCAGTTTCCTTTCATCAGTTCTTCATCCACAGTTTGCTGCAAGCCCTTCAGCACAGCAGGTGCCAAAGCAATTTAAATGTGCATGTGGAAAATATCTCCATAGGGTTTACTCCTTTGGTGCCTGATTTTCACCCATGTCTGGAATGGAAGAGAGACTCAGTGTCCATGTATTTAATAGTGTTTAGCACCATCCTACAGTAGAGTGAAGAAGCATCTCAATATCAGGAGATATTGAGATGTTTGTTGGAGAGGCAAAATGCACTGAGATACTTTGACATTTATTTTCTCACTGGAGTTTTCAGTTACTAAAGTTGCCCTGGAATACCTTAGGTATTTACAAATCAATTTTTAATAACAGTAATATACATCCCAAAGGAATGTGGGATGGCTGCAAGTCTCATCAAGCTCTAACACAGATCTGGAGCCATACTAGTTAAACATGCTTTTCTTCAAAACTCTGCTCAGGCAAAGTGACATATTTCTAGTGAGACTGTTCAGTCTACACCAAAAAAATAGACATATCCTGAGGAAAAACAAGATCCATCCAAATAATTGCTATGTGCTGCAGCTGGAGCTCTGTTTCCAGAAAATAGCTAAATATAAACATTCCTGACTGGATGGGTGGGAAGCCAAGGCTGCCTTGCAGCAAAGATACCCAATAAATAGGATTACCTATTAACAAGCTAATCCACAAGAATTCATTCTGCACTGAGAAAGAGAGCAGAGAAAGAAGCAATACAGCTGCTTAAAGTACAATTATATAATTAATAGGACTTCTCTGAAAATGCCATTGTTGCATCTGCTGCGAGTTATTTCTCACATTCCTAGACCAAGCTACTTCATTTCCAAATCCAGAGGTTACATTTTGTTAGCTGTCAGTCAGGAACTCTGCACACCATCCCAGGGGAGCTGCAGCTCTGGTTTTCCTCTGCTTGCTGCAGTGCATTGGAGATGATGTGAGAAGGAGACACAACTTTGGTGGTGCTGTCCCAGATTCCAGCTCGAAAGGACACTGCAACCCCAGCTATAGGACTTTACATAATCTTTGTACTTCTACATCACTTCTGCTTTTGTAGGTGACCTCTAAAATGGAAATCTGAAGTGTCACAACAATAATACAGGCGTAAAAAATAGAATAAACCTTCCACAGGAATACTTTAACACAATTCTGCCAGAGCCTGGAACTGGGTTTTGGCAGAGCCAGTCATTAAATCCTACATTTTTGTGTAACCTGTACTTTAGGCTCTTTTCTGGAGAAATGTAATTCTGTAGAGTTGCCACTTTAAATTCTGGACCAGATGCCACAGATTTTCTGAGAGTTTTCGAGGATGCATTACATGTGTTTCTTGACCATAATTATGGATCTTTGCAATAATGAAAGTCCTCGGTCTTCCCCATTAAGCTGAATTCAGATGCAAGAGATGGTGGTGAGTCCACTTAAAAAAAAAGGCACTGCATGTGACACAGGACATTCCAGCTCTAATTCTCTTCCTGCCAGTTCTCCCCTCCCCACCACTCAAGCCATCATCTGCGGAAAACAACGATTCTGTGCTTTTGTACACAAGACTATTTGAGGGTATTTTCTGGGCCCATCTTTGTCAAACGCTGAGAGCAGCCCTCAGAGACTGTTCTGACCAGTTTTAGTAGCCTGCCATGAATTTAAGCTATGCATGACTTAGGAAGAACGAGCTCGTTAAATACATTCCAGAGGTGACTTAACATAAGAAAAAACGCACCTCTTCCGTGCAGTGTTAGCAAATGTGCTGCAAAGTCAGGTGGGGTTTGTCTGTGAATAATTTGCTTGGCTCAAGTTAAGATTCTGCAGTCTGAACATAACAGAAAAGTTTGGGATAAGGCACATCTGCCTCCAGCCCGGTCATCCACACTTGTAAGAGCTTCAGAATGCTGAAGGAAGTGAAAATAGTTTTACTGGGAAAATGAAGGAGTCTGACTTTGGTATGAAAGATTTCCTTTCAGAAATAGGAAATGTCTGTGACTGCAATCAGATCTTTTAAATAGATCTTCACTAGAAGAGCCTTCATTTGTGTTTTGACAAAGGTGTTCCTATGGTGGACCTGACTGGAAAGATCCTGCTCCATTTCAGTTCTGTCCTGGATTGAATTCATTATTGCACAGTAAAACAAGAAATGTACTCAAGAAATTCCTTTAATAATAATTTTAATAAAAACTCAAGGGATGTCAGGTGAAAGGGAGCACAGATCTGTGATACAACATTCACTGAAGTACATAAATTAAAACAGCTCTTTTGGTCATAGCTCACTTTAACATTCACTTTTGGTTGAAATGTGGAGCCCAGCTCTGAATTCAGAAGAAATGCAATGGTTACGCTGTTTATCCTCCTCAGAGAAGGGGTATTTAGGAACCCTGGGAGTATCACCTGCTATATCCCAGGGTGTTTTCTGGCACAAAGTGATTTGACATTAAATCTACTCAACTATCAAGAGCAGAAATCACTGCTCACTTCTAGTATTATCCTTTGTACATTTTTCAGAAGATTCAATGGTCAAAGTAATAATCCTTATATATTAAAAACTGAAAAAAACCCAAACAAAACAACCAAAAAAGGCAAACCCACAAAATCTCTGCTTAAATGATGGATATCCAAACTATTAATCTGCATACCAGGGTTTAGCTAGTTAAGAATTTCTTCAGCTGTGGGACTGAAATGTATCCCCAAAAATGAATTACCAAAACAATATTTTCAACAGCAATTCCCTCCCGTGGCTGAAGATGCTTTTCTTTTGGTTTTGGAGCTCACAGGACATCTTTTGATTTCTGGCCCAGCTGCATTCCTCATCAGCCATGGAAGTTCCCTTCTGCTGATGAATCCCCTGGCAAGTTTGTCTTCTTTACTCATAACTCTTGGTCCTTCTTAATTTCTTTTTCCCTAATCAAAAAGCACTTTGCAGGTATTAATGTGCAGATTTGCTTGCTGGCAGAGTCCCAGTTTCCAGTTCAGATTGCTGATTTAGAAACCATAGTTTAGTCACTACAGCACAACAAAGAACACGTTTAATAGAACTCAAGGAGCTGCTTTTATTCTTATTTACATCAGCTTGTATTTGTCTTTATTCTTTTGCTAATTGTGGAAATTAGCTCAGCACTCCTCTTGCTTTCTACAAAAAGGAAAGCTTCCTGAGTGGTTTAATTTGCTGCTGGGGAGAGGAAAGCTCATGTGTGGAATTTTTGGAAGAATTTGCCAGATAAGGCCCCAAGTCCAAGCCAGGCATGCTATTTTTATCTCTGATATGACTCCGAGTTGCAGTAGTGATGTTACAGTAGCAGTTAATTTAGGGTTCAAAGCAAGGTAAAAGGCAACTTGATACTCAGTAATTTTGTGTTATTAAACACTGGTTATGAAATGTTACTTCTGAAAAGGCTATTTTGTAAGTACATCACAAGGAAATTCCTTTTTCTTGGCATTGAGATGTTGCTTCCATGGACCTTGGCACAGAGCAGTGTGATTCTATCACATTGTTGCAATCCAAAGCAAAGTTTGCTTCAAGTAAGGTAACAATAAAATAAAGTAAGGGGACAGATGTTTTAATTACAATTAGCTGTCTATGCGCAAAGAAAAATGCTGATACCAACATAGACTTTTCAATTCAGCAGTACCTCTGCAAACAGAGGTGCTGTTCTCTGCCTGACTACAACAACACTGGCAGTGTGGGTATGAGGTAAGGAGCAGGTCAGAAACCTGTCCCTGGATGACACCAAGCTCAGGTGGCAAGAGTCCTCCAGCCTTTGCCATGTGTGCTCAGAGTACAACTCATTAAGCCGAGGTTACTCTAAACACTGCAGCTAAACTTTAAGCTGCTCTTAAAGGAATAGATCATGTGGTAGCTGAGGCATGAACTTTCCTTGTTGCTCTCTGCTCTCAAGTTGCCTTTATAATAATTTAAAAAAAAAAAAATCTCAGTGCCTGATTTGCCTTTTCCATGAGGAATGCTTGTTTTTTTGGGATTTCTGCTGAATATTCTGGCTACTCCTAGTCCAGCGTGTGCCCTGTGGTGGAAGACGGAGAATGAGCCTTGCTCAAACCCCAGGTTTTGTAGTGGTTTTGCTGCTTCAGCAAAAAGATTTGTGGGTTTATTTTCATATCAATTAATGCCTGAATGCATAGCAGGTAAAGTGTTTATATTCAGTTGTTTATTTTCCAATCTGCATTGCTAGGAGCACATACACTGGTAATATTACTTACATTTGGATTTTTATTTCCTAACTAGCTACAGAAGCATAAAAAATCCATGAGGATAATTCCATCAGTCCAGCTGTTTGTAATTAGTTGTGACCTTCTGCTTGTCCTGGAAGCCTGAGGGTTATAGAGCAGCTTTTTGGAAGCAACCTATAAATCATTGTCTTTGGCAACGTTTGCAAAGTTTGATTTATGTTCTTTTCCTTGCTCCATTACTCAGAGCTTCTCCTACCGAACTCCTTAGTGACAGAAGAGCTGGTGGCATCCCTTCGGTCACTTTGCTTGTTCCTGAGGCTCCCCTGCTGTCCCCAGGCTGTCCCTCCCTCGGGAGCACGACAGTGCTAAAGTAGGAGTACCCTCTGCTGGCATGATTTGTGCTGGGCTCTGTCCCACAGCTCTCCAGTCTGCTTCTCTTAGTCCATAATACATTTCCCAGTTATCCCTATCTCCCTATGTTCATTGATAAATTTCCCTTCAGAGCCATTTTTATATTTTAATAAGTTATAGTAAGTTTTACTATTCTACCTAAATTTTGTATATTTTCATCACAGTGTGACTTAGGTCGTTGTAAGCAATTTCTTTCCCTGCTTGGCTTTCAGGTCCTTGCCTTAAATATTTTCTCGAACAATCAGCCCTTGGACAAAACATATAATTTGGTTTTAAGGGCTGATATACTTGATACCATATATGTTACATGGAATGCTGATGGTTTGCAGGGATCACAGATAAACAGTGAGAGTCTTGAGGGAGAATCTGACAACAGGAATGCAAGGGGCAGAAGAGTTTTGGTTTATTTACTACCACAAAAGTAAATAGTAAAGAAGAACTACTCTTCTGTGACTGGGAAATAAAAATTATGTTGGGCTGGAGGTGAATCCAGGCCCTGTTTAGCCACTTTTAGCTGGAATTCAGAGAGGAGGCCCTGGGATCTGAGCCCTCTGGTGAGCCTGGAATACAATGGACATTTAGCGGCAAGTGAAGATTAGAAATCCCCTTGGGGCAAGGAAGAAGGAACAGATCGTGCTGCCTGTGGTTTGCCCCATGGCTGGTTCTGAGCATTCCCTCTCCCAAACGCTCCAGTACATCTTTAGGAAAAAAAAGCCCCATTTCCCTCGGGCCCCTCATTGTCCTGCTGCGTTTAACTCTGCTGTCTGCCCATCCCTGGCACGGAGGAACCAACTGCCTGCTCTGGGGCCCCTCACAGATGCTTTGTAGGCTGCTTTATAACGGGGCAGCTGCTGTACATTGATGGAAAGCCACAAAAAACCATGGCAGTTGCTCTTAGAGCTTCTTTAGTGACAAGTGTCCAAAGCAAAACCTGGCACCCTGACTCTGTAACAGCGTCAGACCCATCTAGAACATGAAAGGTATCACTGAGCAAGCAACACAGAAGACATGACCAAATAACACATGAGGCTACACATAAACTAGTAAATTATTGTATTTATTTTCTCTGTTTACCTCAAATAATCCTTTGGAGATCTGAAACAAAAGCAAGGCAGTGTTCGGTAGGTGTCAGTCCTTTGAGACTCATTCCCCAGCTCCACCACCGCACCCATCCATTGGGTAACAGCTGAACTGAGGAGAAAAACAACACAGCTGGCTTTCCTTTCCTGTCCTTGACACCTGGGGGATCTCTGGTGACTGGCACGGCCCTGCTTGGATGTGTCACCTTGTGAGACAGCACTTCGTGGGGCAGCACCTTCCGGAGGTGTTGCATCAAAGAGGAATTCAGTTCTGAATGTCTGTGTTTCTATCGGTTGGTATTGACTACAAATTATTAGTCACAGCTTTGCAGGCTGCAGCCCAAAATTCCCTTGTATTCCCAATTCTGTCAAAAATAACCATTTCTAAATGCTTTGACATCTGCTTTTCTGGAGAAATGGCATCTGCTTTCTTTCCCTGGTAGCTCTGTCAAGCTGTGAAAAGTAGCTGTGAAATACCTGGTGGTTTACAAACCCAACACAGTTGTGAGAGTTGGCAAGTCGTGAAGCTGTGTGGTTATTGCATATTGAGAAGTCTGTTAAACGAATAGATTTGGATTTTCGTTTCTCTTTCCAGGAGGGAACTTGTGCTTTAGTTCATATTTAGAGGCAGACCGAAGTATAGTTCACCTCAGCCCCTTCTTTCAGGGCTGATCTTGGATTCAAAATCTTAGTGAGGTTGCAGATTTTTGACTTGAGATCATTTGGCTTCTTTTCTAGGGTCTTCTGTTTGGAATGATTTGTTTTGAGGAGGCTTTATCTGTCTTTAACGGTGCTTTGTAAACGGAGGGGCATGATCCAGCTGAGATCAAAAGGTTCCCATCAGATGAAGGGAGGGAGGTAAATGAGAGCCCTTTCAGAATTCAGACACAGAGAGAGCTGTGTCATTAGCAAAGCAGACAGTGGGATTTCTCTTCTCCAGCCATAACTATTGGCCCTCTCATGCTCCTACGTGGTTATCAAACCTTGTAGCATATTCTGATCTTGATATCGCATCCACTATCCTGCTGTCAGCTATGTTGGATAGTTGCAAATAACAGGGATTATGTTCATTTGAAGGACAGAAAACAGAAATGGGAAATACTTGTTAAGGTATTTGTCCAATAATGCATTCCTTAGGAGCTCATCAGAAAAGGGTAGGAAAAAAATTAGTGTTTCTTAGCTTGACACATTCGAAACCCTTCTTTCATCTCCCTCTTCCTCCTCAGCCTCCCAAAACCAACCCTCACATCAAAGTGCTCTGACTGCAAAAATGTGCAATCTTGAAATATAGTTCCGTGATTTTCGCATCTCCATCCCCAAAAGTCCCATTCAGATCACCTAAACTGTTTCCTGAGTATGTGTGTTGTCAGTGACACAACTTTAAAAAAAATATTAAGTCACTTTAATAATTGGTTTGTTTGCAGTTTCTAAGACTTATACAGCTCCCCTTAAAGTAAATTAATTCTGCAAACATTCAGCAAATGTAGAGATTTGGGTCACCCTGCACTTTCCTGTCCTTGTGCACAATGTAATGTCAACAGCACACTCAATATTTCTCATTTTCAGCTCTCACAAGGCAGTCACAATATTTGCCCAACTTTTGAAATGATCGGAAATCCTTCTTTGTGTTAAATCTCCACAATAAATACCTCATTTAGCCGGGTAAGTGATAATTGAAATACTCATCAGTGCATGGCATGGTGTCCAAGAGATTCCCATGATCGCCCTGCCATTCGCAGGTATTCAGCCGAGGCTGCAGCCGGGAGACAGCGAGCGTGTGTGTGTCTGGGAGAGGGTGGGGTGGAATATTCATGCCATTGAAAAGACTCATGTTGTTACTTAACAACTACATTAACCTCCTGTCACAAGTCATGACCTTGTGCTGACCCTGGCCAGCAAAGCTGCCCAGCTCTGAAGTACAAAACATGAAAGTGGCAGAAGGAAGGAGCAGAGGAGGAGCAAAGCTCAGCTCTTCATGGAAGAGGCTTCCAAAGGCATTCAGACGAGCGCGGAACAAAAGCCGCTGTGCATAGGCCATCCCCACCCAGGCGCTCACTCACTGCCGAGGGTTTTCCTGGGGAGTCTTTCAGAGCCAGCTGCAGCCTCGCACGACCTTTCAACTGCGAGGTTCCTTTTAATGTCAGGCGCCCTGCTAAAGCAAAGGGAAGCAGCCCGAGAGCACACAGACAGCAGCCTTTAGATCTCTTGTTTCTGTCCTGCTTTGCGTTGCAGCACAGCTCTGTTTGCACATGTGCTCCTGGAAGCTCATCCCACCTCAATTTCAAAAATTCAGGGAAGGGGAAAACGTCACTAACTTTTTCTTTAGCTTTTTGGTCCCTGGAGTCGTTTTGGTAACAATAATGGGAATAACAAACCCAAATCTGCAATGAAAGTGTCAGGAAATGGGCAAAGTGACCCCAGTTTCAAGCAAAAAGGAAGAAGGTGGGCTCTGATTGGCACGGGTGGAAGGGCAACAGGAATTTGTTTTGCAAAGAACAGTTGGAAAAGTTCTGTGGGACCTGTAAAAAGGTACTTTGAAGGCAGGCTGGGAGTCTCAGTGAGGACTGTGGAGAGAGATAATGAGAAATTCCTCTTAGTGAAGGGCTCTGAGGGGAAATATCAACTCACAGAAACTCAGGCAAAGTGGTTTTTTCCTCTCATTTTCTAACAGAGTAGCAACAAAAGTGGTGACACCTCGGGATGGACAGGGGTGGCTTCAGTGAGCCTTGAGGAATTATTGACGTTTTGCTGACCACAGGTTTTGGTCAGCAGGCACCTCACTGCTAGGGGAAGTGCTGACCCATCTGACCAGTGGTTCATTTATTCATTTACTCTCTCCAGCAGACGTCAGGACAGGATGTTTGGGAGGAATTTCCATCAAGAGCCTTTCTAAAATAACCTACTTCAAAAAGAGGCTCTTGGTGCAAGCAGAGATTGGCTTCTGTTCTGAAGCTTGAGGTTTATGAAAATCGCTGTTTCTCTTTGATTTTCCAGTAGTAAATAATTATAGGTTTGACATCCTCAAGCTTTTAAGTATCATGAGTCAGACATCCAGCTATGAGATGGTTCATAAAATTCTCACTAACCTAAAAATAATAAACACTGGGTTATTTTTGCTTTCTTCCTGGATTTGCATCCTTTAAGGTTACAGGTTTTGGGTTTCTCCTGTGGCTGTTTAAAGTGTCCTTCTTATTCCAAAGGCTGAGGATTATATGTGCACAGCAAATTCCAGGAGTGAGGTCATCCAGAGAAGATGGACAGCTCTCAAGAATTGCAACAAAACCCTGACAGCCAGCAAAGGAGCTCTGGCACAAAATCCTATAGGGTAACCGTGTGCCAGGCCAGGAAGTTCCCAAATGTAAAATGCAATATATCCTCCAGGGGCTGTATCTCCTGTTTGATCTCCAGGAGCACAGAGCCCTTCCCGTTTGACAACAGCCAGGCCAGGCCAGGCCAGGCGGGCCCTGCACCCCTCCCACTTCCCTCTGCAGATCCTGCTTCCAGCTCAAGGCTGCTGGCCCTGCTCTCTCTGTTTACATGTTTCCAAATTCAAGGAGGAAAAGGGAATATCAAACAGACCTGGGCTCGTTTGAAGTGGCTGGAGGATGCTATCAGGTCTGGGGGGTGTGCTGTGCCTTTGAGGCTTGTTTGTCTTTCCCTGCTCCTTGTGTGCAGGCCTTTAACCATCCCAATCTCGAAAGCCATCCCAGTCCCAAAGGAGCTTTAACCAGCCATCCCAGTCTCCAAAGGCATCCCAATCCCAAAGGAGCTTTAACCAGCCATCCCAGTCTCCAAAGCCATCCCAATCCCAAAGGAGTTTTAGCCAGCCATCCCAATCTCCAAAGCCATCCCAATCCCAAAGGTGCTTTAACCAGCCGTTCCAATCTCCAAAGCCATCCCAATCTCCAAAACCATCCCAATCCCAAAGGAGTTTAATCCAGCCACCCCAATCTCCAAAGGCATCCCAATCCCAAAGGAGTTTACCAGCCATCCCAATCTCCAAAACCATCCCAATACCAATGAAGCAGCCCTGGCACCAAAACCAGCACCGGGGTGGTCTGTGTCGAAACATTTTTCTGTGTGGCTTTCAGACATGGAAGTTTCTTTATTCTTTTGAAAGAAATGGTTGGACTGAAACAAGTTATTTTCTGCCAGGAAGAAGATCAGGGATTTGATTTGTTTTTTAAGGAGGAGGTTTTGTCCCTTGGCAGAGAACTTCCTCCTGTGATGTCAGCTGCAATCGCTGCCGTTTGGAGACCTTTGATCATACTCACACATCAGTAAATAATGGCATTAAAATCATCCTACTCCTTCTCTCAGCTTCAGCACTTAGACCAGGAGCTCGCTATGACTTTGTGCTGCATCCTCAAATCCTTGTCTGTGCCTGCTCTCTCCTGGTCGGTGGCTGGAATTGCTACTTGAGCACTTCATACCGTGTTGAAAGGAGAAACTCAAAGCACCTGCGATTTTTTAGGGTTTATTTTAGGACCGTCTCACTTTGCCAAATCTCCTTTAATGTGAAAAACCTGTAATAACGGGAAAAAGTGCTTTTGCTGGTTAGAAAATAACAGGCAAATAAAATTTTTGAAACTCCAAATTCTTGAAATTAGTTACAGTTTTGAATATCAATATTAGAAAAAAAATATTTTCAGTTCATTACTAAGAGCTTTTTTTAATCCAGGATCTGATTCATCGAGTCTTTTTATAGGTTTTCCAAGAACTGGACTAAAAGCAGCTCAAACAGAATAATTTAATTTGGAAAAGACCCTTAAGATCCTCCAGTCCAGCCTGCCAAGGCCACCACTAGCCCATGTCCCCAAGTACTACATTTACACATCTCTTAAATCCCCCCAGGGATGGGGACTTCCCTGGGCAGCCTGTCCCCTGCTTCTGACACTAAGTTGTTCTCTGGCCATATGCAGCCAGCAGCAGGTTGAAATATCCTTACTTTGATTCTGTGTGCTCCTGTGTTGTGCTACTTGCACAAAAAAAGAAGTTAAAATTAATTTTAAAAATAGTTTGAAAACCAAAATAATCAACTATCTCTTGAGGAAAAAAAAAAGACAAAAATATTTCTTGACCCTTTTTTTAAAGTTTCATTTTTCCCCTTTGTTTTTTGCTTTAGAAATATAAAAATTATCAGTTCTGTTTGTATGAATAATTTTAGGTATTTTGGGGTTTTAGGCAGCTGCTTAAGTGTCGTTTCTGTTTATATGTCAATTAGTTATGCCCTAAATGGAAAGTAACAGGAATTTTTCATTCTTTGGTGTTCCAGTCAGTGAGTCCAGGCAACCAGGAACGGCAGTAGGGTTGAAGTTTTAGCAAGAGCTGCATTGTTTATTTTCTGGGCTTTAATCTTTCTGTGACCAGCCTTTTGTTCTCACCTCTCCAGCCCTGATGAAGACAAAGCTGGCTTCTACAACATCGTTCTTTGCTTTCCAGATGTCTGGGCACCTCTGCAAAGCTTAGAGTGCAGCAATAGGGGGAAAACATCTTCTCTCTTCAACTAAAATCGATTTTCACATCCCTTTCCTTATCTTGTAAGAGTTTTCTCTGTTGTTAAGAATCACTGCTGGGTACCATTCAGAAGGAGCAATTTTCAAAGGTTTGGTGATTGCACAGGATGTCTACAACAGGCAGTTTTCAAGATTCACATTAAAATGGTCAGAAATCTTCCTGAGATCATTCCGTTCTGGAATGGTTTGTTCTTAGATTTTGGTATGTGACGCTCAGCTAAAAAGGTTGGAAGCAGCCTGAGGTGTCCTGGCCAATCTTCCCTGGATGGTAGAGAGCAGCATGGACTGCTCTCTATTGAATCCTACAAAAAATACCTCCTGATTGTTAGATTTTGTACTTGACTGGCTATAAAGAATGGGCAGAGATGAAAGAGTAGTCTTTAATTGGATGCCTTTTAAGGGTCCAAAAACATAGTGTGATTTTTTATTTCCTTCTAAGTATTGTTTTATGCCAAAATATTCTCCTTCCCTATCTCCTGTAATTTGTCATAAAATTGCTATCCTAGTCTTAGGGACATGGTGATAATTTCCATGACAACACAGAAAGCTTCCAGAAACAGAGATTTCTGACTAAATATATGAAGACTGTTGAAAAGCACAACTGCAAGAATTCTGCCTACCCACTGTAAATAACAGACAGAAAAGTTAAGGTTACATGATCTCATCCTTTGAAACTGAAATGTTCTTCACATCATGTTGATTTACTGAATGTTGGCTTTTTTGTAATTGGGTGAACAAGCATCTCTCCAAACAATAACAATAAGCTTTTGATATGCTGATCCACAAAGCCTTGCTCTGTGTCATGGTCTTAAATAAAAATACACAGAGCTAATACCCAGAACTGAAGCTTTATGGCAAGATGGCTGGAAATAATTGCAACACTTCTAATCCAGCATTTGAGCTGAATGTAAAACTGTGTAAAAGTGTAAATGTGAATGTAAAATGTGCTCAGATCTCAGCCTGCAGTTTAAACCCACGATAAACCAAGTCCTAAAACCTCATGTTTGGAAATGTTCAAAAACAAAGAGACTCCAGCCCTGAGCTGTCATTTCCCTTGTTGGTTGATCTACCTTTGATGGAGTTGTCTTGGTGTCAGATGGATTTTTTTAGCAGTTTCCCAGGATTTTAACCACCATTCCCTGTTACATGAACACCACCACTGTGTTTGATGCACACTGAGACAGGATCAAGCCTGATCCTAAAAAGAGAAGAAGTCTCTGTGCCTTGCCCAGGGCTGCAGCAGGGTCAATTCCATGGAGTTCCATGTTGGGGAATGAGTTAACTTTTTAACAAATTGGTTTGTGGGTTTAGAATAGCTCTCCCTGGAAGTGATGTTGATCATTGCCTGTGTGCTGCACCCACACGCTGCAGTGACTAACAGTTCCTAATTCACACTAATAACTTCCCACAGGAAAATGGGAATGCTTGGCCCTTCACCCTGCCTTGCTCTTTTATTGTGGTTCCTCTTTACAGCTCAGCAAGCCATGCGATTTAACCTGGTGAGAGAACTGGCCATTCCCACCTTTCTTCTACCTTGATAAATGCTCCATTTGCACAGACAATCATGCAAATCTGCTGTTGAATTTTTGTTTTACTTAATTGCAAAGCTGGTTACTGCTCTGTGTAAACAAGCTGATGGTGTTTTGTTTGTTGAGAGGAAAAAAAGAGAATTGGGACAGTTTATATTCGGCAATGCTTGGTTTTTGTGGGTGGCTTATGGCCTAATCCTGATGGAGACATTTGGTTCCTATTGTATGCTAGAAAATAACAAGATTTTAGAAAAAAAATCCTGACTCTTCTTAGTGTGAAGTGTTTGATTCAGCTCTGATCCATTTTTTCCCCTTCTGTTACATTAATAAAATCTGAAGAAGCAAATGAAAAGAGATTAATTGCATACTGGCATCCAGCAGCTTTGATTCTGTTTTCCCAATTTTTCTGTTGCTGCTTTCATTGCTAAAAGGCTGTAAAGTGTCACGATGCTCTGTGGGTGAAATCTCATTTGTTTCCCCTTTCTTTGAAGAGGTAGAAATAATTCCAAAGGGGGAGGAAAGGGGAACATTTGCATGTTAATTTTTATTCTGTGTCAAGTCTTGAGCCCTGAGGAAGTCCAGAAACTGTATTTCCCTGTGTATGACAGCATCCAGAGACACCACCCCAGGTCAGGACTGGGGTTTGAGGGGAAAAAGTGCCTGGAAAGGACTGAGGGCATGTGCTGCATTATGTGAGGTGCTGGCCTTTGCCAAGCAGTCCCAGGTTGCCCAAAATCAATTCCCAGCTTTTCCTGGTTTGTTGTCACAGTGTGGCTCAGGATGCTGCGCTGTGCTGCCTCTGATCAGACTTTGCAGAGCTCCTTTGGAGGTGTCTGTCACGTTCCAGGGTGTTATGCAATAAAAGCCACCCTCATTTTCCCCGCAGCCTTTGTGTGTGTGTGAGATTCATGAGGGAAATTCAGGAGTTTCCCATCTCCTGGTCATCCCAGACACGCACAGGGATGGGAACTGGACACCTGCACTTGGGTTCTTCAGGGCCTGATCCACAGACAAACACCTGGCTGGACAAGTATTGATGCTAATGTGGTTTTGGAGAAAAAGGAAATCCATCTTTTCTTCCAGCAGACTCTTAATTTGGATCAGTCTCTCGTATTTCCAGTGATCCAAAGGACATTGGCTTAGCCTCATGACTCCTCATTCCATAATAGCCTGTGGTATTTTAGTGATAGGGAACTGTGGGGAGCTACATAAACCTTGTTGTTCTGGGCCAAAAATAGTTTCACAAGAAGTGACTCCTGCCAAAGAATTGGTTCTCTTAAGTCGCAGACTTTGGCCTCAAAGTGTTGTGGAATGCCATGAGCTCTAAATGCAGGAGGGAAAACATATTTGCAAGCAGAGTTTTCATTTGATTCTATCAGTGGGGACGCCGAGTAGTATAAATAAATGAATTTCAAGAACAGACTGTATTTAGCACTAATTAAAGGAAGATTTCAAAAATTGCCAGATTAAGTAAATACTATATTCGCTCTGTCTGTTACAGCCATGGCAAACCAGCCCATTTGGAAGCTGAATTGTTTCCTGGAGGCACATAAGAAGAGAGTGTGTTCTAGTGTTATTTTAACATAGAAAGTTTGGGATGAGCAAAATGCTCTTTATGTCCAAATTAAGAGCCCAGATGCTGCTCTGCAGCCTGTGATGGTTTTCTGTGCTGAGCAGGAATTGCCCCTCAGTGACTGTAGTTACACAGCTCCCAGAAACATTTAATGCAAGGGAAAACTCCTGGGAACTGCTGCAGGAAGTTTCATCTCCAGCTCCTTCTGCTTCTGCTGTCTCAAACAAGAGAGATCCTGAACTGTGGGGGGATTTGATAGAAAAACAAGACAAATATGATGCAGTTGTGCCCTTCATCAGGCAGTGGTGCTGCCACTGTGACAAGTCCCTGGTACAGCCTTGGCTGAGAGGTTTTGTGCTACAGGAAGAGCCACTGGGGCCTTTGGGTGCCCAGTTCTTGTGGGTGTTGTTTGACCCACTTGAGTTTTTCAAAGAGTTAATGGTAAGCTTTAAAGTATGTGGGCTAATGAGATCGTATCAAACATATTTCCACTGAAAATTTAATTTAAAAATGGTAATCTCTTCATAAGAGGATCAGCAAGGCCTCTCTTTAGGTCTTTGCAGTGGAAACTCATGCAATGTACTGCAAAGACTGATATAGGAAAATCTCTCCTGTAACATGAGAGGAGAGCTCATCTCTCCACACTAAATATTTACCACACCAGAGAGCTGTCCAGACTCTCCTTACAGGATTTTTTAGACAAGGTTTTTTTATCCAGTGTGTAAGGTTGATATATATGGTGTGTCCAAATAAGGGAAAAAGAGGTTCCTCTCTGAGGCACAATTCATCTCACCCCAGCAGAGATATTTCCAGATGTCCAGGATAAGACAAAGTGTGCCCTTCAAGTGCTCATTTCTCCTGGTTGTAGAGAGAAGCTGGAAAACTGGCCCTCAGATATATTTATGTGTGCTCTGGAGATATCCAGACGTACTGACATTAATCTGGGCTGTGTGCTCTTCAGAGATGCCAGCAGATAATCCCTCTGTCCAACTCTTTACCTATTAACAAATACAGAACATTCTCATCGTGGGTTTTCTTTAATGCAAATGAATAATTTCCAGTGTTGCAGCCTTAGAAATAATTTAGAAATCAGAAATCGTTTAGGGAACTTGCATTATTTGTGCATGGCTGTAGTGTCACCCAGAAATATGTTACAAAAAGGCAAAGGAGACATTTTAAAATTTGGGACAAATCTGAGGAATTCTGTAAGAAACTCTCAAGTGGGATTCCTGAGCCTAATTACTTTGCTTGGATTTCTCCTGTAATTTATGGCAGCCTGTCCAAGCAGAAACCATTCTGGCAGTGTTCCAGCAGACTGACAGGATACAGGTTAAAACCCATCCAGCTTTTCAAATCTGTGTTCTCCCTCCCCACTCCCTTTCCTTCCATAGTATATCTTCAGAATGAAAAAGCCCAGTGCTAACTCTGAGCTGAGGATTGAGACTTTGCACAGTCTGGCCACGTCTCCTGCCTTCCCCTGCTTGGCAAAGTGCTCAGTGCACCACCAGTCCACAGATTTGGTCAAAATCTTTGTCTTAAGGTGGGGAAAAAAAGAGGGTTTTGAGGGAAGTATTACTGGCTCTGAAACTTTCCAGTGTAAGGTCAACAACTCTTGTTTTCCCTTGCTGTAGTATTTTATTGGGGTGGTATTTTATTGGAAGTGGTGCTTGCTTGATGTCACCAGTTCAGGGTGATCTTCTGAGTGCTACCACGGACAGCTGCAAATAAAATGTCACCTCCCAAGGCTTTCAGAGAGCAGGTGTGCCAGGGAGGGAGTTTATGGGTGACTCCTCTCCTGTAGGATAACAGAACCAGCAGTGTGGAGATACAGGAGTGGTCCAGGAGAGGTCCATGCCATCCACACCTGACTGGGCTGATGGAGAGGAGCACTGGGCTCCCAGTGCCCACACTGGGCACACATTGGATTATTCAGCTCACATCAGGAGACAGAAATTGTGAGTGAGTGGGTTGAAAACGTGGCTAAGCAGAGCCCAGCTTCCTGCACTAGGATGTACAAAACCCCTGTGGGGAGCCTTGGTGCTGGAAAGCCAGGATATAAAAGAAATCTCTTTGGTTTGGAAGCAGGAAGATCTCTGGTTACCAGTAGGTGTCATTGCAGGTTTGCAGTCACTGGGGCCCCAGCGCTTGCACCCAACCATGGCCCTGCTCCTTGGAACTTCTCCTGCTGCCATGGATAAAGCCAGCTTCTAATTCCCACTGGGAATCCTGGGAATCCATGGCCACTTTCCTCAGTAATTCCTGCTCAGTGCTGTTCCTTAGCTAACAAGTTTTTCTTCAGCACTCCAATGGGTATGTAGCAAACAGCTTTGTTTCTTCTGGGCATATATTTCACACAGCCAAAGAGGGCTCCCTTGGGAAGGCCTCTCTCTGCAATGGAAATGCAACTTGGCCAAGATTCCCAACTCACCATCAACTGAGCCAATCTCAGATTTCAAAGAAGCCCAGGCGTGCTTGACTGTCTGAAGACTGGATCTAGAAAAATTACCTTTTTATTGCTGCTGCATTGTTCTTTAGGTGGATCAGTTTTCTGCCTCCCTTCCCAGGTGGCTGCGGGATGTCTGTGTCAGCAGGACAGGGATGAGGACCTGTGGGGCAAGAACAAGCAGTGGGGCCCTACCCTCAGACATCCAATCCCACCTGAGCTCATATTTCCATATGTCACTTGGACATAAAACCACATTTGTACTCACTCCAGGCTCTTTGGAGGGCAGAGGCATAAAAATATAATCACGGTTTCAGCCTCTGTGATGTGACAGGTTTCCTGCCCTCAGTTTCTCTTCTCCTACAGCAGGTATGGGTGCCCAGGGCTGGGGCAGGACTCAGGGAAGGTCTCAGGCAGCTGTGTAAGTGCCACTCCCAGCCCCAGCTCTGCTGGAATTATTTTGCCTTCAGATCCCATTTCCTGTTTCAGGGCTGCAGCACAATGACATCTATACATGCTGCTTTAATATACTCCGGCCTTTCTCTTCCTGTGTTGCTTCTGAGTGATTAGAGGAGAAATTCTTGTTCTCAGTCCCAAGGCATTTGTTCTTGCATCCCATTACCATGATCCAATTCTCCAGAGGAATGCCATTCTTCCTGCAGGGCACTTGGAGCCTCCTGTATATTAATGGTGCCTCCCAGCTTTACAGCATCAGCAAGTTTCACTCACGTGTCTGACAGTCCGTGCCAGGGTCCTGCAGAAAAATATTTTATGAGATTGTTTGCAGGTCTGATCCTTCAGAAATTCCAGTAATTGGCCCATACCAGTTCAATCCTTCTTGGTCCTCTCTGTTTTCATTTATTTTTTGAATAGTTTTCTATCAACAGCAAAATTCTTCTACCAAGCCTTGTTTTCTGTTTAACTATGATGTCCCAGCTGATATTTTGCCAAATTCTATGCTGATGTCCACACAGATCAATTACATAGCCATGGATATCTGGTGAACTGCCATCCCCTTCCTTTAAACCCCAGATGCTTGTTTGGATGCCTGAGTGGGAGCAGTCAAAGCACATAGTTTGGGACCTCGGTAGTGGAAAATGTTGGCCCTAAAGTCTGCTATAAAGAACACCCCTCCACACAGCCCTTCTGTCACTCACAAGTGGCACCACATAAACCTGAGTGTTCAGTGACACAGAAAAGCCTCCACGGAAAATGTAGAGAGGATGTTAAAGAAATGAGGTACAAATGAAGATCTAAGAATAATAATTTGTAATACAATTGGGTTAACAGAATGCAAAACCAACTTGCTGTTATCCTTCCTTTAAAGCCTAATCTAGTCTAGACTCCCAATTCCCAGATTTGTGGGGCTAGAGAATGCTTTTAGCCAGAAAGAAAGCACTGCCATGCACCTGCCCAGCATTTTCAGCTGAAAGTTTGAAAAAGACAGTGAAAAAGCTGCAGGTCTTTTCTCATGGCCTTGTGAACCATCAGTGATCTGGGAACCACAGCTGTAGCATCAGCCAATGCCCAAGCTCCTTTTTTCTCCTTCTTAGAATTCAGGTTAAAATATCTTTCTTAAAAGAGGGTGGAATTTCAAGGCAAAAATGTATTCCACAAGCTGATCAAGTGACAAATCTCACGCATACAGAAATAGTAATAAGAAAACAATGGCAAGGGGGGGGGTTGCTTTAAAATTGCTTGAAATATGATAGTACTAAATTTATGTTTTTAAATTTTTGGATGTCATGAAACTCACGTAATGGACTAGGCCAAGTGGCTCCTCATAGTTAATTTTATTTCCTGCCCTCTTCTTCACACACAGTGATGATTTCTTTTTGGGGCATCTGGACTTCACTGCAACACTGAGAGGTAAATGTGGTGTGAAGAGTCAGCAGAGCACTCAAAGATCTTGGTGCTTTGTAGCTGCCTTCAGCATCAGAAACAACAGAGGGAGGGAAACACACCAAAGAAGGAACATACCCAGAAAACTGAATTTAAATAGTATGACCCAAATTTTCCATGACTGGTTTCATCAGTATCTCCTCAGTTGCTTTATGCCCTGCTAAATAACAGCCCAAGAGAGTCCTGTTTATTTTTATGTGAGAACTCCTTCTGAGACCAGGATTTCTGGGCAGGCACAGCTCCTGCCATCGCTGATGTTGTAATAAATGAAGATGTTTGGTGAGCTGGGATGTTCCCAGGACACTGCCACATCTCCAGCTCACAGCACAGCAAGTGTGCAGCACTTGGAAAGCTGCTCATAGCAGAGAGCATCTTTTAAACACTGCTCAAACTTTAACGGCAGGGAGATGATGCTGCTGATGGATTCAGGCTTTGTTTTGCTCCCTGAATTCTTGTGGTCAGATTATTTACTTTATTGTGCCATTCAAAAGCAGTGGGGAGGTAATTCTTTGTCTGTGTATTTTTCCATTGATGTTGAGCAGGGCTGGATGATTACATGGGTTGTACTTTGTTAATTATGAGCACTTAGACAAAAAATCCCATTGCATTGTTCCTGCGGCGGGTGGGTGAGTGTGCAGCCTTTCCAGAACAAATTCCCAGCTGTGGAGCTCCAAGGGCACGGCCACATCACACAATGGAGCGTGGGGCAGCGAGTCCCCAGTGAATGCCAACCACACCAGCTCCCAAAGTGGGAGCAGCAGGGCTGGGTTAGCACAGGGCTGCGTTTTGCAGCAGAGATTGTTAATTAGAATGGAGCTTTCTGCTCACAGAGCTCTGCTGCTTCCATGGCTGCACTCTCTGGATGTACCAGCATGGCCAGTGGGACCCCACGACCTTCTGTACCATACAGAACCTATATGCACCTATAAATAATCCATTTGGCTGTTGCTGTGGTATCAGATTTGTTATGTGATAGTCCCACAGGTGGATCAGGAATCCCACATCCCTCAGAGCTGTCTGTCACTGCACAAAAGGGTGTTGGATGTCCTAAAAGCATCAATCCCAGTCGCCAGGAATTCTTGGGCCAGGATGAATCTCACTGGGCTATTCCTGGAAAGTGAATGCAAAATATACATGAGGAATTTAAAGCAAATCAGAGGGGCCACTAAACATGCAGAACTCTTGTTTACACAGCTCTGACACTTTTTCCATGTGATTTCATGGAGACATTGAAAAGACTCCAAGGCTACCATGCAAAGTTCTCCCTGAAATTGCAGATGTGTCCTGGGCTTTGGGAGATGGGTGCCCTGCTTCACCTTAAGGTGTGGAACTGCCTTCCCAGCCTCCGAAATGGCTTTTGCTGGGGATGATTTTCAGTCTGGGTTAAATCCTCAGCTAATAAAAGTCAACAGCTGGATTTCTTTTGATCCCCAAACTCTCATGGTGCTATGGCAATTTACACCACTCGAAAATGTGGTTTAGGCATATATTAAAAAAAAAAAAAATCCCAGGCTGCACAGAGCATTTGCTCCAGGAAAGCCTATGTCAGAGCAGTTATATCCCAGATCCCTCCCTTGGAGAATATTCACAAGGTGAAGAGGAGGCAGCCTGCCAACCTGACCTTGTTTTAATTCAGCTAACCCTGTGAGACATCAGTCTGGGTTTCTGCTTCGGGGATTCACTTGCCTTAGAAACAGTTGCTCATTCCTAGGTTTATCCAGAAGCTGCAGAGCTCTTGTAGCTTTTGTTTGTAATTAGAGAGCAAAGTTTAATCCCCACTTCCTGTTCTATTAATAACAAACCATCAGCTCTTCTCCTGCACAAGGGAGCAGCAATTGAATATTGAAAACACTCTGACACCTGGCTTGCACAAGGAGTTTTAATCAATAATCTCAAAACACTTTGCAAAGGAAGGAATCATTTTAATTTCATTGGAATTGAAGCACAGGGATGGGACGACCTCTCTGCAGTGCTCCTGGCCCCTGGGATTCCATTGTCTTGCGCCAGCAGGAAAACATACCCAGGAGACAGGGAATGGGAAGATAGGGGATTAGAGGAGCTGGTAGTGTCCCATAAAGGACATTCCAAAATAGAGTAGTACTAAAAGACAGATTTAAATTAGGATCTTTCAGTTCCATTTGAAGGCTGAAACTGGATGCTGGAAACTGGTAGGTCTGACCTAGAGAATTTTTATGTGGCCTATTTTAGAAATAGAATGTTTGGAGCTGTGGGCAGGAGTTTGGCCTTTTCCTGAATCACTCCTAAAAAGATTTCTAGAATCCTCCTGCATCTTCAGCCTGTATCTTTATCCTGAAAGCATTAGAACCCACGTCTGCCTTAAAAATAGGATTTGTACTTCTCAGCCCACAGAAATGCTTGCTGTCCAGCTTTTCTGGCTGTATCATTCACCACTCAAAATCCACTGTTAGCAGCTCTGTTATTTAAATCTTTCTGAATCCTGGTGACAAACTGGCCTGAGGATTTCCTGCCATGAAAGGAGTTTGTTTTTTTCATGCAGCTTAGGGACGAGTGGCGTTGAGCAAGAGGATTTGTCAGCTGATTCCCTTCAGACATTTGTTATCATTTGGTGGGAAGATGCAGAATTTACTATTCTCAGCAGTAGGCTGATCTACCAAATTTTCCTGTGTTCCTGCCGTGGTTTGGGAAGGGGGATGTCCTTATCTTTGCTCCTCGGGAGGAGTGTATTTGGCATAAACTGTAGGGTTTATTGCACTGATGTGCAAGCACCCAGTTAGTGCAGCCAGGGGCTGCAGAGGTGAGGCCTGGGGGGACCATGTGCCTGTCACACCCCATCACATGCCCAAACATCAGCCCCACAAAGGAGCACGTGGTGCCCTTGCTCAGATGTGTTTAAGGAAGAAAAACAAGGATTTGGGGTCAGCTGAGTAAGCCAGGGTGAAAACAGGGAGGTCGAGACTGTTCTGCTTGGCTGAAGAAGGAGAGTTTGTAATGCATTTAATTAAGTGTTTGTATAATTGTTTATGTTTTCTTTTTCTCTCAATCCCTGTATCAGTGATTAGAAATTTATGTTGATGGGCAAAAAATTCAGTAATTCCCCAAACGAAAACTTCTGCCCATGGCAGAGGAGGTGAAAATTACAAGGAAAACAAACAAAAGTGATGCACTGATCTGTAGAAATGTATTTTGACATGGTGACAGCCATGAACGAGTGAATGTTTTGTCCTTGTAGGAAGACCTGAAAATTAAATTAAACCAAGCCACTCCTGATGTAAGAAGTGATCTGAGATCCTGTTGGTCCAAAAAATCAAACTAATTTGAAATCTGCTTTAAATGGAAGTTTCCCGCCCTGGGTGGAGCGCTTTGGCGCATGGAACGGATCTGGTTGCATAGGAAAAGATCCACACAGGAAGAGAAAATAAATATAGCCAGCAGTACCCCCAAAGGAGTCCCACCTCCTGAACGTGCGGGGTGCAGGAAGGACTGGAGCTGCACTTTGTGTCTGGGCAGAGCAACTGTGAGAAACTCGAGGCGCATTTTGCAATGTAGCGTGGGAACTGTGCCCGGAGCCAAACGGGAACACATGGGACAAGCCGAGGGAGCCCGGAGCAGGAAGTCCTTAAAGTCACACACATTTGCCCATGGCTCCACCACGGCCATTCCAGCTGGGTTGAGGCTGCTGGAGAAGCCATCCTTTTTATTTCTCTGGCTCTCTGGATGTGTCTCTCTGGATTTAGCAGCTCACCACTCCATGCTCCCCCTCTCCTCTCCCCATCTCTCCCACACTTTGACCTCACACCATGAAACTGTCAGAGTGAGGAAACAGTTTGAGCTGAAACATTCATTCCACATTACGTGATTCCAGATTAAAGGCAGGAAACATTTAACCCTTTGAGAGCCTTCTGCCCTCATCCTGGGACGCCTTGGCTTTCAAACTCCTTGCAAACCACGTGGAAGTGAGTGGTGAGCATTGATGCTTTTTAGATGACTGTTCTTGTCTCACCAGTGGCTCTGACCAGAAGCCACAGCACAGGGATTCAGGAGTGTCTGGGCTTTGCAACCTGAACATATTCTGTCAGCCCTACTCAGGATTCTTAATTGTTCCAGTGTTGAGATGTAGTTGCAGTGTGGGGAAAATGTGCATTTCCAAAAGTATAAAGAGATGAACCTCCAGCTCCATGTGTTTCACTTCATTCCCCAGTTTGAGGTTCAGAAGTGCAAATGGCTAAAATTAAAGCTACAAAAATAGGCAAAATGAGGACTTTCAATGATTAGCTCTCAGGATTTAGAAACAAAACTTCTTGCTTTCTTTAAAGCTGCCTAATAAATAACTCCCACAGAATAGCACTTACATATAAAATGTATCATTTCACAGGCCTGACACAAATATGTATTCTGGGCTTTAAAAGCTGCTCTTTTGGCAGATTAGGGCTCTCCTGAGAGCCAGCTCCTGCTCTCCAGCACAGACTGATGAACACTTGTCAGATATATTTGGTATCTGGTGCTAACTCTTGGACTCTGCACTTCATAGGTGGTCTTGGCAGCTAAAAGGGTGGAGGGGAATGGCAACTCCAACCCTCCATTCCTGGCTGGAGCTGCACCAGTGTTTGTACCGGGAACAGCAGCACCATTGCAGCCCTTCAGGAGCAGAAGTGACTTTGACAGAGGCCTGGTGGAACCACGTGGGCTGGAAGGTGATGAAGATGTGGGGGTTTCACCACTGCCCCGAACGGATGGGGATGGGAAACACTAATGGCTCCCCCAGGCCTGGGTTTTGGGTTTCCATTTCAGCAAAGCATCTCCAGATGTGGCGTTCACAGAAACAGCACTTTGGTTCAGCCCCAGAGAGCCCACGGTTTGCCAGTAACCCTTTTTGTGCATTTGGGAGGTTCTTACAGATGCTGACCTCTGGCACCATTCCCAGATGGAGGGATTGGAGCACAGACCATTGAGGCTTCATCACTTCCTCTATATCCAGCGCTGCCACCAATCTATAACTTTTCCCAGAGCTTGGGGGAGGGTCAGTCTCTCTTACTGAGGATCCAAGGATTCCCTAATCCCACTGCTCTTTACTGACAGTCACAGAACTGCTGGGGTGTGTAAGAGTGTGCCTTGTCCTGTTGGATAAAGAATGAAGAGTCTTGTTCGTTCAAAACCACAGAATCATGGAATGGTTTGGAATGGAAGGGACCTGAAAGCTCACTCCATTCCACCCCTGCCAGGGCAGGGACACCTTCCACTATCCCAGGCTGCTCCAAGCCTTGTCCAACCCAGCCTTGGACACTTCCAGAGATCCAGGGGCAGCCACAGCTTCTCTGGGCACCCTGGTCAAACACCTTTGCTGACAGAGCATGAGAATGAGTTCAGGGCACCAGCAAATGCAAAAACATTGTCTTCATCAAAAACAGGGAGGCAAGAGAATAGGCTGTTACATTATCCATATGATATTCCAAATTAGCTTTTTTGTCATGGCATAGGAAAATACTGAGTTTTGAAGTGAAATACAGTGCAGAACACTGAAGAGTGGTGGCCTTTGCAAGCATCTGGAAACCTGGATCCCAGTCAGAAGTGATACAATTCAACTTGCTCTGTGAGAGTTCAAAGGCAACGTCAGAAAAAATCCCAACTTCTGCTTATCTGGTGAGCTTTCTAACCAGCAGAAAAGGTACAGAGTGTCTCCAGATTCAGCAAAAAACCCTTAATATCTTTTCCAAATGACCAGTTAGTGATTGTGAGTGTTCTGCATTACTGGCCAGAGAGAAGAAAAACGTCCTTAGGAACAGTCTCCACAATCATCCCTCATAACAGCACAAGACATGCATAGTTTCACCCATCATCCTTGGAAAATGTGCAGCTTCCCCCTGACCTGCTGGAGGGGATGGGAAGTGTCTGTGTGACAAGATCCAGAGGCTCTGTCTTGAAACCCTTTTGGATAAGAGGGAAAATGTAAAAAATGTATCTTCTAAAGAAAAGAAGATTGGTGTGACAGCTCCTGAATGAATTGGATCCCAGGCTTTACAGAGTCTATCAGCTCAGCTCGCTGCTTCATATTTGGTGTTTTTCCATCTGTAGGAAAAAGCATTATCATTTAGGATGAACTTTGTCCACTTCATGACAGATAAAATTATTGCACCAGCTACAGATGAAGGGAGACGAGAAGTGGGCTTGCTGCATCATTTTCCATGCTCCTCTTTATTCCAAAATCTTCAATAACAGGCTGCAATCTGACAGAGCAGAAAATCGCCAGCTGCTCTGAGCTCCTTTACCACTTGCACAGCTGCTTAGAGAAGGGAAGCTGCCTGATTAAACTGAAGGGAATTCAGAGCAGAGCAGCAAAACTTAAGAACTAAACAGGTTTAAGTAAGCAATGACTCTGCAACGTTAATGAGCTCAACACTGCAAGCACAAAACAAGGGGAGGAAATATTGGGCTAAGCCAGTGAGAGCATGTGGGGAGAAATGGCAGGAGTTCAAAGCACAGAGTTGGAGCTGTGCTTTATAATGGTTTAGGTAAATAAGGTCAAAAGACTAAGTAGACCCTCTTCTTTTGTTATAAACCAAGCTTGGAGTTCAAATATTTGGAAATAAATTTTAAACTAACCAGCAAAAGTATGTTTCTAAGCCAAAGGAAGAAGAGTTGCAGAAGTTTTCGCTTGCTAAGTTAAAAGAGAACAAAGGCATGAATGGAGAGGGGCAAGGAGGGCAGAGCCAGTGAGAAATTATCAGTCTTGCTTTGTCTCTGTTAGTGATAGATTGGATCATCTTCTCCACCCCATTGTCCCTGGGTTTGAGCTTTTAAAGTGAAACGGGAGATCTTTTTTAAGTTTAATTCCATGGTTTTCCTGTGTTAGCCCCAGAGGAGACACAGCTCAGAAGAGCTCTGAGAATCCATGAACATGAAATATTAGCAAGTGAACATGAAATATTAACAAGTGAACATGAAATATTAGCAAGTATTTCATTGTGTTCTCCTGCCGCAGGGCCGTGTGCTGACTCTGCAAACAGAGCAGTGAGATTTTGACCCCAAATCTACTTTGCCAGTGGGCAGAGGAAATGCAGCAGTAACAATCATTTAGTTTGCCTTGGAAAGCAATTAGACAACTGTTTTCTGATCAGAGCAAGTCCTTTTTGATGTCTCAGAAGGTAATTTTTTTCTTCTTCATTTGCACACCTGACACAAATCCTGGGAGCAGCTGGGTACCCTGGATACAAATATTTCTGTTTGAGCTGTTCCCTGAAATCAGGTTCAGAACTTTCCTTTTTATCTTCTACTCTAGGTGTAAATGTGGGATCCACACAACTGAGTTTTAAAGTAATGTAAACATTTCAGCCATCCCTGTGCAAACGGGGGCAATTTCCTTATTTCTCCTGGGTGATCCTCTCCTGTGGATGCTCAGGTTTTCTGTCAGAAACTATTTTCTGGTCAGAGCAAGTCCTTTTTGAGGTCTCAGAAGGCAATTTTTTCTTCTTCATTTGCACACCTGACAGAAATCCTGGGAGCAGCCGGGTACCTGGATACAAATATTTCTGTCTGAGCTGTTCCCTGAAATCAGGTTCAGAATTTTCCTTTTTTATCCTCTGCTCCAGGTGTAAATGTGGGGTCCACACAACTGAGTTTTAAAGTAATGTAAACATTTCAGCCATCCCTGTGCAAACAGGGGCAATTCCTTTATTTCTCCTGGGTCATCCTCTGCCGTGGATGCTCAGGTGTGGGACAGGTATCTATGACCTATGGGCAGAGTAATTCAGATTCCCAGATCTGCCCAAGACCATCAGGCAAGTCACAGGGAAAGTTAAAAATAGAGCCTGATTTTCTCTTCTCCAGGGTCCCACTGCATTTCCATGGGGAACCACTGGCAATGTGTGAGAAATGGAGCTGACAGCAGCACAGAAAAGAACATTAACAAATCTCTTCAGTAACTCCCAGCCTGTCTTGGTGCTGCTGTAATTGGGTGGTGCCAGCCTGTCACTGAGATTTTGTCAGTCCCTAACACAGCTGTAATTTAAATAACTTTTTCCACCTTTTAATTACATTCCTGTGCAGTACAACTCAGTGTGCTCTGTGCATACCTTGAGGGAGGAGTATGGTCTGGGAGTTGTTGTAAAGAGCCAGGAATTAATTACAAAGGACACAGGGTTTGGGTTCCTCTCAAGTACTTGCTCAGCTGTGTCACCTTGGGGCAAATCACTCAACTGCTTTGTGCCCAAGCAAACCCAGCTGTAAAACCATCTTGAAAACCAGATGGTGCACAAAGATTTAAAATGCTCCTGAGAATGATGAGGGATGAGAAAAAAAATGAAAAAAAGGAAGTCTACAGCTCACTGCTGTTGGGATTGATTCCAGTGGAGTTAATCTGGAGTAAATCAATAGAACTGAGAATTTTCTTTGATATCCAAAAATCACCCCAGACTCTCAAATCTTTGTTTTTTCGCTTCCCCTCTTGACTTATGGCAGTATTTTCTCTCCAGAGGGTTAATTTTAAACCTTCAGTAGAATACATGTTTTCCCCTGGCAGCCTGACGTTTCTAATTCAGGATCAGGTTCTACATGACTAAACTTTGATCTCGTAAAAGATTATTTTTAGGCACTTCATTCTATAGCATTCTTTTCTCCCTGCTTTTTGTGCTGCCATTCAGCCTTGCCTCTGGGGCAGAGTGATGTGTCCTGGGGTTCAACTACTGCACCCCAAATAAAAATATTGAGCTTTATTGACTTCTGGAGATGGTTAGTCCTGGCTTAAAACCAGGATTTGTACTCCTGGTCAATGAACAAAGGAAATACTAAAGTTACTGTAGCAGAATAAATGTTTGCCACATGTTAGTACCTAAGACTTATATGTTTCAATATTTTTTGGCTTTAGCCAAAATGTAGATTTTTTTCCCCCACAGGAATGTGGGAATACTTATTTGTATAAGGAATATTTCCTTACTTAAGGAATAATTCCAAAGTGTCTTAGGCTGTAAGAAGGGAAAACAATATTTTAGTGTAAACAAGGAATATTTAATTATGTGACACCTAAAGCAGCCATTTTATTCACTACTCAGGAAAGACCTTGCATGTTTTTATTAATCAATAATGAAAATAAAACAGGTTTGAAATTTGGTGAGATTTCTTCCCAAATCGGAAAGAATCGGAGCTGAAGAAGGAAGTTACAAATAAATCTAAGAAGCTGGAGCATAAACTCTCTTAGGCTTTCATGAAAATAAATGTCAGCAAATCGTCTTCAGCAAATTTAGCCCTTGTTCTACAGTACTGGAGTGGTAAAAACGTTAATTGCTATTCAAAATTGGGGATCATTTCTTCAACAGAAAAATTCTTCAGTTTCTGTGTATCTTGCAAACTGCTCTATTTCATGTTATTGAATCTTTAGACTCAATATTTGAGCTATTGAATCTTTAGATTCAATATTTGAGCTGTGCTATTACTAATTTAAAACACTGAAATTCCATGCCATAAATACCAAAGTGCCTGGGATGATTGATGGCACTGCTCAAACACCAAATTGTTAATTAACCATAACCAAAAGCAGAAATTCCCTGATATAATCTGAGTCTCTTTTTAGACGATCCAACTTTTCCTCTCCTACTGCCACTTGAAACTGAATTTAAAAACAGGTGCAGGTCTTTTGTGGGAATAAAAGACTTCTAAATGAATTAGAACACAAGACATTCTCAGATGAGCAGCTGTGGAAAACAATAAATAAAACAGAAAGTGAGCTGGAGATAAGGCAAATCCAGGTGATAAAGAAAATCATGGCCAGAGCTGTCTAATATAGGGACACAGAAAATACAAAGTACATTTTAAAGCCCTGAGCTATACAAATACTCATCAGACTCAATTTCCATTTTTGCTACTCCTAATGAGGAAAAGGTTGATTTAGCTCAGTCTTGCCAGATGAAAGTGCAGCTGGGAGTGTTTTTTCCATATCCATCAAACTCGGGTTTCCCTCCTGTGTCCCTGAGTGTAAATCTTGACTCCATTTCATGCTCCTCGAATTGCTCCTCTGCTCTGTTTGAAGATCAGCTTGGTGCACCATGAATTTTCCATGGTCCAAGCCTGCTCCTCCCCACTCTCACTGAGAACAGAGTGCTGGGAGCTCCATGTTGCCGTTTTTGGTTCCATAAATCAGCTCACGGGATCCAGCCCCGAATCCTGGGACATGCTGAGGCACAGCCAGACGCTGCCACTGGAATATGTCCTGACAGGCTGGGATGCTCCGGGAGCTGCTCAGGGAAGTCTGGGTTGAACTCAAACAACAAAATAATGAATTCCCAAAGCCAAAATAATGAATTCCCAAAGCCAAAAATTTCAGGCATCATAAAACTTTTCCTTCTTAAAAGAACCCCAAACAACACAATGATTTAAATATACTTCAGGTGAAGGCTTTGTTTCTTTAAAACAGCATTTTGAAGTTGAATCCTGACTAGTTTAGTAAAAAAAAGTTGAACATTTTTAGGTGCCCTCCTTGCTCTTGATCACTGTAGTCCATTTTTTGGCAGGTTTTCAACCACTGATCTATTTTTCCCTTTTGCCATGTAAGAAACCTTCAGAAAAATGAGAAATGTCACTGAGCAACTGACTACAAAATGCTGTTACAAGTTTGTATTTTGCCCAAATAATCACTTTCAGAAGAAGTCATTGTGCTTTTAAAGAAAAGGAATCTGTAAAAATAGTGAATTTTAAAAAAAAAATCTCCCTTTAAAGACACTGTAAGGCTAGAGCTTGCATATGAACAAATCTCTCCCCATTGCTAAGAACAGTTTCTTTCAATTAGTACTTTTCCCTATTTTTGCTCTTCATTTAAATGAATTAATTCATTTAATTTTTGCCTTAATTTTCCAGTCTTGCAACAAAGCAGATCTGGTACCTTTTGCTTGCTCAGTACAGCTCCTGTCACTGTCCTCATGTCCAGCTGTAGTTCATTGCCTGTGTTTGGGAATTCAACCATCCCCAAGGGAAGTCACATCTCTTAAAAGCAGGATTTCATTATTTTCATTAACAAAACCCACTTTTTAACACTAAGATATTTGACTGCACCCCTTGCAAAAAAAAAAAAAAAAAAAAAATCATTTGGGATGACTCTTCTTTTAAATCACAGTTTCTAAATTCCTGCCCCAGAGAGCAAATTCTGTGAGTTCCTTTGCTGAACGAGCAGGGGCTTTTTAAGGAAGACGTAAAGACAAAATGAAAGACATTTTTGAGAGTCTTGAGACATTTTGAGAGTCCTGAGTCTCAGACAACTTGAGAGTCTCTCACACACCCTGATGGCTGAATTTCGGCGATGTCCCTTGTCCCCGGGGCTGCGGAAGACAATTCCTGGCGGCCGCATCAAAGCGTGGTGGCGGATTTGCCTTTGGAAGTGAGCGCCTGCTTCAGGCGTCTCTTCAAGTCCTGCATGTTGGGCGACTTGGGCCGCACGAGGTGGAGACCCCTCCTCTTCTCCCCGTTGGCGCTGCCGATGCTCCGGCTGAGCTCCTGGCACAGCTGCTGGAAGGCCTCGTGCACGCCGTCGCCGTTCTCGCGCGCCGACACCTCGCAGTACGGCCCCCCCAGCTCGCCGGCCAGCTGCAGCCCTTCCTTGGAGGACACCTGCCTGGCCCGCAGCAGGTCGCCCTTGTTGGCCATGAGCAGCAGGGGGATGTTGGCGTTGGGGTGGATCCTGCGGATGTGCTGGTGCAGGGGCCTCAGCACGCGGAAGCTCTCGTAGTCCGTGATGGAATAGACGAACACGAAGCCGTCGGCCCAGTAGATCGAGCGGTTTATCTGCTCCTGGCAGCAGATGCTGTCCGTGTCATCCTGCAAAACAAAGGATTTGGGCATCAGGAATTGAAAACCAGGGAGCAGAGAGAGCAAACAGCCCCAGAGAGGACTCAGAGCTTGGTTTGAATGTGGGGCTGTTTGTTAATCTACACCCAGAAACCTCTAATCTACACCCAGAAACCCAGGAATTTCCAGTGTGGATTATGCTGTGCCAGGCTGTCCAGCCTGGAGAGAAGGAGGCTCAGGGGGGACCTTGTCACTCCCTACAGCTCCCTGAAAGGAGGTTGTAGCCAAGTGTGGGTCAGGCTCTGCTTCCAGTCACAGCCTCGACAGGTTTAGGTTGGACATCAGGAGGAATTTCTTCATGGAAAGGGGGATTGAACATTGGAAGGAGGTGGTGGAGTCCCCATCCCCAGAGGTGGATGGGAATGACCACATGGCACTCAGTGCTATGGTCTCATTGATAAGGTGGGAATTAGTCAATGACTGGACTCAGTCCTGGAGGTCTTCTCCAGCCTCACTGATTCCATGATTCTGTGATCCCATACTGCAGGAAAGCAGTAATGTGGAGTGGAGAGGGCTCAGAGCAAATTGGTTGAAGAGAAGAGAAGAGAAAGCCAAAATACTGCTATTGAAAGGTTAGTTCTGTATTGTCTTGTACCAAACCAGTCAGAAACTCAACTCTTATTGTGGATAAACCCATGATGGGCACAGTACAGGCATTATAAATCCCATCAGGTTTGTCACACTATGACAAGTGAACAGTTGTCCCCCAAGGTGACTTTTAGAGCTTTTTCCAATTCTTTATTCCATGTCTCCATGGACAGAGGTTCTCACTAACTCTCTTTGGGGAAGCCTGCCAGGTTTTCCTGCCTTGCAGGTCTCCAGAGGGTCAAAGTTATTTTGAAAAAAGCAATTTGTTACAAAGAACCAATTACTGGAACCGACAATCAGGTAAAATCTCATTGGTAATTTGTAGAGAACTGATAGGTTTATATCAGTTTTTGCTGGTCACACATTTGTTGAGTCCCTCAGCACTCAGAGCCCCAACAAACACCAGCTCTGGGAATACAAAGCTGAATAGAGCACTGTGGGGCTTGAAAAGAGATCAGCTCACTTGTCAAGATGAAGCTATTTCCAGCTAATCCTCTCCTCTTTGTTATCCCAGCCAGAGAGGGAGATCCCTGCTGCAGCCACGCTTGCTGTGGAAGAACTGACATTCCTGCCAATACTACAGCACTTCTGCAACGTTGTGATTGTTTTCATATCCAAAAAGCATATTCTCTATACAGCTCTTCATGCACCTGGTAGAAATTAGAGGCTTTTGTGTATTTTAAGGGAAGTTCAGCATCACAAATACAGAGCTCAAATTTTTATTATTGTAGCTAAATTCTATCCAAGAAATTTTCATCAACTTCAGTAAAACTAATAGAACACATATTCCATTATCTATTAATCTGTAGAATACATATCTGCCATTCACATTAATTTTAACAGAATTTAGTGCTCAGCACTCTCCCCAAACAGATCACTTTTATTTAGACACCTAAATATGAATTCAGGAAGCAGAGGTGGAAGAGAATGAGTAAAACTGATCCCTTTTTTTTCTGGTAGATCAGACAGCATAAGAAGAACTACTGACAATCTCTTCTGTGAGAAGAAGGAAGCAGAATTTCTGAAGGGTCAGAGTGTAAATTCAGCTTAACACTTTCCTCAGGAGTTCTGCCAACCAAGTGCCCTTTGTAAATATTTCAGTATTGCCCACAGAGGCACTGGCTCATCACACCTTGAGGTTCTTTGCCCTTGCCAGCTCACAGCTAAATCTCGTGAGCAGTGAAATTGCTTATCAGCTGCTCTTATCACTCCTCCCCAAAACCCTCTACCATGGGATGAGCAGGGATCCTCCCCAGCAGCCTTGTCGGAAAGGTTAATGAGAGTGAACTCCAGCCAGGCCGGGGCAGGCTGTGGGAAGAAGGGCAATTTGCACCCTTGGGGTCTGGGTTGTAGCCAGTCTGGGCATAATTAGCCACTCTCCATGTCCTGGAAGCCTCTTTTCACCAGCAAAACCCTTTCATGGCAAAAAAAAAAAAAAGAAAAAAGAAAAAGAAAAAGGAACTAATTGCGCTGGCAAGCTTTGAGAATGGGTTTGGAGAAGGTGCACTTTCAGAGAGCCCTAATGAGCAGGAATTCTCTGTTACTCCAGCTAGGCCCACCCAGTAGTGAGAGGGATGGATAATCCCAAGCGGAATGCTTTATTCAGGAAAATCAAAGGCTAATGGGCCACTTTTTAAATGGAAATCTCCGCTCCAGAATGGATTTTGAAACACACAGTGTATAGGCCAAGCAGCAATGAATCACTCAACAAAACCAGTCATCTGCTTCTGTTTCTCTCTTACACTTGCACATTTCTGGGGGCTTGAATCCTGAGGGTTTCCACATGACTTCCTCCTGAAACACTGCAGAGTGCGGGAAACTCTCTTCCTCAAGGATTTTAATAAAAAATCCAACCTTTTTCTCGATCTTAACCTGTTCTGACACAGTCCCTGCAATTATTGCAGATACATCACTGGAAGCAAACAGATGCATGGTGAGATAAATATGTCTGTGGGAGCTCTTGGAACAGCACAGACCTTGGACTGGGACAAAGAAAATGAAACTCCTTCCTAACTAAATTCAAATAATATCTGACTAAGAAAATTCAGCTGTTTGCTTGATGAAATTTTGTGCAGCTCTAGAGTCACTGAACTACAGGGCACAGTATTAATTTAAACAGGAAAATAGCATCTGTCTGCTCTGAAAAAGGGAGTTAAATATTCCACTCCCTCTTTTCTCCCTGGGATGGAAGAGAGAGGGGATTCCCTTTGTGAAGTGTTTATCAGGCAGTCCCAGTGATGCCCAATCACTCCCCACAGCTCCTCTCTGCAGGGCAAGCTGGCAGAGCCTTTGTGCTGCTAAATCCCACTTGAATATCTGAAGGGCTTCCACTGCAGCTTTTGTTTTCTTCTGAGTGTCCAGAGCAAATGAGGGCTCCTGCCCTCTGCTCTGTGCACCCCAGCACAGCAGAGAGTGGGACTTCATCAAAGCTTCCCACTTCAATCCACTTCCAGTCATCAGAGAGGCTGGAAATGGGAACTGCAGGAGCTCTGCTTGGCCCGTTCTGCCAGCTCAGGATGGAGCAGTTCTATGCACAGAAAGGCACTCGGGGGTCTGTGCAGCTAAAACAAAGGACAGCCTGACACAGGAGGAGAGAAAGTGGAGAAGGTTAGATTTATTTATTCAGCCAAATCTACATTTAGACTGAGGTTAAGGCCACACCTAAAAGTTTATGCTTGGTGGTGCAATGAGAATACCTAATTTTATATTGAAATCTCAGCTGTTCTTTAGGAATTATTACTTTTATGTAATCATTCATGTAACCCCAAATTTCATTACATTTTCTGCTGCTTTGACACGTTTACATCCTCCTGTTCTGCATGTGAAGCAGACCTTCGACATCTTAATCTTAAATCCTGCTTGGTAAAGTATTTCTAGAAACAGGTTCCTAGGAAAATATTAAATCTAGAATATAATAGAATCATAGAATCATTCATATTGGAGAAAATCTTTAATATCATTGAGTCCAACTATCTAAAACACTGATAGAAAAAGGAGTGTGATAAATGCTAACAACTTAAAAATAAGGAATTAATTGCATTTAAAAACAGTGTAAGAAAACCAGCGAAAAGCACCATAGCTGGAAATGACAACTGCTGTGAGCCTGGCCCCTTGGAAAGAAATACTTCTCTAAATCTGAGAGATTTTGGGTGTGAAGGAAAGTCCAAGCTGAGCCAGCTGGGCCTCTGGGCAGGTGAGTTTTCTGCCCTGCAGGGTCAGAAACCATTTGACAGAAAATAAAACAATCAAGGAACGAGCCAGATAGTGATTTTCCTGCTGCTTAGAAACGTGTTGGAAAGAGATTTGTTTTCATTTTGACTTGCTCCTGAAGGAGCCTGATTTAACACCTTCAAGGGCTCATTTTGGTGGGGTTTAAGATACCTTGATTAGCCTTGGGCTTGAGCCAGGTATTTTCTGCTGCTTAAGGGGGCTTAATTACAGCTGGAAGTGCTGGCAACACGCAGGAGACAAGAAGTGAGTTGAAAAGCACAGAGCAGTTGTGTTACCTCCAAGGAGACAAAGGGAGTATCCTGCACCTGCAGAGAGATCTGCTCCCCATCGATGGTGAACTTCCTGGAGTACAGAGCACCTGGTGGAGAAGGAAGATCCTTAGTCAGGGGCTGTAACAGGGAACCAGCAGTACAGAGGAAAGGCAAAATGGGGCTGTTGAAACCCAGGGTTTTGAGGTTTAGGATGTGGAGCGGCCTAGAGAAAAGTGAATGGCCCTGGAGTGTTTGTGTGGCTGTTTGCTCAGTGAAGTGGGGGTGTGTTTGCTGTGTGGGGACATGCTCTGAATGTCCAGCCAGCACGGGGGCTGGGAAAGGCCACTTGGTATTGAATTCCATACTCAAAGGGGGCACAGAAATCCCAGGCAGGTTCTCAATCCATATCGGTAACTTTAAACAGAATTGCAGATCACATTTTATAATCACAAACTGGGACATCCAAGGGGGGTCTGTAAAAGGAATGAGCTGTTTCCTACTGCATTTTTCTGAATGCCTTAAAAAAGGACAGTGCCTTAGTTTTGGACACGGAGTAAGTGACTCTATACAAATCACCCAGGTGCCCTTTGGGGTTTGTGTGATTTTAGCAGAGTTTGGTTGAAATCCCGGAAGATTGGACACTTTAAACCTCACTTTGGTTGTTCTGGATGAAACATATGCACAGCCAAGTGCCAGTTCTACCCACCTAGGCCTGATCTAGCTCTGATCTAACCACTGCTATCCTGGACTTGAACTTCGTTTTGTTACTGCAGTGTGAGTTAAGTGACAATGAGAATTTAACTCTTAAACTTATGAACTCTCTGGGGTTGTGACAAGGACAGCTTCAGAGGAGGATGTCATCATCATTTTTCTTTGGAACTTAAAGCAAGTCATGTGGGTGTGTGAAGAAATGCTAATCCACAGCTGTTGTGTGCAGCCCTTCTGTCTTGTCCCAACACAATTGTCACTGCTGCCTCTAGGACAGTGTCAAATGTGGAGAAATCCGAAATCCATCCACTGGAGAGTGAGGAATTCAGATTAACAGGGAGCCCAGCTAGCAACAATGATGCCATCACTGCTGAAAATCATCTTTGTTTCAAGGAAACCAGTGATTTTATTCCAGTGGGAAAGAGTCTGAACTCATAGAACATTTTCAACACAAGGAAATCTAGCACTGAATCCAACATTATCATATCCTGGTTTAATACTGCGAGGGGATCCAGCCCTGGTGGGATTTATTTTGTAGTTTAAATCAGATCAGATTTTAAGCTGTAAAGATAGCACAGTTTTATGGGAAGACACTGCACCCCTGAAGCAAAACCAGACAAGCCCTTATTCCCATTCCACAATGCCCTGCAGAACAAAGAGCAAGTGCTGCCAGGCCCTGCCCCAGGCTGCCCAGCGGAAGGAGAAGCACAGCTGTGTGATCCCAAGGGCACTGCCACCTGCTCCCTACTGCTGGCAGATTGAGCTCTCCTTGCCAGGCTCCCCTGGGCCTGGGAGCTTAATGAGAACAGCATGTGGATCCCAGGCTGGCTCTGGCAGCAATCCTCTGCACAGCTCCCGAACCTCACTTGATGTACAGCCTCCCAGAGAAGAGGGGACAGAAAAGGAAGAGGGAAAGTGCAGCCAACCATAAGGGTTACGTGGGGTCAGTGAGGGGCAGCTGGAAGGAGGAGATTTCAGGTTGTATTTCCTCAGATCAAAGGCGTCATGCGCTGCTCCCTCCCTCCCTGCTCTTCATTCTGAGCTCAGCAAGCATCTCCAAAGTGAAGCATTTTCTGAATCCCACCCACCTTCACCCCAAACCGGTGAGGTGGCCAATGTGAGGGATGTGCAGTAGGTGTGAGCATGGGATCCATCCTACAACCCTGGTCAGATCAGACCTTGGAACAGAGTTGGAATGAAACAGTTCACACTCTCTGGATTAAACAAGAAATGAATGGTTGCTTTGCTTATCCTATGGAGAGAAGACTTCAATTTCAAAGTCTCCCTGGTTATAATAGCCCCTGAAAAAAAGGGAATACAGAGAAAAAGTTCTGAACTGCTTTTACACCCCTTGGAATTCCTCTGGCTTCCTGGGGGTTACAGGGAGAGCAGCATTGTGTTTCCATGGTTTAGGTTGTTCCTTGAGCCTGTGTTTCTGTACAGGTACACCACCAAGCAAACCTTTCACTCTGATCCTTTTCCATCAACTTGGGGAAAAAATAGCTGAAAGGATCATAAATAATGAGCCTTTGATTTATGGCTTTCATAGCTCGAGGCTATTAACTGAAAATATGCACCTTATGGACATCTAACACCACTTGGCTTTCCTGTAATGTGCACCAGTCACAAAACAGAGTGGATTTATTTCCCAGCTCTCTGCAGTGCTGCTGGGGAGAGCAGAACTCACCAGTGTTGGCTTCATAGTCCCCAATAAATCTCTTGGTGAGAAAGCGCACGACCAGGGCTGTAAAACAATGAGAGAAAGATGGGTCCTTTATGAGCACCCAAATCCATCTTTGCACAGTGCTGAAACATCTTCCTGCAGGAATGAGTCTCTCACCAAACCCAGTTCATCTTTGGATTGCTCACATGTTATTCTGCAAACGCTTCTCTCAACACTCCCAGACAAAGATCTGGGGCCCGGCTGGGATACCTAATACAGAGTTTTTCACAGCTCGTGTTGGAAATGAGCCCTCAGATTCAGGGTGGCTGTTCAGTGTGGGATAGGGAGGTTGTTTCCCTGAGATTTCAGGTAAAACAATCTGTCCTTTGCCCTGAAATGATTTAGAAAAAAATAACAAGCCAGTAGACTGCAACTAATCCACATTAAAGCATTTTATGTTGTGCAAGAAGCGAGGCTGATGGATGAAATGGTTCTTTCCAGCCTTAAAACCCCTCCTGAAACCCATTAGTGATATCTAACCACACCCAGCAAACAAACTGCATGTGCTCTGCACACTTGGGGCACACTGCAGCACCCTGGGCCTTCTTATTCACCTTAACCTGTGCTGCTTTCTTCAACTCTTTAAATTAGAACATTTGTTTCCCTGATAAAACACTTCAGTCTCATTGTGACAACGGTAACTTATATTGCCATGGTGCTTTGATCTCAGCAGATTCCTAGTAACTTGCAAAAGCACTTAACTAAGAGTTAAATAAAATGGTTTATTCTGCAAGCAACACTATTTTATAATAAATTTAATTTCAAGCAATAATTTTTCTCAGTGATACTGGGTCACCCTTTAGCACCCTCAGATGAAATTGCCTGTGCAGCTGTCTTCGACAAACTATTTAAAAATAATAGGAAGATGTGGCTGCTTCAAAGCCAAAACAATCAAACATTTTGCTGAATCCCATGGAACCACAGATGTAATAAATGAAATCTGCTCTTAATAACTCCTGAAATGATGGACCATATATTCAAATGCACCAATGCTCTCTTTACTCTTTTCTTCCCCTCTCCTTTGGAGAATAATGGAGGAAGGCACGTCTTGTATGCTGAGATTTGTCTGCAGAGCATAAAACATTTACAGCAGGAGGATAAAAGCCACCAGTCCCACTTTTGGGGTGTGGAAATTTAGTCACACTTGAATCATTTACTCAAGACCAGGTTTGTGAGTACAAAACTCACTGCTAGCTCGTCTTGGCTTCTCAGCAAATCTGCCTCACAAATGATTCCGTGCATTTTCTTTAAAATAAAAGCCATTTGAAACAGTTGCGCTGCAACAAATGTCACAGTATGGAGCCTGAGGAGCTCGGGAGAAGTGCAGCTGCAGGAAAAGCAAAAAGCACACCTGGGCACTCACCTGTCTTGCCCACGCTGCTGCCACCCAGCACCACCAGCTTGATGATTTTGTTGGGCGCGCAGTCCAGCGCGGGGTACTCCGGAATGGGCAGCAGCAGGAAGTTGGTGGAGTACTGAGACATCGTATCCTCAGGGATGAGAAGCATGCCAGAAGGGATGGCTGTCCAGCCCGGCTTGGGGTGGAAAAGCAGGAAAAAGGCTCCGCCGCGCCCGTTCCTTCGCAGGGAGAAGCCTTCTCATCCCACTGAAGCAGCGTGCCCGAGGAATGCGAGAGCGCCCGGCCTCCTCCTGCCGATGCCTCTGCTCAGACAGCGACTTCGGAGAGCCAAAAGGACTTTTTGATCAGCCCCCGTGAAAACTGACTCCGGCATCCCGCAGCCAATCACAAGTGGGACCGGGACATTCCTGCAGCCGGGCTCCGAGGGAGCTGCGCCTGCATCCAGCGCTCCGAGCCCTTTATCTCTCGCCACGGCCTGCTTTATGTGCTGTCCCTTGGCTGTCTGCTACAAACCCACATTTTGGGGTTTACAGCCGGCACGGGAGCGATTCCAGCGCGGTACAGTCCCCCCCGTGCTCCGCTCTAATTCCACTTTGAATAATCCGGTTCTGCCTGTCCAGTTCCTTTGCCTTTTCAATCGGCTCCAACTCCAGGCTCTGTTGTTCTCCCTGTGCTATTGTGCCCTGCCCCTCCGGAGCCCCGAAGCCGATGGGTCCCTGCTCTTCAGGACAACAAACACATTTCCATGCCCCCCTCATAGCACACAGGCAGCTGGGGGGTATTCCAAAATGCCAGCTGACCCAGGAATCCTCCAGGATACATTTGATCTGCTGCTTTGTGCGTGCTGGTAGCCCTAATGGCCTGCTGCAACGTGGGTCAGCATCGGGGTGGGACACTGCCCTTTCTCCAAACATGGAAAAGGGAATTTAGGGCTGATGACAGACTTGGGAAGCTGAGGAAGGACTCGGTGTCTTTCAGTGGGGTGAGGCAGGGAGAGGGAATGAAGAGAGAAGGGTTTCTCTAGGAAAACTGAACGGGGTTTTAGGACAGCTGGCGGCTGCAGGGTCTGTGAGATGACAGCCTGGAACTGAGCACTGGCTACAATCAGCTCTCAGTT